>JABXJD010000029.1:2525000-2870000 GCA_013375575.1 Percina caprodes
CATAATAAAATGAGTCTTTGTTTGAGGTCTGTCCTCATGGACTTTTCATAAAGGGTTGATGTTTTGCAGTAGTTTTAAGACTTTGGGCAGCGACACAAGAGGCAACAATATTGCCTTAAAATATCCCAATGTCTCACCACCCTTAACTCATAGACTCAAACCTGTCCATTACCTAATATAATTGCATTTCTTGGCACATAAACCTTTTCATTATCTTTCATCTGAAAAGGAAGCTACTTGAAGCTGCCCTTTGGCATTTTGGTTTAAAAAAAAAATACTCAACCTCAAATTCCTTGACGCATTCACCTCACACTAAGCTGATTGGAATTTTCCATTAGGGATATTCTAATTGGTTGTAGTGATAATGGGGCAATTAAGTCCTATACCACACAAGGTAAATCCACTGCTGGGCTTATACTGACTTGCATGATCAGACTAAGAACAGCAGCGACACTGAGTCCTAAAGTGGTCATACTCCCACATTGGAGGAAAAAATAAGTCTAAATATAGTGCTTGTAAATTCACATGCCCTCGGGTAGCTCTACTCCACATAGAACAATAAAACCCCAGATTTGGCTGAACATACTACATCAACTTTTGGTTGTTTTTTTATAAAGAGGTTTACACATTTGCTTCTTTAAAACTTTTTCACATGAAATTCCTTCTTTTTTTTTGACAACTGGACACAGCAGCAGTTCAATCCCAAAATTCACCAGCCACCATAAATAAAGTCCAAAGGACTTTGGTTAGATGCATTTGACATCCATTAACCAGTAGTTAATGGTGTTAATCTCTTCGTGCCTATAATAGTCTTACAATGTCTACATAGCTGTGACTCTAACCTACTTGAAGCATGTCTATGATGATTACAAAGATGAAGTAACAACCATCTGACTACATGGAAACAGTCTTTAGAGCTGATAGGAAAAAACACACACAAATACACAAAATGTCTTTTTTTTCCTAAAGACTCACTATATTCACAATTTCTTTTTAGATCAGTCTGAACCATAAATAAGATAACAATATAGCTTATCATAAATAAATCTCAGTTGTAAAATTCACATATAAATACCCTGCTTCATTTTGCAGAGATTTCCCAGAAAAGGACCCACGTTACACAGCAGCACGTTGCAAATCTGCTCTCCGTTTGACAAAAAATACAAAGCATCCATGGTGTAACACTACAACTTTCCCTTTAAAACCCCTGGAGGCATGGACAAGACAGGTAAATGGAGAGGACAGAGCAAGAGCTGCAATTTCATGAAGAGCCTACATTTACACGTGGGCGGCTATTTTCATAAACAGACATTTCAACCTCTCCGTTTTCAAAAATAACATGATGCACAGCTGGCAGTTTTCAGAAAAATGTTCATTTACACGTACCCGTGTATATATGCCGTCAATGCCGTCAAGAGCATGCCAAACCTTTAGGTGGCAGTGTAACGAGAAGCTCAAGCACACGTTAGCCAATCAGAATCCCGAAAATAGCAACAACAACAACAACAACAACAACAACAACAAGGAATCACTTCCTCTCTCCTCTTCCTCACTTCCTCGGCTGCCTAAACTGCCGTTTGTCTCAGTTTACGTACAACCGTGCAAACAAAGTCTTTAAAAATCTTCACCCTGGCAAAGTTTTTAGAAAGACTCGTTTTTAGAGGCAAATTCTCTGTTTGCGTGTAAATGAAGGGCACAAACGAAGGGAAATGTCTCCGTTTGTCAAAATAACCATGTACGTGTAAACAGGGCCTGAAGATGTCTCTTAATTGTTTGTTTGGACCTGGGGCAATAGAGCAGCCCTTTTCATTTTAGATACTGCTGACAACTCCTACCTGGTCCAGTCCCTGATTGACACGGTCTGTCTTTGAAAGTGAGAGAGAGAAAGAAAAAGAATAGGCTATTGCTAGTGATGATTGATTGATTGATTGATTGGTACGGAGGTGATGGTTGCTGCTCCTGCTGCATGCTTGGTTTTGGAGCTGTGTCGACATCCATGCAATTAAGCCAGAGGCAGAGAGCTGCCGGGGACAGAGAGAAGAAGAAGAGAGCGGTCTCCACAATGTTCCAAGCAGTCCTGTGGGTCATGAAGCTGTCTGAATCTCCCTTTTTTTCTGGCTGTCTCACGGTTCTTCTGAGAAGTGAAAGGCTGGATGCGTTGGTTGGTGCTCAGTGTCTGTTCCCAGGGCCGCGGGTGTGTTGACGGGCGTGATGAGAGGCGTGCTGTTGGAGGTCTGCAGCTTGGTGTTGCCCTCTGGAAAGGTCTTCTCCTGAGACTGGGAGGAGGACGACGAGGAATGAGTGCTCTCCCCGGAACTGCTGCGGGTCTCTGTGCTGGTACTTGTCTTTTTCATCTTCCTCCTCTTGGCCAGTGGCGCTTTGTCCACCGTCTGCAGGCGGAAACCTTCCCGCTTACATTTGTTAAATGCCTGGGACAAAAAAGGGGATTGGTGAGCCTGTTTTCTCTGAATGATTATTTTTTCCCAAGGGATGCACCAATACTACTCGTTGGGTCTCTCTGTAATGATTGTGATTCCTCAACTGCTGATATTGAGTACTTATCCTTTTACAGGTGCTTAAATAGAGTCAGGATCATGATACCAATTCAGCATATCTAACATGCTTTGGACTAGTTGCAACAATATTGCTTTCTCAAGTGTGTGTTTACCAATGTAATACATTTTTCATTCATAAAATACAGATCTACATCTGTTTAGAATAGGGCTGAAACTAAAGATTATTTTAAATATTGATTTATCTGCCAATATTTTCTCTTTTAAACCATTTTATCTGACTTTCACAGTAAATTGTGATCCTGTTTTACTTTGTAGAATTAACCTCATAGTACAATTAAAATAATGTTAATCTCCATCTTCAGGTCAACTGGTAAGTGTTCATGTTCAGCAGCAGTAGCATGGAAGCAATTGTTCAGTACAACCCACATTTTATTAGCCCAGAGTTCCTGTCCTGGCCTACATTTAAAATTAGCATGCACTGCTGGTCATTTCTTACATGAAAGGTAGCTTTGACGTAAGTGTGGACGGAGGCAGTAGAGGAGCCAAGAATGTCCGGGGTCATGAGTGGGTTGGAGGACAGCTGGCTGTCGTCCTGGAGCCAGGCATTGTAACGTAGGCCGCACATCTTAATCCTCTTGTTTGGATCCACGGTCAGCAGCTCTGCAGGAACAACACACAGATTTACCATTAGTGCTCTAAATACACAAGTAAGGAGGTGAGCTACTAAGAGGAAGGGATTTCCTCTTCAGGTTGCTGAGTCACTGTGAGCTACTTTGTGGGTTTAAAATTCAATATGTGATTAAATTAAACAAATGGGTAGTCCTGCTAAAAACATTCTAAAACATCCAATATTTTCGGAAATGTTCAAAACTACGTAATGTTTTTGCTGTTAGGATTCAGTCACATTAGTTCACATCTAAAATTGGAGTAAAAGAGGCCTGTATTTTCAATTATGATTAGTTGAATAAACACTTAAGTCCCATTATTAAGCTTACTCTTTGTGTGTGTGAGATCACACATGTACTTTGTATGGTTGTATAATTTACATAAGGGAGAACGCATGGGACAATGTTCTTGTGGTCTTACAGTATTTTAGCCAATTTACATTAAATGCCCACTATAGGGAAACAACTTTTTCTAAAATCTTAGAATTTTGTCACTAATACAGCATACAGTAGTAGTTCACACAAATCATTAGATTTAAGAACAAGCGACCAGTTCCATCCTGACCTTGTATCAGGTCCTTGGCCTGCTGAGACACATTTCTCCAAGCCTCGCCTTCAAAAGAGAAGTCCCCCTGTTTGATTTTCTTCATAATTTCCTCAGCACTGGTGTGAGTCAGGCTCTTCTCCTGACACTGAAAAGGCACCTGGCCAGACAGCATGGTGTACTGCAAACAGAGCAAAACCACAAAATATGCAGTCAAAAACACTGTGAATGCAGTTTCCAGGTTTAAATATCTGCAATGTCAATGAAATCTAAACATGTTGTGTGGCACAGGAAATGCTATATGCTTGTTTTTTTTATATTATTCATGTTGCCAACAATGGGCCGACAAAATAACTGGGCATTAATGTTCAAACAAATCTGCTGTTGAAATAACAACTTTAAAAGTGCTCTTGACTGATCAAGATTGTCCACATTACTCCATTGTTATGCTGCATGTTTTTGACCGTGGTTGAACCAGCACTAAAACAGAAGAGTCTGTGCTTAGCTGAACATACAGGATACTCTCACCTTGGCCTGCTTACATCTGCCCACAGATTTCTCATTAAAATGACAGTAGTTGGGAAAAGTCCTTTCGGCAGTAAAGGATCTGTCCTGATCTCTCCTTCTTTCTCCCTCCCTCTCTGTGTCTGCTCACTTCGCTTCCAGGGCATTGTGCACACAGCTTGTCAGTAGCAATTTCATCAAAGCTCCATGAGGCACACTACTCCCATTTCCCCCCAGGGGGCATCGGTGTGAAACAACACTTGCACAGAGAGCCCAGACTCTGTATGGATGACTGGCCAGGTCTAGAACCCCTCTCCCATGTGTCCTCTCCTTCTCTACCACTCCTTTTAATTTCTCTCCTCTACAAAAAAAAGGTTGACATTTCCCCCACTGGGAAGCAACGTCTCGTTTAAGCGCAGCATTAACCAGCACTGAGAGCTTGGCTGGTTGCGCTCCATTCCGTGGTGAGCATTAAACTGTGTCAGCTCACCACAGGATGCTGATGGTTGTAGCACTGAACAGGAGAGGGAGATGAATATCATGCAAATACAATTAAACAGAACATGCACACACATGCATGTGCACATTCATACACACAAACACCGACCCTCTCTCTCTCTCTATATATATATATATATATATATATATATATATATACACATATATACATACACACACACACACACACACACACGTGTATACGGTTTTGCTGCCACATTTGTCAAGCAAATCAACATCAGTGACCATTGACCATCATTTTGATTAATGCTGCCAATAATGAATTTTGTCTTTTATTGATTAAAGGTATTTCTTCCATTAATAGAGTAATCATTACATCAGTTTAAAAAATAAGGCCCATCACAAATCAGTAGATCCCAAAGGGATCCTCTAAAATTCCTTTCACAATCCAATAAATATTAGAACAACTCAAAGTTATCAAATTTAAGAAAATATTCAAATTTTAAAACCCATAACCAGCAATTGTTTGGCATTTTCTTCACTTGAAAAATAACCTAATTAATCAGTTATCAAAATTGTCAGACATATTTTGGACTAACCAATTGACCACTTTTTTCAGAACTAAGACAGATGTTGTATTTTCTTACATTATAATGTTTACAATTTCTGTTAAAATTGCTATAAAATAAAATTCTGCTAAATGGTGATATGTTTCTTTCCCATCAGGAGAATGTGGAGTTGAATAATAAATGATTCTCCATCAGTTTAAATTTGGTTTTGAGCATGGTTCTGTCGTCCCACACCCACTCACCAGAATAACTCCCAGACTCCACAGGTCACAGGACTCGTCGTAGCCGTCATACTTGAGTATCTCTGGTGCTGCGTAGTGCAGGGTGAAGCAGGGAGTCTTCAGGAGCTGATTGTCTGGTGGTTTGAGGCGAGCAAAGCCAAAGTCTATGATTTTTATCTCAGAGTTCTCACTCTCATCTGTGAAGAGCAGGTTCTACGAAGCAATTGGGAGACACGGAGCGCAATCATTTTTTCTGCTCAGCAAAACTGTTTCACTCTAAGAGCTTAACAAATTGGACATCAAGACTTGTCTGACCAGGTACTTCTGACCCATGTTAGGGTCGAACAATTCTACTCTTGTTTTGTGGAAGATTGCAGAGTCAGAATGACAATGCGTCAGATCATACAGAGTTCAGAAAACACAGTAATTCTGTTTTAAAAGCTTTTGATCCAGTGTGTCTGTATTCATTACAAAGACACAAACCATGCTCAGATAGAAACGAATTTTGAGCTGCAGTCCTGCTTGTGCATGTCCTATACCTCCGGTTTAAGGTCCCTATGCACCACTCCTACGTCGTGCATGTGACTGACGGCTGACACCAGTTTTCGCATGATGCGGCTGGCCTCCGTTTCGCTGAAATGTTGCTTTCTGCGGATCCTCTCCAGCAGCTCCCCTCCACCAAGCAGCTCCAGAACCAGGTACGTGTGGAGCTACAGAAAACACACGCACAGAATATATTTACACTTCTCATCAACCTCTGTTACACCCAATTCCAACCTTTATTCTTTGACATGCTCTGGAATAGCACAGCAGGTACAAAGTGTGCGTTTTGTAATATATTTTTAATCTTGCTTTCACATCTCAAACTGCTTGTTGAACACAGCTGAATCTTAACGTGTGAAATTGTGGATGAGAATGTTTCTGTTGCATAATAAATATAGCAACCCAAAAAAAAAAAACAGCCCATCCTTGATCCCATGATGTTGAGATCAAACCATAATGGTATTGAGTAAAAGTGAAAGGGGCCGAACAAAATGGGAATAATGTGTCTGGGCAGCGGGGTAGAGTTTCTCATTAGTGCTGGGTCTGGGGAACAAAGGCAGGACTGAGTTGAGGCGAGGCAAGGCAGCGCTGCTTTGATCTGGGTCACAGGCCTCTGAGGTACAGTAATAACCCTACTGAGCTCATCAGGACTAAAGTGGTGCTTGTGGGTTTGAAGGGCCAGGACTAATGAACCTGTACACAGCCACACAGACACACCTCGAAATAACTGAGGTAAGCTACAGTCGGAACACATGCACACTTAGTTTGATTTGAGTGTGCGGCTCAATTATTAACACAAGTAAATCTAGGTTGTTTCTATTCACTGCTATGAAATGGATGCTTCAACAGCTGCAGTTTAAAAATACATTTGGTGTGAAATATTGTGTGCATGGAGAGATGTTATAGGACAATACATTAAGCAAAAGAAAGACCTTGAGGGCTCCCAGCATCCCCATTAATCTGCCTTGTTCCAGTTCCAGGACTTAATAAGGCTGCAGTCCCCACAGGCTCGACAGAGAGCCATGCAAAACAGAATTTATGGTCGCAAATGTATCCACTGCGAATAACCTTACCTGGTCGTGGTAAATTTCATGTAACTTGACAATGTTAGGGTGGCCATCGCAGAGCTTCAGGGCTGCTACTTCCCGCTGAGTCTGTGCCTCCATCCTACAGCAAACACAAGCAGGTACCCAGATAACTGTCACAAAATACAACATAAATACACACACACACACAGTAGAGTGAGGAAGTGACATTTTAGAGGGCGGTTTTTCAATTGACATTTTGGTTTAATCTGGGCAAGGTTTGTTGAAAAATGCAGTAATTTAGTAACTTTACATTACATATTACCAAATAATCAAGTCATCATAATATATCAAGGGAAGACAAGGCAGGGTTTAGAAAAGAAGACAGAATATGACCCACTACCTTTCTAGTTTTTATGACATTTGTACAATATAACCTTTTGACTGTGGGTTGTGTGGGGTTGACATTTTCTTCTGCTTGATTATTTCACACAAGTGACCTATTGTAAGGTCATAAGGTTTGGTTCTCAAATTCTCACATTTGTAATTTAAGAGGCATTTTATTATATTAAGTGTAGTTTGCTCTGCTAATTTTCTTTACCCTGACACAGAAAAATTCCAACTAACTCACAGTTAAAAGAAGAAACAAGTGTTTGTGTCATGCGGATTGCCCAGTGAGGCTCAATTTTATTAGAGCCATAATATTTGGTGCCACACTGTCAGTGAAGTGTAGAAGTGCAGTGTAGGACTGCAGTCAACACACATGTTCAAAGCTTGTTTTGCAGCATTTGCCAGCAAAAACAAGTCTTAGATAGATATGCAGATATGTATTTATATTTTGTTAACCAACGTTGCGCAACCTTTAACAGAGTAATAGGGCAAATAAAATTATAGGGCAAATTATGACATTATTTTGCATTTGTCTGTTTAAGATAAAAAACTGATTCTTCCAGGGAAAGGAAGGAGGATGGCCAACTGATTTATCCAGGAAAACTATAAACATCACACAGCCAAAAGCATCTGGGTTGACAAACACATCTGAGCAAGCAGGATGTGAGTTTGTACCTTTTGCTGACAATCTTGACTGCATATTTCTGTCCGGTCTTCTTGTGTGTGCACCGTCTGCAGATGGAAAAGCTACCCTCCCCTAAAGCACTGTCCTTCAGGTCCATCTCATAACTCATATAGAAAGGTGAGTCCTGCGAGGGGGGGGGGAGAGACAGTGGACCAAAACAAGTTGTTTGGTCAAATATAAATGTTTATAGAGAGGCATCAGAAAAGGGTCTAATAATGTCTTAAATTAAAGAATGACCTCAATGTTGTTAGGTCTTCAATACAAATAGGGGTAAACTGTATTGAATATTTTTTTAGATTTATAAATATTACACTAAGTACTTTAGTGTACGTTGATTACAATAAGTAAAGGTTTCATACACTCCTGCTTTCCTGGCGCTAATGTGCATATCAAATTAATTTGTTATTTATTTGAATATGATCACAGCTCTATGCTTGCTATTCTTTTTTATAGAGCATACTGCAACCACTTATACTGTTCTTACAGTACACAGATCACGTCGTTGGTGCACTTAATTTATTTTTTGTGTTTCAAATATTGCTTCTATGTGATTATAAAATTCAAACCTGTTGTTTTGTGATCATTAAACATTTATTACCACACAGAGTGAATGCAGCAGTCCATGAAAACCATTTTAGTATGAACCCAGCAAACCTTTCTTGTTATGCAATGTTGTCAAAATTAATTTGCATGCAAAAAAAGAACGCGGAATATACAAAAAAAAATAAATAAATAAATTTAAAAAAATTCGAGATTTGCCTGATCTGTATGAAGATACTGATGAACACTAGTAGACATAACAAGAAAATTGATGAAAAACCTGTAGAGCACAATGAGCTGAGGAAATTGTGAGTACATTTGGAGCATATTGTTGTCTGACTGCTTGGCTGAAACTTTCTCTTTCAAATGTGTGTAAGCCCTAAAAAGGGTAGAATGCTATGACCAAGCATATTTGCAAGCCAAAATGCTCTAATATTCCAGCATTTTGTTGATTGATTAAACATTGCTAAAAGGTTTTTGGTCTAGACTAAAAAGCATTAAAATGATTCATTTCAATCCATACCACCAATATAAAAAAAAATCTGACAATAAATCTTGGAAACAGCTAAGTTTGCAGCAGGTACCCAGGAGGTTGATGAGAAAGCTTGAAACCCAATGATCCAACAAAAGGCAATGCACTGCTCCATTCCCAAAAAGCACTATGTTATACAGATACACAAGTGCATTCATGAACAAACATTATTAAATAAACAGGCCCATGTCTCGGAGTTTAAGTGAGTAAAACAAGTACAGTAGAGAAAAAAAGGTTGTTGTGGAATGGAGGAGGGGAACAAATCTCATCTGTCTTTGACAGCAGCCATTAGCTTAAGTGTGTTTGTGTAAGAGGATCCAAGTCCATTCATCTTACCTTGATCATGGCGCTGCGGGCCACCGCAGCAGAGCCCGGTCTCTCAGAACCACCACACAGCTGGACAGAGTCGTCCATCACCACATTCCTCTTGAACAGGATGGAGGGGGCCATGAAAGAGTAGCCCTGCACACAGAAACACATAAACTCTAGGTGTTTACATTTTAAAGAGAGTGTTGGATTATAAAGGACAGAGAGAAAGGAAACCATTGCTGCAGTTTACAGCCTCAGAAATAGCCTAGACTATCCATCCTCCTGATTATACAGTATATGGTGAAGACATTTATAGACACTTAGTGTTTTAGATATTTACATATTTATCTGTGAAATTGTTGACTTTTTTTCAAATTTTTGTAAATCAAGCAAACCTGTCAGCTCCACAATACACCCAATTCTGTTAATTTGTGAGTGACAGTAGCTGTCCAGCTGTTCTTATTGTTAGACCTGTCACTGTGGAGCGCTGCCTGCTGAATTCCAGCTGTGGGGAGCCCAAAGCTTTGAGCTGGCATTAATCTCTCTCTCCCTTTTTCACTGACACACACACGCACACGCACACAGCTGTGTGGTATGTAGTGACAGCCATGGATGGATGGACGGAAGGATGGGTGGTGAATGAATGAGATGCCCTAAATTGCCGGGCTTGAATATTTGATTGCTCTGCTGTGAAATTACATTTTGGCGCTCTTAATGCAATTTTAATTTTGTTCTGTGAGGCACTGTGGGGGAGCAAGTGCACGGTTTAAAATTGGAATTGCTGTCGTTATCTCAGAGATTGCTAGGCTTGCAAATTATAAAGACCACAAAATTTCAGACTATGTGAATGGCAGCTGAGAGCGAAAAAAGCCAAGATGAAGTTGGCAATCAAAGACTGAAGGCGTAACCGAGACAGACGTGGTGATGCTCTCAAAGTGTAACCTTTTATTCCATGAGAGAAGCCCGTTAATGGATCTATTGATCTACCAAGCTCAAGGATCCAGAAGGCAATCAGAGTTGAAATTTCATGCAATACATCAGACAGCCATCAGCTGGCACAGAGTTGTGGGCCATATTATGGTTCAAAGCTAGATCAAAAATAGTCATTCACATCTGTTACTTCAATAAGGGATGCATATGGCAGCAATTACTTCAATAAAAGACTCTTTAGTCAATTTGAATGCCAGTGCACACAGACAGACTCATGTTGACTTACAGCAACCTTTTGAGGACATTCAAAACTTCACTTGATTACTTCAATTGCTGTGGAGTATGACAAATATAGTCACAGACAAAAAAAAATGGATAATGTATAATGCAATTTTTCATCCATGTCAACATTTCACACTTCCTGCAACCAAAGCCCAGACAAACATCAGCACAAAGCAAATCCAAATCTAAATGTTGTCCTGTGCAATGACCTGCCAGAAGCACAATGACTGTTGATGTATGTAAACAACAAAACAATGAGTCACAAAAAATAAATAGTCAGGTTGTCTAAGATTCCTTAACAGTCTCCCACCTGGAAGATGCGGTCACAGTTCTGAGGCAGAGCTGCGGGAGAGTAGGTGGGGTCCATCTCTGTGAACTCGTCTGCAAAGTTGCTGACGTCCAGCTCATCCCGAATCACCGGCTTGAACGGGGCAGGCACCTTCTTAGCTGCCAAGTCCTCCCAGTTTATTTTCTAACATTAGTTTAGAAAAAATGAAAACATTACAGTTCATCCCCACCCTTATTATCATAGCTAATACAAACACTCAGTTTTCCTTAAAGCTGCTCACTCAAAGCAACCCCATTATGTGGAGTAATGGCCCACCCTGCCATTTAGTTTTTCTAAATATTGTGAAATATTCAAGACAAGTAATGACATCCACCTGGTAAAACAAGTGTTTTTTCACATTCTCTGCTCCATTAGGACCTGAGCCCAATCTTTTCTTTGGATCTTTAATGAGGAGTCGCTGGATGAGGTCTTTGGCCAAAGGTCCCATATCTTTGGGGAAAGGAGGATCCTTTTTTGAAATCCTCCTGTGATGTGCGAGACAGATATGGTCAGTGGTGTAGAGTGATTATCACTTAAGGCTAGCTAAAATCTGTGGTGATCTAATGATCAGGGAGAATCCATACTTGGCAATGTCTGTGTGCGAGTTCTCATCTCCATCAACAGTGAAGGGCGATCCGCCAGTCAAAAGCTCGTACATTAACACGCCGAGGCTCCACCAGTCCACAGCCTGTAATGCATGAAAGCAACCACCCGTGACTTTGGCTTAACAGCCTAAAAGAAAACTCTCAATGGTGAGCACACACATTCAGAAATATAGAGAGGACAGTTTGGGCTGCTTGATTTGATCAAACATGAAAACATAAAACTATAAATGACCTTGTCATGTCCAGACTCTCCACCTTCCACAATTTCTGGAGCCATATATTCAATGGTGCCACAGACAGAAAAAGCTCTTTCCACCTGTTTTAAAAAAAAATGCACAAATCAATAGACACATTTTAGATTCCAAATGTTAAAACAAAAAACAGAGAATCTTAGCCTTCTCTATGCCTGCAAGTGGGCAGGACTGTGAGACAAAGGTTCAAGATTAAAGACCCTAAAAGCTTGGTTTCAAATCTTAAGTATTTAATATACAAGACAAAGTAACGTTGACAATGCTTTATGATTATTACACCTCAAGGATACAAACAATATGTTTTGTTGAGATACACTGAAAATAGACATAATTCATTAGGTTAACAGTTGAGAATTCAGCGAATCTGCTTCATCAGGAGTGAGTGGGTCATCAGTTGAAGGATTGAAAGGTTTTAACGCATAGGGAGACATACTGTACCTGATCAAATTCTTTACTGAGACCAAAGTCTGTGAGAACTATATGCCCACTCGAATCCAGCAGAATATTCTCAAGTTTCAGGTCCCGATAGACAATCCCAAGCTGCAACAAGAAAATGACAGAGCGGCAAGTTAATGCATGTCACAGCATGTAAACGTCAATAGATAACTTCTGAACAGACCAGAGGTCTTGGGTGTGATGAATCTCAGAGTTACCTTATGTAGATGTTCTAGTGCCAACACAATCTCTCCACTGTACAAGGAGACTTCTTGTTCCTTAAATCGCACCCTCTGCACCAAATGTGTGAAGAGCTCCCCACCATTTACATAATCTATAATTACAAGATATCATGCATGTCATGTTTCATAGGTTTGTTTTTCTACAGGGAAGGGCATATATACTAATATATACTAACTACATAATACTTTTTTTCTTTTTAATTTCTGTTTATACTTGTTCATTCAGCTGGAGCATTTCTTTCACTGGGTTAAAGAAAATCATTAACCTTTTATTTTTCTTGTATAAATATAACAGAGACGACATTTTGCTATCAAATATCCTAACCGAGAATCAGGTGCAGCTTGGTATCCGTCTGGAAGGCATAGTGAAGTGTGACGAGGAACGGAGACTGGCGGATGTGCTCCAGCACTTGACGCTCTGACCGCGTGTGTTCGGCAGTCTTTGCCTTTTGTACAATAGTGGCCTTCTTCAAAACCTTCATGGCATACAGCTTTCCTGCATCGTGACCACTCACTTTCCTTACCAGGAACACCTTGCCATAAGCTGGTGGTTTTTATAAATAAAGACAGGGGGAAAGGTTCAGTACAGAGCAAAGGCTTCATCATTCCAAAAACACACAATATCGGATTCCAGACTGGCATGCAAACTGCCATCTAAATATCACAATCTGTTCAACACAGGGAGAGACTAGTTTACAGGTTCACTCACCTCCTGTGCCCAGCACCTTTAATAGCTCAAAGTTTTCAATGCCCACTCTCTCCACATGGCCCGTCAGGTTGGCTGAAGTCAGAGCAGAAATGAAATATATTACAAGAGAATCAGATAAGCAACTCAAATCATCTAACAAAAAGTGGCTTGAATGTAGGGTTGCATGATATTGACAAAAATGTAATATTGCAATATTGATGATGAATATTGTGATATCAATATTAAATTTAATATTTTTAAAAATGGTAAAATTACAAAGGCTGTGGGAAAACGCATTGCAATTGATTCATAACAAATTAAACAAGTTTTCTTACAACACAAGGTTTATTTCAGCTGACTGTCATATTGAACTGGTCCAACATGTATGAATGAATGAATGAATGAATGAATGAATGAATGAATGAATAAGGAGGTCTATAGAACAGGACATGTTTTACTGGTTGGACAGTATGAAATAAATAAAGTGAGCAGGACACTACTTTTCTTTTGCTTCTGTGATTTGTTCCATTTTGTGGTCTCTATTTCTTTACTTACACTGTCACTCTGTTGAAATGAACACATGTGGTACGCTACATAGTGCGCTGACGTGTACCAACATGTGCAAGTGGCATGGTAACTGGCCATTGAAATGATGATCATTACAGCGTTTTAAGTTGGCTCTAAATCGAACACAGCCAACGGACGGGACGCAGCGCTACACAAAATATTGCATACTTATTGCAACACTTTAGATATAATATTGCGCAATGATAACGATATTGAGTTGATATATCATGCACCCCTACTTTAATGATAACATACTAAGGAAAAGGAAATAATCAACATCATTTGATCAGTAGAGTAGATGTACTCCAGGTAGGGTGTTTCGATTTCAGAGGCACATGATTGCACCCTTAGTTTAACAAGATATACCTGAAGGCACTATGCAGTTCGCGAAGCCCACATGCTTAACTTTCATTGTTTGTTTACATAACTCACTCTTGAGGAAGGCAACATGTTGCCACACTGGTGACTTCAGGGAAGAAGGATCATTTCCAGTTCTGTTGTTTCTCCACCATCTACAACTCCTGCAGTGGAAATGGTGTCTGGAATAGTCAAGATGCCGGCTACAGGCACAAGTAAACTAATGTTACCCTGTGTCTTCAGCTACATGCTACCAGTTGGTAAATTACGCTGAGTCAGTTGTTGTGTACAAGTAGGCGGGTTTGAAGAGAGAAAGAAATACTGCCGAAATCGCCAATCCTGCTTCTGATTTCAAAATCGAAAGCTCATTTCAATCAATTTGTCAATTGTGACTCCCCAATTCCAAGAGTCATTCACTTTCACAACATTATGTGTGAAAGTATATTTTTTTATTCTGTACAAAAAACCTGAAATTGTAATTCTTTTACCTGAGGCTTATCTGGAACACGGGAAAATTACTGTTTGCAGTTGGATTATAAACCTCCCACCACATTAAGAATTAGCACAACTTAAAAGCCATTTATGTGTAATATGTACTAAAATAAAATATGTTTTAACAGCTGTATACTACTATCCCTGTATGGATGTGATATGATTTCTATATTTGTTGTTGGTCTGGCTCAGGTTAAACTCTTTGTGAAACATGAACAAACACAAACAATGAACACCACAGAACTTTCTTTTTTTATCCAGTTTGACAGTTATAACGGAAAAAGAACATAAATAAACTACTTCAACGTAGATTTTCTTCAGGGCTTTATTACGTGGTATCGGATTGGTGCATAAACTCCAGTACTTCCCGATTCCCAAACCAGCGTTTTAGTCAGTATCGTTGATACTGATACTGGTATCGGTATCAGAACATCTCTAATTTAGACCACCTTTAATCCTTCTCTACAGTATAGCTCTTTCTGCTCCTAATTACAAAAAAGTGAAAAGATGTTTAGTTACCAAAGAAAGAGATGAAGTATCAGTGATAAAATGAACAGCCGCTGGCCAAAAATCAGTCAGACATTCTCATTGAATAATATTGAATACTGTTCAACAAATCAGCTGTTTTTATGTTGCCAAAAGCCGGAACACAAGAAGGCGCATTTACTGTGCAGTCCTGTATACTTTTGTTTTGTAATTCTTGCCCATGTTATAAATAATGTATTCTTTTATTTCATTTTAATACAAAGAGACTCTTAGCCATGATGCTTTGAGGCGAATGAAGTCAAACTCTGCAAAGCTAAAATATTGCAGAAGCTGGCTTTAAATTGGAGGATCAGCGATTTAAAACCCTAGGGTAGTTAGGAACACCTGGGTGATGGTTAAATGAAAGCATTGCATAGCTAACAGCAACAGTCTGGGCTTGTTGCACAGGTGAATGTTTAATTGTAAAAAAGTGCAACAGTGCATATTGCAGACAGAAAACATGCATATCCAGTAAACTTCCTTCACGTAAACACAGTGTGAGATCATCCGCAGCGCACGGCTAAATTAACAATCAAAAGGTCACAATCTTTCATCAGGGATCTTCAGTGAATTCAGCACACACCATCAGTGACTCCTCGTGTCTTTGTAAATCATGGTCTCCCTGTACAGCTGACTGAGCATAGCATGCTCTTAGACAAGCATGTCCATTGTAGTGAACACATTCCTTCTGTCTAACACTCTGAAAACAGGCTACTGAGCAATTAAAGCGGCTGATTTAATCTTTTTCGCTGCTTTCTTCCGATATGCACAAGAAGAAATTTTGCAACTATTAGACACTTCACGTGCACACTGTATCATTTCAACACTGTCCTTCAAATCTGAGGTCATGGATTCCGGTTGCATAACACCCTTGCCAAACTCATCTGCCAAGGCCAAGTTTGATTTGACTGTTGGACAAGAGGAAACTTTAGTCTAGAGAAACGCCAGTGTTCCTCAAAATAAAAAGCTTACCTTAATAGTGTATTTTGGTTGGTTTCCTGAGTGATCAGACTTCAAAACCCAACCACTAACTAAAACTAGATTTCAACACACCGTTCATTTGGAAAATTAGATACTCTGTCTTTTTATTGTGCAAAGAATTGACACAACTATGGTTGAGATTATTAAACTATAGCAATTTTGTCCCCTGTAGCACATTTTTACAATTTTCCACAAAAGCTTCTTGATATATAGCAGGAAGATTGACAGATGAATGGGCTATATAGGTATGTAGAGTATATCCTTTACTTTTGCTATATTGTCTCCACTAGGTCAAATGCTACAGGAGGGGTCCAAAGCAGGGTTAAATTGATACAGAGGCAAAAATGTGTGAAATTGTATTCATTGTGTAAAAAAATAAATAAAAAAACAGTGACAACTAGACTGACTGCATATTTAGGGTAGGGCAGGACCTGAGTGTGCAGCATAGTCATGTTGTAGCCTGATCAGCAGCACTGTGTCATTAAAAACCAGTTGCAGCTGAAGCAGTGTGCAACTTCTTTTAGCAGCCCTCTACATTCAATCAGTAGCTAGACATGCCACTCTATTCAAAACAATATAGGATTCAGCACCATCGTCAGTTTTATCTTGAGGATGATGTTTTACAGTGTAAAGTTAATAAGGGACGAAGACATTTACTTGTCAACCCCTATTCCACGAACAGTGCCTAAGGTGAATGTTGATGTAGCTACACCCCTGTTTATTGTGCAAAATGAAACCAAGCTATTTACTCTTGAGACTTGACAGCACTGCAGCTGTGTCTGCTCTTCATTGGCTAAGGAGAAGTTAGCTGTGAGTGCTAACAGACCAGGCAATGACTGGAAAACCAACACATAGTGATTCACGTTAAGTTAAGGCGGTGACAGTGGCATGAACTTGCCGAAAATCTCTGTCGATAGTCTGATTTAGCTTCGCTACGTTATACTACTAGCTAGCGTTAAGCTAATGGTATTGTCTGGGTTGACCACCGTTATTACAGTAGTTAGCTAGCTAACGTTAGTTAAATGGTTAGGTAACGTAAGTTTGCGTGAGACAGCAGCACAAGAAATAAGGACGGTCAGCTAACGTTAGCCTTCCTCCGCCGTTTTTTGACATGAGTAGCTAACGTTAACGGTAGCGCTCACTACATGCCCATTGACAGTGACAGTTGGCTCTTTCAAGCTAGCTAGCCCTCGGGTAACGTTGCGTGTCTCCTAAAGATACATGTTAAATAAGATAGACTGCTTTAAAAGTGTATCCCAGTTTGCAGCTAACTTACCATTTTTCAGCTCATGTTTCACGGTAAAGTGGTCACCTTCTCTGGAAGATCCCTCCATCGGGGATGGCATCGTAATTTCTTGTTCCAATTATGTTAAAAGATGCTTTTCAGACAAGGTTACGTTCACCTCGCCAGGTAATTTGCAATATTAACATGCAGAAAATTATTATTAAGCAAGATTGTTTAACGCTTGTTAATTACGCGCCAAACTTAACAGAGATATGGGCAGAATGTTACTACCAAACGAATCAGCAAACAAGCCTAAAGGAAACCCATTGCTTCTTCCAGTACACCACACTACCACTACCTTCGCAACCAGACAGTCCCTCTTCACTGATTGGGGTTGCTATGTGAACATCTGACCTCTGATTGGATATTTTCTTGTTAGTGATATATGATCCCGCCTTCTTCAAAAGACTAGCGCTGCATTCACTTTGTCCCTTATACACGCATAGACAGTTGTATACACGCCATGTCAAAGGTCAGAAGAAAAAAAACAAAATTGAAGTGGAAACAATTGCTCATGGATATTTCTAACTTGGGAATAGCCAGTGTAGTAGACATACTAGGATATTTTACTTAAGTGGCAAGAGTGTAAAAATTCTGTTACAAGAATAGGCTATAAGTCCTGAATTAAAATAGTACTCAAGAGTCAAGTAAATATACATAGGCATAGCATCAGCATATAAACCTACTTAAAGTACCAAAAAGCAACCGTTTCAAAATAATATATCGGCTATTATAACAATGTTACTGGTTATAATTATTAATGCATTAATGTGTACTTGTTTCAGCTTGTAAAGGTCATCATTCATTGGTTGATTTTATATTCTGTATGTATTATTAATTTAAATCTGCAAAGTGACTTACTAAAGGTATGAAATAAATGTAGTGGAGTAAAAGGTACAATAGTTGCTTTAAAAATGTTGTGGAGTAGAAGTATAATAATTAAATACATATACTTAGTTATATTTCACTACTGGGAATATTATTTTAAGTATTTTTTTAATTTGGTGGGTTTTTATTTATTCTGGAAAATAAGATACTAGCACTGCTACTAGTAATACTAATACTAGCACAGTAGTGGAGAGTTACTAAGTGCTTTACTAAAGTACTGTATCAGTACTTCTACCACCACCAAGTTAGCACTATTGTTGTTGCAATTGTTGTTGTACATGTACATGTTATTACCAGTTGCACTATTCAGTTAAGGGGACAACTTGACCATTAACCTGGGGATACGCACGTCTATAATAAAATGTAATAACCTTTGTTAAATTTAAAATTTCCACACAAGCAATTTACAACATTTTGTTTGGTTAAATGTGAAAGGTTGATAGTGGGATGAAACAGTAGGCATTAAACAGTAACATAGGCTATGGGGGAAATGATCAGTTCCTGTTAGTTGAGGTATAAACTTCTGAGGTAGCAGATACTGTGATTAAATCAAAAGTTAAAGAGGATTTGGTTATTTTCTTGAGCCACAGTGCACCCTGTATAAGTGTAGGAACCATTTCCCAAAACAAAGTAATGTAGTTTACCAATTTGTACACAGGGTGTCACCTTTGTGCTGTGATCGGTGATATAGGGCCATAGGAAAGAACTTTCAGACTTTCCATATGTGTTTTTCTGTTTTTGTGAAATATTTAATAACCTCTTTGCGGCACAAACTGAATATTAGAGGGAAAATGTCTTTTTGGCAGAACTGCTAACAATTATATCTGAATCGTGAAATGTTCTATTTGAGGTTGGTTCTTTACTCCCAGCAAATGCTAATTTTGTAGAGTGATCTAATGATCTTTCAGTGTTTGGAAATGTTGTGCAGTCAGTCTGCTTGTATTGGCAATTGATTGCTTTCGTATGTAAAGGAAATTGCTTTGAACCCAAACTGTGTAGGCTATTGCAAAAATGTGCAGAATTAATATCAATAGTTGTGAGAAACAGCTTTCAAGTTAGAACTTAAACAGAAGTCTAATTTTGTACAAAATGCCATGTACACAAATTACTTAATAAACGTTTTTTCTGTTGATTTGTTGTTAAATGTTCAGGATCAGTAAAAACATTTTTTAAGAAACACACCAAGAGGTAAATGCATAGGCTTTTGTTTGTGTAACATTGATTCATTTGTGTACACAGTACTTGCCCTGACGGATAGTTAGATATATTCTAAAAATGGGTAGCTAAAGTCTATTTAAACAATCTGAAGAAGGCTATCTGTGCCGCTACGCGTGGGTAGCTTCTCCCTATGTCTTTTCAATTTGAATGAATGAATGAATGAATGAATGAATGAATGAATGAATGAATGAATGAAAAGGCCAGTCAAATAAAGGTTATTTAAATAATGATATGAGTGCCTTGGTTTTCCTTTTTTTCTATTTCTACGTTGTTTTGATTTTATTTAGGCTGCAGTTTAAATATGTCTCTAACTGGTGCGTGCCTCCGCCTTGCGGTAGCATGCTGTAATTGCTTTCATTTAGTCTAATAAATTTTTTTTTTTTACATTTCCGGTTTGCCTTATACACATATTTGTAATGACTACCTTTTTCATATTTTTCATAAAAAATATTGAAATATAATTTAAATGACAATTAATTTAAAACAAATAATGTATAATTATCTGCGTTCACGTGTTTTATTTCAGGCTTGGGAACTTGCAAGGTTCAGTGGCGCATAGTCCTTGAACATCCAATAAGATGCGAGTTCTACAGAGTCAGCCAATGGTATGCGTGTATTTTCAATGACTACCAATCAGCTCCTGGTCAGATTCAGTGGCTATTTACTTTGACAGCGAGCAGCTAACTAGCGCTAGCTTCACTTCATCCCAGGGCTGAGCAGACTGACCCCCGTTCCCAAGATGGCTTGTGTTCGAGCGTTTGGTGTTCTTTCCAGATTCACATCAAGGAGATACGCTCTCTTCACAGGTAGAAACGGAATGTATTCAGCATATAAAACCAGCGCAGAGAATGATACTAAAACTACGGGATTTGCTATGTGTCGTAACGTTAGATGGGTAGCTAATCAGCTTGTTAGACTTTAGCTAGCTATTAGCTCCGAATAATGTTAAGCAGAAATGTGTGGTAACGCGAGTGCTTACACAACAGGAACGTGTTGTGTTTTCAACAAACATAACGTTATATCTCAGTGAAAGATTGATCGGAGTTTTTATTCATATTATTTTGTTTAAGTGAGAAAACCAAAGTGTAACCTTGCTATCTGTGCTAGCTAGCTGTTTGCTACGGAATGAAGTTAAGTCTCTGGTTCAAAACTAAAGTTTTTGTTTTTTAAATCAGACTGTTTGCTCCGACTATTGACTCTAAGATATCCCTCTCATGGCAGTTTAGGCAGGGATATGAAGACTTCTGACATTGATTCTTCTCTGTGTTGGCCACTTTCTGTTTGAATGGCAGGGGGACAATGTAGGTGAAGGGTCACGTCTTCACACAGTACAGCATGGCTGAGACCGGCTGAGGTCATAGCAATATTATGTGATATTGGGGTTGGGAGGGTGAAGAAATATGTAAACAGAATAGAAATAATTAAATATAACTAATAAAGTAATATGTATGCAAAAATGAAAAACTGTGTGCATTATACTAAAAGTGATAGGCACATGACTGTAATAATGTTTTGCTTACTAATGTTTCCCTTTTTACAGGTGGTACTTGTCGCACCTTCTCAGTAGCTCCTGCAATGCTAGGTAATTCAAAAAATTCACATTTATACAATATATGGGTAAAATAGCTTACTCTGTCCAGTGACACAGTTATTTCTCCCTGTACAATATCTCCCTTCTCTATTTTTAGCCCGAACCCATGTGAACTATGAAGTCAAGGACGATGTTGCTGTTATACGGATCAACGACCCAAACTCCAAGGTATGTGCTCATTACAAATAAATTTGACAGTTTTCATTTCTGAATTGTGCTGGCATAGTGTGAACCTAATTATCATTTCTCCCTCCAGGTTAACACACTGTCAATCCAAATGCAAAAGGAGATGGGAGAAGTAATGAATGAAGTGTGGGCCAACGATGCCGTTAAAAGTGCTGTCCTCATCTCTTCAAAGCCGGGATGCTTCATTGCAGGAGCTGATATAAAGTAAAAGAAATTGCATTAATGCTTATCAAAGTTTGAAGTCTGTTTGTGGAACTGTAGTTGTATAAACTGCCTACTTCTGTCATTTATTGTACAGTATATTGTTGCTGTAACACAAGACAAATAAGTATTCAACATCCTCAGCATTAAGGCCTTTCTCCTATTTTAATGAATTGTCGGAGTGGCCATGTCTTGGATTGTATGGAATTCTTTTGATATACTTGACATCTGTTACAGTATGATCCAGGCCTGCAACAGTGAAGAAGAGGTCGTCAAACTTTCTCAGGACGGGCAAAAGATGTTTGAGCTGATTGAAAAATCTCCTAAACCCATTGTTGCTGCCATCAACGGCTCTTGCTTAGGTGGAGGCTTAGAGGTAAGGTCCAACCTTTTACTTTTTCAAAGGTAAAAAAAACTATTTTATCAACCAACTATATTGTTTGCCTATACTGGAAATATCTGACTAGGGTAATATAATGATATTAATGTGTTATCTAATGGACTCCTTTTCATTTCAGTTTGCCATCGCCTGCCAGTACAGAATTGCAACAAAGAGCAAGAAAACAGTTCTTGGTACTCCCGAAGTAATGCTTGGTCTTCTGCCTGGAGCTGGTGGTACCCAGAGACTCCCCAAAATGGTGAGTACTGGAATTATATTCCCCAATTTTGACTTTCAGTTAAAAAACAATACAATATGCAGGATGATGCAGATTATAGTATGTGGAAGTGTCCTATAACACGTAGTTGTATCATAGTAATTCATCGATTTTTCCACCCTGCCCATCATTTCTTGTATTCAACTACCTTGTCTTTGAAAGTGCCGGATTACAATATAAACTCTGTTCATAACATGAGTTCACACATGTTTTTATTTATCACCTGTAGGTTGGTCTACCCAATGCCTTTGACATGATGCTGACAGGAAGAAATATCCGAGCAGATAAAGCCAAGAAGATGGGGCTTGTCAACCAACTTGTAGATCCCTTAGGTGATCAATCATGACTCCCTTATAATTAAAAACAACAACACTGAGCTGCTTTAAATGGGTAGCTTAAAAAAAGACCACCTGTAGAAATCTTAATATTTGAGTAATTCAATCATATATAATAATTGTACAATAATTGTTAAAATGTATTTTGTCGTGATTCTTATGCATTATAGGACCTGGGCTGAAGAGTCCAGAAGAAAGAACAATAGACTACCTCGAGGAAGTTGCCATTGAATATGCCAAAGGGATCGTCAATAAGAAGATCCCTCTCCACAAAGCGAAAGGAACAATGGAGAGTAAGTTGTGCTACAGTTATTGGTCATTTGACTCTTTGTGGTCACTTCAGGTGGTTTCATCATGAGAATAAAAAACACTACATTACAGAGATAATGTTCTTTCTCCATAGAAATTCAAGACTACGTTATGAGCTTTGAGCTTGTGCGGAATCAGATTTACAAAACTGTCTACAGTAAAGTTATGAAGCAGAGCAAGGGACTTTATCCAGCACCCCTGAAAATAATCGAAGTAAGTAAAAACTTTATCTATCTATCTATCTATCTATCTATCTATCTATCTATCTATATCAGTCTCTTTTGCCTTCTCTGCTTTGTTAATCATTGTAGAATATATTTTAGAAAGTCAGTCTAAGATTTAACCTGACTTGATTTCCCCCCCAACCATTTCCCCTTCAGTGTGCAAAGGCTGGACTAGAACAAGGCCCCGTTGCTGGATACTTAGCTGAGTCTCAGGTAAGGTCTGTTGGCCTACAAATTTGGAAAATTCAGTATTTACAGTAGTACATTGTGTCAGTGAACATCACCAATTTCCATGTTTGTCGTAGAATTTTGGTCAGTTGGCAAGAACCTCAGAATCGGCAGCCCTAATTGGTCTCTACCATGGTCAAGTTGCGTGCAAGAAGAACCGCTTTGGAGTTCCTGAAAGAGAAGTGAAGTAAGTGTATATTACCTTTGCATACTGAACTTGTGTGTGTGTGATGTGGAACGATTAAAGACCGGTTTGTTGTTGACACATTTACAATGATGGCCAAGTCATGCTTTAGTTTAAAAGAAGAACAAGTATCTTCCGATCATCTACTCTTCTTTTTGGCTTTTTTAAGTGGTAGATACATTGTCTGTTTTTGTTGTTTACCACTAGGACTCTTGCCATCTTGGGAGCAGGTTTGATGGGAGCAGGCATCGCCCAGGTGACTGTGGACAAAGGTGTGCACACAATCCTGAAGGACACCACAACTTCTGGACTGGCCAGGGGAGAACAGCAGGTTTACAAAGGGTGGGTTTATTATATCAGGCTTTCTTTTTAATTTTTATATAAACACAGCAGGTTAAGTATTTAATTCAAATACTGACTGTAAATTTGTGTAGTTCCAGTCTGATGCCAGAATAGCATTTCAATTCAGCTATGAAATATGATATTTGAAAGTAGTAGTGTAATTTTTATAGCTGGAACTTAAAATGTGTGTCCTTTTTTTAAACAAGGCTCAATGACAAAACTAGAAAGAGGAACATCACGTCATTTGAGAGAGACTCCATACTGTCCAACTTGACTGGCCAGCTGGATTACAGCGGCTTTGAAAAGGCCGACATGGTTATTGAAGCTGTGTTTGAAGACATTAACATCAAGCATGCAGTCCTGAAGCAAGTGGAGGCTGTAAGTGTGACTGAAAAGAGTCCTCTGTTACAAAAAGAATGCACTCACTTGGTTGTAAATATCGATCCATGGTATTTACATTCTGCAGCATTAAATCCAGGACAGTCTTGTTGTGACTATTAGTTTAGCTGTGACTTGGAGCTACAATCTAACAAACATTTGTCTGCAGGTGGTTTCCCCTCACTGCATATTTGCCAGCAACACGTCTGCTCTGCCCATCAAGGATATTGCTGCTGTCAGCAAGAGACCAGACAAGGTTTGGAGCTGGAAGCCTTGTAGTTTTAAAAGTGCTTCTAAATAAATAAATGAAAAACAATTGAATATTTTCTGTGTATCCTTAGGTGATTGGGATGCACTACTTCTCTCCAGTGGACAAGATGCAGCTCCTGGAGATTATAACCACCGATCAGACGTCAAAGGACACCACAGCCTCCGCTGTGGCAGTCGGCCTGAAGCAGGGCAAAGTCATCATCGTTGTTGGGGTGAGATTAGGCATCATTTTAGTTTTCTTCTTTTCCTGTGTATTAATTTTATTGAATAATTATTCAACTTTATTATAGGGGTCCAAAACTTTAAATCAGACAGTATTATAACCAATATTGAATATTTCATGACACATACAGGAAAAGAAGCGTAACAAACTCACAAGTATAAAATAACAAGGAAACAACCCAATATCTAAAAAAAAAAATAAAAATACATCACGCTATATTACACAACATGATACATGAGGTTTAGAGTCACCATCTAGCTAGCTCACAAAGGAGAACAAATATTCATTATAGCAAAAGATAAGATGTAAAACCTTAAAATAAAATAAAAATTAAATGAAGGTGAGATTTAAGTTTCTTTTTAAAACTTGCCCTTTTGATAAAACGCATATAACTTGGGAGATTATTTCATTAAAAGTGGTTGAAGGTGATTTGGGAAAAATATTAAGAACAAATTAGCTTAAGTAATGACAACCATAATGATGCATGTTAATAATTATTTATATATATATGTATGTATGTGTATGTGTTATTGCACTTCAATAAAATATTACACACATTTCTTTGCAGGATGGACCTGGCTTCTACACAACTAGGTGCCTGGCTCCCATGTTGGCTGAAGCAGTACGAGTACTTCAGGTTAGTAGTATTACCACAGTCGGAAATGCAGCTGTAAACATTGTATTTGTTATGTACTGTAGTACTACGATTGACAGAATTGGCTCACTTGAATGAAACATTTTATTATTTCAGGATAGCAGTTCTACATATGAATTATGGTTTTAAAAATGTATCAATTTGCACTGACAGGAAGGAGTTGACCCCAAGAAGTTAGATGCACTCACCACAGGCTTTGGGTTCCCTGTGGGTGCAGCCACACTGGCTGATGAAGTTGGTATCGACGTTGCCGCACACGTGGCCGAGGACCTCGGCAAAGCTTTTGGCTCTCGCTTTGGTGGTGGAAATGTGGAGGTTCTTAAGTCCATGGTGGACCTGGGATTCAAGGGTACGTATGAGTTGTCACATTGAAGGATTGGGCCTGGTTTTAGTTGGCTAAAGTACTTAAGTTAGAATTTATGTGTACATGTTTTATTAAGATTTAATAATCCTTGCTTTTGTTCTTCTTTCTTCATTCTCAAGGCCGCAAATCAGGAAAGGGTTGCTATGTCTACCAGGCTGGACTCAAGACCAAAGAAGTCAACCCAGAAATTGGAGATATCCTTGAGAAATTCAAGATGACACCAAATCCTGCTGTGTAAGTTTACTATTATCATCGTGAATATAAAAGTACATGCTGTCTATTTGGACAAATTGTTCCATTTTTTACTTTATAAAATGGACAAAACAAAACCTTTTTTTTTTTTCTTTTTTTAAACCATAATATATTACATTTGACTGTTTTCAATATGTTGAAATGCTTTGTTCTTACCTGTTCTTTCTCCAGTTCATCAGACTCTGATGTGCAGTACAGGCTTGTTTCCCGATTCGTCAACGAGGCCGTGTTGTGTTTGCAGGAGGGCATTTTGAACAACCCTCTGGAAGGAGACATCGGGGCTGTGTTTGGGCTGGGATTCCCCCCCTGCCTTGGAGGTGAGAGTTCAACCATAGTCGTGGTCATCGGAGCCGCTTGTGCTCCAAAGCTGCATCCTCTGTCAATGAAAAGAGCATAATGCTTGCTGTGGATTTAAAAGCCCAGTGTGACAAAGCATTTTAGGATGAAATACACACCTACCAGTTATATTTATAGTTAAGTAACACTTTCCATGGTAATTTTGATCAGATTTGTTTAAATCTCCTTTTATTTGAAACAGAAAATAAAACCCTATTTACTATTTATCTGGCTTTATAAAACACCCCTCTGGTGTTTGCAGTATATCTCTTTGTAGAGAAATGACAACACGTCTAGAGCAATATACCTTTTAATTAATTTCACATGGCTCCTGTTATAATATTTCTAACGTAAATTCTTGCCACTTCCAGGACCTTTCCGTTTTGTGGATAACTTTGGTGCAGACAAGCTGGTGGAGAAGATGAGGCAATTTGAAGCCGTCTACGGGAATCAGTTCACACCATGCCAGCTGCTTATTGATCATGCAAAGGATCCTAGCAAGAAATTTCACAAGTGACCGACTCACCGTGTGTGCCAGTAGCTTTCAGTAGACCTGCGATCTGCCACTAGACTGTGCCTAACATTTATGTCATGAGTGGGGGAAAACTTCTGGGAATACGGTCATGTTGTCAGTTTTTTTAGGTACACCTAGCTTAAACAAATGCAACAAATAAAAAAAAATGAGTATCAAGATTTATTACAGGATTGTTGTATTAGTTTTAGCTGGTGCACCTTTATAAAATGGCAACTGAGTGTGTAATGTCAGCAAAATCGAATGTTTTTTTTGTACTTTAACATTATTGATTAACTTGATGAGGATGTATGATTGAGTAGCAGATTGAGGCTAATTATTCTCACATTGCAGATGTAAAAAGACTGGAGGCAAAAGAATTAAAATATATTTCCAACAGGCAAATTAATTCTTCATTATTACTGAATGTCAACCAGTATGGTTCAGCAAATGGCTTTTGTTTTTTTTTGTACATTAAAGACCTTCTGGCCTGGTTTGAGCAATGTTGTAAATGTGAAGACTGAATAAAATGCTGTTGTTGAAATCAAACCTGCTGCTTTTTCTTTCGAGGTGCGTCCTCATGCCAGTTTGGAGAGTAATTTCTCACGATAACAGAATGAGAGCATAGCTGTGTTCCATGAGAAGATTTGCTCCAACCCAATTCGTTGCGCAGGTCACGTGCTTTCTTTCCATTGTCCGCAGAGCAGGGTGTGTACCCTGTGCCGCCTGGAAGCTGTGTGGGCTGGGCCGGGGCGGCTGGGTGTTTTTCCTCAGCAGCATCCTTTAACATCTTGTGACATTGCTTCTTTTCGGTAAGATGCTCAGGGCGGAGGAGACGCTGCGTTAAACGGAATGATGAAAACATCTCACACACGGTGTAGGAAATCCCTGCTGCACCTGTACGGAGAAGGAAAACTGTGGACCTCGCCCGAGGAAGAAAATGGCATTTTAACGTGACACTTTTTTTTTTTTTGTAACCGAGATGTCTAAAACCAAACATTGCGAGGCGGTCAGGGTGGTGGTCCGCTGCCGGCCATTCAGCAGGAGAGAGGCGACAGTGGGCTGTGAAAACGTTCTGCAGATTGATGACAGACTGGGACAAATCACCCTCAGGAACCCGAAGGCACCACCTGATGAGCCAAGGAAAGTATTCACGTTTGATTCTGTGTATGGCTTTGATTCAAAACAAAGAGACATTTATGATGACGCCGTGAGACCTCTCGTGGAGTCCGTGCTCCAAGGCTTCAACGGGACTATATTTGCGTATGGACAAACTGGGACAGGTAAAACACACACCATGCAAGGGGTTTCAAACGACCCAGAGATGAGAGGTGTTATACCAAATTCATTTCAGCACATCTTTACACAAATATCCAGAAGTCAGAATCAGAAATACCTGGTGAGGTCATCATACCTGGAGATCTACCAGGAGGATATCCGAGATCTGCTGTGCAAAGACAACAACAAGAAACTAGAGCTTAAAGAAAACCCTGACTTTGGTGTTTATGTGAAAGATCTGTCCTCCGTGGTCACAAAGAATGCCACTGAGATTGAACATGTGATGAACATAGGCAACCAGTCCAGGGCTGTGGGGTTCACTAACATGAATGAACGCAGCTCTCGGTCTCATGCCATTTTTGTCATAACCGTGGAGTGTAGTGAACTAGGGCCAGATGGCGAGGACCACATCCGTGTTGGGAAGCTCAACATGGTTGACCTGGCTGGCAGCGAGCGCCAGAGCAAGACGGGCGCGAAAGGAAAGCGACTTAAGGAAGCAGCCAAAATCAACCTGTCCCTCTCTGCACTGGGGAATGTCATTTCAGCCCTGGTGAATGGGAAGAGCACCCACGTCCCTTACAGAGACTCCAAACTGACCCGCTTGCTCCAGGACTCACTGGGTGGCAACGCAAAGACGGTCATGATAGCAACAGTGGGGCCATCGCACAAGAACTTTGAGGAATCTCTGTCCACTCTGAGGTACGCCAGCCGGGCCAAGAATATTAAGAACAAACCTCGGATTAATGAGGATCCCAAAGATGCCCTGCTGAGGGAGTTTCAAGAGGAGATTGCACGATTGAAAGCCCAGCTAGAGGAGCGAGGGATGCTGGCAAAGGAGAGGAGGAGGAGAAGGAACAGCAAAAGGCTGAGTAAAAGTATGGCTGGCATGGAAGAGGAGATGTTCAGAGAGAGGGATGCAGATGTGTGGATAGCTTTCGAGGAGGAACCAGAGGTGAGACTCCGTATGAAAGATGGAAGTGATAACCCTAAGGCCCTGACCTGCACAGGGAGCGGGGAGAAGTTAAAGCACCTGATTGAAAACAGAAAAAGTATACAGGACATGCAGTGGGATCAAGATGCGTTGGAGAAAATAATTGAGAAACATAAGGTACTTGAAGATCATCATACAAAGGTGTGATAAATGAGATCCTGGTGGAACAAAAGAAATTTACATTAATAATTTATTGTATGTCTTTGTTCACAGGCTATGGAGAGCAAACTGCTAGTGGGGGGGAAGACTATAATTGATCACACCAATGAACAGCAAAAAATGCTAGAGCTGAAAAGGCAAGAAATTGCGGAGCAGGTATGTAAAAAAAAAAAAACAATACACATATTGTTTTTTTCTCCTTATAAAACATGAATTTGTGCCACCGTTTGTCTATTATAGAAGTTTATTTGTGGGCTGTCTGAACTTACACAATATGTATTTAAAAAATGACCTTCATATTTTACGGGTTTCTATTGATCCTTACCAGAGGTGAATGTTCTGTGTGATTTGCAGATAAGACGAGAGAGAGAGATCCAGCAGCAGATGATGTTGCAGGACGAGGAGACCTTAGAAATGAGAGAGACGTTCTCCTCCCTGCAGCAGGAGGTGGAACATAAGACCAAAAAGCTGAAGAGGGTAAGATGACTCATCAGCTGACGCAGGCCAATTCTATTATTATGAAAGCAGTTAATCATAATTCACTCAGGTATTTACAATTTGAGTGTCCTTTTTTCAGGAGAGGTAAAAGTGGTGAGTCCAGGTTTCTCTGGACAGAGCTCTTACTTACTGGTGTTTAGAAATAATTACATTCTCTATATAGGAATAATTACATTTCTCTATATAGGAATAATTACATTTCTCTATATAGGAATAATTACATTTCTCTATATAGGAATAATTACATTCTCTTTATAGGAATAATTACATTTCTCTATATATGAATAATTACATTCTCTTTATAGGAATAATTACATTTCTCTATATAGGAATAATTACATTTCTCTATATAGGAATAATTACATTTCTCTTTATAGGAATAATTACATATTTCTATATAGGAATAATTACATTTCTCTTTATAGGAATAATTACATATTTCTATATAGGAATAATTACATTTCTCTATATATGAATAATTACATTCTCTTTATAGGAATAATTACATTTCTCTTCTCATTCTTTGTTGATAGGTGTTTCTACTTGTCTCCTTATATATTTATAAACACTTTTTTTTGCGACGTTTTTACGATCTTTTCACCCCGTGGGCTTAATATAAATATCCTGTTTACTACAGCTTTAGTGACACCAGTAATAATATAGTTATTCATTTGTTCCTCTTCTGTACAGTTGTATGCCAAACTCCAGTTGGTGAAGGCAGAGATGACAGATGTGGTTGATGAACACGTCCTCATCAGACAGGAGCTGGAACAGACACAGACGGAACTCACCAGAGAACTCAAGTACAAGTGAGTAGCCACAATGTCATGGTCGTCTGTTGCATTTTTTCTCCTGTTTTCTCACATCTTATGTGGCTTTCTATCTCATTTCCATCATCCCCCCCAAAAAAATTGTTGTGCTTTTTAGAATGTGCTGTTAACTAAATATTTTATTTAAGCATGACAAGGTTGCTACAATGCTGTGGTCATAAAGACTTACAGATTTTAACCATTGTCATATAATCAATTAATATTACATAATTTTACATTAAATACTAATAATACATTTGATTTGTAAAGCGCTTTTGAGACCCAAAGATTCCCAAAAGATTTATACCTGGATGCTATTAGACAGTGTATATATTGTTTAAATGTTTCTACAAATAATTTCAGTTATGTACTGAGCATGGATGAAATGCAGTAAAAGCTGTGTTGTACTGTATTTGCAGAAACAGAAAATCTAATATTGGAGATACTCAATTTTTGAATTCTTTGAATATTTTATTTTGCTATAGAGAAACATGGCATTATTCTGCAAATCAAATTCTTTAATTTTAAGGATACAATTTATAGTTACAGCAGTTTAAATGATGCTACTTTATTTTGATAGGAGGCGCAAACAACATATTTCACCTGCCTTTGACTTTTCAGCCTATACCTACTGTATATTTAGATATTTTTATGCTGAAGAGAAAAATCAATGGATTTCAGTGCATGTTGTTCTAAATTAGATGTTTTTCCTGTTAAATTCGGGATATCAGGGGACATAAAGGCTTTTTGTTGCTTGGCAAGCATTCTGTTCAACGGGCAGAGGAATGACAATGTCAAAAGAAATCTGTGCTGGTACTGTATTATTTGATGACTTTTATTTATGTGTACTGTCTATATAGTCCTATTGGTATACAACTTTTTTAATATATACAGTATATAAATGGAGGGTGAGAAGCTCAGTCATCTGAGAGGAGCTCGGAGTAGAGCCGCTGCTCCTTCATGTCGAAAGGAGCCATTTGAGGTGGTTTGGGCATCTGGTGAGGATGCCTCCTGGCGCCTCCCTATAGAGGTGATCCAGGCACGTCCAGCTGGGAGGAGGCCTCGGGAAGACCCAGGACTAGGTGGAAGGATTATATCTCAACCTGGCCTGGGAATGCCTCAGGGTCCCCCAGTCGGAGCTGGTTAATGTAGCTGGGGAAAGGGAAGTTTGGGGTCCCCTACTGGAGCTGCTGCCCCGCGACCCGATACCGGATAAACGGATGAAGATGGATGGATGGATATATAAATGAATGGAAATCTTTTTTATTACATTTATTCGAGTAGTGTTTTGTGTTCTGGAAATTGGTTAAACTATTTGATTTTATTATGTTGTTTCAATGGAATGCTTCCTGTGACCTCAGCTGACACACATGGTACTTGTACTTTATATTGCAGATATCTCTTGATTGAGAACTTTATACCTCCAGAGGAAAAGAACAAGATCATGAACAGGCTGCACTTTGACAGTGAGGAGGATCAGTGGAGACTCCAGCCGGTCATTCCATCAGAGAGGTTAGTGAGAGAAAGAAAACTATTCCAAAACAAATTGTAAATTAATCATATATATCCTTCATAAATGACACTGGAATGCATCTGCAGGGCTGTTAGTAAACTTTCTGGGCAATGTAGGAAATCAGTAACAAGCTTAAATAGATCAGGCAGACTGAAGGAAAGTAGACATGGCAAAAGAAAAATAAATGTAAACACAAAGGGCCTCCTTCAATAAAAGTCATAGATTGATGATATAACAGTTTACATCTGTTTAATTGAAGCATCTTTCAAATTATTCTAATAGGCTATGTTTTTGCATTTGTCAGCCCCAGTGTCTATTTAAGTGCAACCACAAGGGCTCGCCAAAGTCAGACTTTTGTCTTGGACTCTACGTAGAAGGGCTGTAAAGCAAGCTGACCTTACATACTACAGATAATTCATGCATTCTGCCTTTTCAGAAACAAATGTCATTATATAAATCAGAATCAGAAATACTTTATTGATCCCCAAAGGGAAATTCTGTGTTACAGTTACAAGAATTATATAAATATCAGAATAGAAATATAAATAAAAGAAATGTAAGGAGTGTTTCTCTTAAAGACCAGGCACCCTTGGTATTTATCTTTACTGAGACAGGGGCAACAACGGGGGATTTTTCTAGTGGCAGCTGATCAGGTGACCATATATATGTTGTTTCAGAAGCTTGCGTCTCAAATGCTATGTGTAATAAATTAAATCCAAATCCTTCTTTTCCCATGTCTTTATCCTAGTGCACCCACTCAGGTCACAAGGAGGCCTCTCTCAGCTGTGGGATATAAGAGGCCAATCAGCCAATATGCACAGATGGCTGTTTCCAAGGCAACTGGGGCACCATTAAGATACCAGGTCAGTGCTCGGACAGTTGGCAAAAAGTACAGCAGAGAAAGAGATGTGAAATTGTGGTCTTACGCACCGTGTTTCCACTTTCACAGCCTCCTTTTTGGAGCTGGAGGATGTGAAGATGGTTGTAGCCATGGAAACCATTACAGCTTTAACAGTTGCATGTTATGCTAGTGAACCATCAATGTAATATCACACAGAAAGAAAAATACTGTACAAATAAAAGCCAGTACTCCAATAATGACTGGATTTGAAATAATTGCAAGGGATGCAGTCTTTTGGAACACATAAAGGTCACTGTACTATATTGGTTCACATCCAGTAATAATATTTAATTATAAGACAACTCAATATTATCTGCACTTTAACAGTGTGGCTGTATTTCACACTGTTGCTCTGAGGGAGGCTTCTTACTAAAAAAAATGCATTTTTATATGTAATTGTAATATTATAACTATAACTAACTGTATCTGTTCTTACAGGCTGAGAATATAATGCTGTTGGAGTTGGACATGTCTCCACCGACCATGTTCAACTTGTCCCTTAATGGCGCTCACCTGGAGAGAGCCTTTTCTCCCAGGCTGATGCAGGATTTTCTGGAACCTGTCTCCATTAGAGAGCGGAGCACCGCATCGTCACGGGTCAGGAGATCCCAATCCTGGTGAGAGAACAGAGGGAAGACATTCTTACAGATGCTGAAAGTTCCCAATCTTTAGGATAAGACTGAACATTGCAGTAGGAAAGCAATGTGAATACCTGTCATTAATTTGAAATAATACTAATATGTTGGGTCAATCCTAGTTTCTGAAATACAGTTATAAGCATGTATTAGTGGTGTCTATCTGTACTGTACAAGTGTCGTATGTTTTTTCACCCTTTAAGTACATACATTTCTGTTGACCATATTGCCCAAAAATATTAACTTTTTCTTACATGCAAATGTGATATATTGCTATTGATCAACCTTTTTAAATCATGTAGATACAGTAGGTTTTGCAATATGGGACTGTAAAAATGAAACATATTGCATCTTAAATAATATGTTTTTGTATTTTTATTTTTTTATGGTCTACAGGTATCAGGCACCGCAAGCAGCATCCATTGCATCATCCTCATCATCCACCACTCTGACATTAGCATCTCAGAGTTTCTCTCCCTCTCAGAGACAAAGACCATCCTCTGCTGCCTATCTTCCATTGGGAGGTCCAATTCAGTCAAGCCCCTGATATGTGTCAACGCAACTGTACACAGGGCTGACCTTAATTCAAGTTGGCACAAAGGACTCCAGATTTGCATCTGGGAGACATGGGGGGAAATTGTATGCCTTGATTTTAAATTGATTTCACACCTTTTTTGAACAAAAGAATCACGTTCGTAAGCATGTATTCAACTTAAAAGAAGATAAACGTAATTTTTGCCTACAGTTGCCTAAAAACACTGTAGTACCCAGTCTCAAAGAATAGCACAGCCAAAACTAGGGATGCACAATATAGATTTCTTTCAGCCGATACTGATAACCGATAATTACCTGCTTCTCATTGCAGATATCGATAAGATAACCAATAATTTAACTTTTTTTTTTTTAAAGAAATGCATAAGCTGTAGTTTATGCACACCTAAAGGTGAGCAAGGCTGAGATGCAGTAAGCAAAAATGGGTGATTTAATATTCCTTAGCTCTGACCTAACCACATCTAACATCACTGTTGTTGTCACAATAAAAACAAAGTTATTGGAAAACAATATAATAATATACATTTCCCATTATCAGGCAATAGTTTATAGGTACTGAATACTGATATACATATTGTGCATCCCTACCCAGAATGGCACCTGGTTAAGCCTGTATGCTTGATAATGAATTGTTGCTTCAATTTCTAGCTGATGTAATTGTAACCAAAAATGTTAAGAAAGCTTGCAATGCTCTCTTGATTAGTTGCCTTATTTTTTCATAGTTGCGAAAGTCCATTTGCTTAAACACATGAGAATAAACACTACAATGATCTTTAAGTGCCTACTGTATTTTCCTATGAGCTGCAGTTATGTTGCTGTCTTTCTGTGACACTGGCCTTAATTGCAGCTGAGAGCTTTATAAATGTGGGAAACTTTGCAGTGACAGCTTTATACAGTAAGGTGACGTTTCCTTCGGAGTCACATGACTCTACAGTAAGTCCAACATGGCAGACGGAGTGGATCTTACGCGGTAACTAAAGCAACATTTCAACTGGAACAGACTAATTCAACACTACTCTGCAACAAGACATCAACAATGAGGGAGAGACAGAAGAAAAAGAAGGGGAGGACGTGGGCGGAAGCCGCCAAAACGGTATTCTAGGTGTTTTTATCTGTCGTTTGTTGTGGTTGTTTTCCTTGAACGCTCCCACTTGTACAACTGTGTTTATGAGTTCATGACCTGCTAGTGGAGATGTTGCGTACACCGCGCAAGGCCCGTGTTGACGGTATTTGAAAGACCGCTGTCACTAGCCGTCAAGCTGTCACCGCTGAGCACAACTGCAGCGAGATGACAGTCAGCTGTGTGCACCCAAGCATATTTCCAAAACACCTCCGTGTGTTGTGCCTACAAATTATGGGTGACATGATCGTCACGATTTGAAGTCGAATAAAGTAACCGTTAAGTAATCGCGTCAGTGTTGCGCGCTAGCCAGGTTAGCACGCTAGCTCCTGCTAACGCAACTCAATCCAACAAGTTTGTTTGATATCAGCTGCAAATAAAGCACAGTGAAAAAACAGTGTCCTGTTAAACTTAACCCCTGCGTTGCCTTATATTATATATATATATTTATATATATATTATATATATATATACATATATATATATATTAACTCCATAATAGATCAAGTTTATATATTGCATGCCAACGTTTGGCGACATATCCGAATACAATAACGTTATGTTAATGGTTGTTGCTAGCATTGTAGCTAACGTTAGCTGTCTCGAATAGCATGCTAATAACTACAAAATACCAAAACTTCCAACAACTATTTTGTAATAAAACCGTTATTGCTTGTGTAGACAGCCACTGCTCAGTTATGCATTAGCTTCACTGAGTTATTTACATTTTCTTTTCCTAGGATGGCGAAGGCATGGGGAAGCCATGACCCGTCCTACTCTCCCTCTGATTGGCTAGTGGTCGTTGCATGCTGTGGTTGGATTGATTAGCTTTAGGTAAAAGAAGTAGGATTGGTTAGGGTAAGAATGTCAGGGTAGGCGTACATTCCTTCGCCATCCTAAAAAGAAATACTCACTTACAGTAACTAACTAGCTAGCTAGCTCGCTAGTTTGCTCACATAACGTAGCTATAACTATAGTTATTGCAATAACGTAACACCCCAAAAAGTCCTCTTTTGCTGAGATGCATACATATTAAAGCAGTGAAGGGATACACGAGCAGTCGTTACAAAAACGTACAAGATAGGAGACTAATAAAAGCAACATTGTTGCATGTTGTTTTGTATTATTATGGAGTGAACGTTTTTGTACCGTTACTATACAATGATGTCGACATGTTTTGCTGACGGCTAATGTTAAACGTTTTTAAAAAGTGGTCATGCTGCATTCCCTGTTAAAACATATGGCAGTGTTTCCTCGAGCCATATGTTATAACTTTTGAGTAGCATTAATGCTTTGTAGAAACTTGTTAGAAAGTTTTACTATGTGAAATTGCACCATCATGTTTAATAAATTATGGTCACCACTCTCCTTTGAATAACTAAATTGTACACATTTTCTATGATAATGATAATTTGTCATTTTGCTGTAGGTTTTGGAGAAATACCCTAATACGCCCATGAGCCATAAAGAGATCTTGCAGGTGATCCAGAGAGAAAGGCTTAAGGAAATAAGGTAAATATGTTCCTGGCATCGTAGCTTTCCTATAGCAAATGCCCTTCAGATATAGGATAAGGATAAGTAGGATAGGATATGACACGTGTGAGAGAGTACACAGCTCTTCCCTCTGTTATTTATTGATCATATCATGTGATTCCCTTTTTCTTGTTCACATAGTATTTCACTCAATTAATAATTGTTTCGTTTCTTTTTGTTTCATTGTCACTGTTCTCATCCAGAAGGTAAGGAAAAGCTAGCCCCCACCCCTTATCCTAACAAACTCACTGCGTTTGGTTTTACCCTTTGCATGTTATTAACAATAACATGTTTAGTTGCATAAAGACAGGACTCACACACTCATATTTTACCTAGACTTGCTGTAGCCATCTGTAGCCACCTGTTGCATAAAAACACAATTTCATTTTTCAGTGTGGTAAATTACTTGATATTCTAACAAAGTAAAGCATGGATCTGATGGCCATGTTTTTACTCTATACAGATTAAAAAGTTCAACAAAGCTAAATGAAATTATCCAAATAATTTTATGGGGTGTACATTTAATGAGATAAATGATTGGCTGCCAATATGTGTAAGCCTAACTAGTGTAATTTTCTGAAGAATTTAACAAACAGATGTTGCATTTTTTCAATCTCAATGTGTTTTATTGCTATATTGCTTAATGCCCTTTGAGTTTTATACTGCAAGTTGACAAAAATGCAGTTTTGTGACAATATGTACTTCTGGATACATGTTTTGCATGACCGCTGAGGCATAATTGTGCCTTTTTAAATGACTCAAGTTTGCCTTGAAAAGTTTGACTTAACTAGAGCAGATTTTTATACAACAGACAAAGTTGTGCCAGACAAGTTCAATCTTAGAATATCGGGTCCTCCTTATAATGATTAGATTGTCTTGAACCAGTTTTATGCAGCTGATTCTGTATAAACATTCAGGAAATTTCCCCACATCCACACTGTGAATCTGACTTGAACTCATACATGTCCTCTTGACGCATGATAGCAATTTCTCCTCAGATATCAGACCAGTCTTGACACTTCATCTTTCTCCTAGCTGTCTGATTAAAGATGTATAATTTGCGTTTTTCTCTCATGATCCAGTGGAACCTCGCCACTGGCATGTCTGAACGCAATGCTGCACACAAACTCTCGTGGTGAGGAGGGGATCTTCTACAAAGTTCCAGGCAGAATGGGGGTCTACACATTAAAGGTTAGTTAGACACAAAGCAACTTTCACTGCTGTGCTGCGTTAGGCCAAAAATGGGATACTATTAAGTAAAAGATAATTGAAATTTCTCACACAGGTGCAGCTTAATGGCCTCAAGGACCATTAAGGTCCGCCTAGAAAATCTTTCCGTCATTTTGAATTTTTTGAAAAACACATTTTTTGAGATCTCCTCCTACACCGTAGCTAATTGTATTGCATAAAGCATGTCCATATCTCAATTACTTTTAAAGTTATTGACCAATGAACTTCGAAAGGGCGTGGCTCTGGACTTAAATGAACACAAATCAGCAACCGCAAAACATAAATCAGGCTATAAATGACTAATGTTTGTCCAATCAACACAAAACTTCCAGGAAATGTCTACATAATGACCTCAAACATACTCTGCAAGTCAAATTCAAAGTGACCACTACGGGGCGCTTTAAATGCACAATAACTGGACGTGGAATAAAGCAAATCAAGGTTTGAGCTTGGAATCGCAGCTTGCAGCTTTATTAGCAATTGTTTTTGTGTTGGTCATCTGCTTTTCTCAAATTGCTGTGAGCTGGACTGAGCTACATATCACACTGAATTGAAAATAAATGTTTTTGACAAATTAGTTGCATTATGGAGAAAATCAAATATCACAATATTTTTTTACCAAATATGTCGATATTATCGATACTGCAACAATATTGTTGTGTTGACACTTGGTGCTCTCACAAAATATGTATACAATGAGATTTTAGATAAATGATCATCAGTTATGTGGATATAATGACTAAGTGGGTAAAGGCAAATAATAGAGAAAGTAACATAACGTAAGTAGAAAATAACGTCACTTTACTGTAATGCAGCCTTTAAAACCAGGAAAAGACAACACTTATGCCATATTACGATATCCAAAATCCAAGACAATATCTAGTCTCATGTCATTGTATTGATTTAATATCAATATATTGCACAGCTCTTGTTGTAGGCATTTTAAACAAAGTGCACCATTTGTCCAGTCATTACAAAGCTTGCAGGATATGTTTTATAATGATGTTTGACCACATGTGTGAAATTAGTCGCTATTGAGAAAAAAAATTGAACCCGCGATTAATTAACGCTTTGGTTGAATTCTATAAGTATGACGTCTGTCTGTCTGTGTGTGTGTGTGTGTGTGTGTGTGTGTGTGTGTGTGTGTGTCACAATATGTTTTTGAATTACTGCTTGGCTTTTCTTTTTCTGTATCTATAACATAAAAGATAATATCCTCTATGTACTATTTTTTTTATGTAGAAGGACTTCTCAGTTGTGGCAAAGGAGCTGTCTGAGGAGAGCTCTGAGGAGAGCAGTGACAATCTTTCTGACTCCCAAAGCACAGAAAACAACAGCAGTGCCATCGCAGGAGAGGACAGGACAGGAAGGTGGATGCGAAGAGGTACTGTACAGCGCACACAGAATCATTATTAACCGTTTGTACACTGACCATCATCTCCAAAAGCTTTTTTTGAATCATTAAGGAATCACCCATTAACGTTCATAATAGCTTGAATACATGACTATTTATTACAGACGTTAACATTCCAGATGGAAGACTAATTTTGAAAGCTAACTTATTACATTTATTTAATACCCTGAAAATACAATGCTAAAATTAGTTTTATTTGCAAACTCTATTTTAAGTTTAAAATAGTTAAGGCGCCTTTCTTGTCGCGTAAGAATCACTTCTGTTAAGCGATCATTCCGGGAGAATCAATAGAAGAGAAAGATACTCCATCAACAGCAGTTTGACTGTAGCTCTGCTCATTACCTGATTTTCGCTGGTTGGTTACCTAGTTATGACTATCACAGTCGACGCCCCCTCCCAGTTAAAAGTGATTGCGGAAACACAGGAAACAAGCTGCAGAAGCAGTAAAAGAGGCAAACACAAGTTACACCGTCTCCTCGCAAAATAATTCCTGGATTACACTGAGCGTCAAACAAGATGATAGCAAAAGGTGGGTTTTATCTTTCAAACAAACACACTGTGTCCATAATGTCTTCCGTTAACTGTCAACAGAGAAGCTGCAGTCTGCACACGGCACTGACGTCATAGCAGTGTTTGCTCTTTCGTGTGTCTGTGGTGTCAAATCATTGTGGATTGCACACCTGATCGCAGCGCAACTTTAGAGAATGAACTTTTCTTCAAGTAGCAACTATTTATAGTTTTCTTCAGGCTGTGCTCTCACTGACTCTCATTATTTCTCTCTGCCGCTTGAAAGTGACTGTTAAAACAGGAAACTGTATTTTCTCAGTACAACCCATGACCGCTTCCTCATTATGCACAAGTTAGAAACTGCCAAGTAACTTAGGTTTATATCTGAGTGGGAGGACTCGCATAGTTTTATTTTTGAAAGAATCAATGCAAAGAGCTACAAATTAAGTGGCGTCGAAAAAGCAACAAGTGAAAACACTACAGTACGTAGAAAAGTTTTATAGGTTACTGGGAACAAGCCTCCTATTGAGATGTTCAGCCCATTTTAAGTGATATGATATACTAGCAAGGTAATGCAATCTGCTTCTTTGTGCATGGTATTGGTTTCAGTTTCATCAAAACAAAAGCATGATGTGATAAAGTCTGTACACCACCCTCAGGAATTGTATTTTGTGCTTTTCTATTTGGTAGTTCCCTCCATGCTGCAGTCACAGCCGTCCTCTCCGCAGCCTCGATGCTCGTCGCCTTCTGTCCCCACCGGTAAACTCATCTCTTCCTCGCAGAAACACAGCAAAAAAGCTTTGAAACAGGTACTGATGGGTTCGATATTCTTCATGTTGTATTGTGTAAATTACAGCTACTCAGTGGAGTAAGTACTACTGTCACTATTTTTGCAAACATGTCTCAGATGGTACACGAGTTCCTGCAACACCCTCATACTCACACACACCTGTATATACACCCTGCCACCTCACGCTGCAACACACAAATGTATTCTGGTTTAGTATGTTAACGTTTTCATATATTTGTTCTTGCATGTATATATATTAAGTGTAGTTTTTTTGTAATTAACAGTTTTTTATACAATAAAGTGTAGAATTTTTAAAGAAGAGAAGTACTATTAAATCCAAAAAACAGTACTAATCTGAATCTAAATTTCACACCTTTGAACTATGTGAAAATACTTACTCGTACTTTTCTGCAGTTTTCACCACATTTTTCTAAACTTTTCCGCCGACACGTTTTCAGTAAACATGTACGTAACCCATGTTGGCTTTTCAGCAGGCGCCAACTATCCTTCAGTTCCCTGTCTGTAAAACATCTTGTGCTGGTTATTTAAACACAATGAGGCGGCAGCTGGTTTTACAGTATTAATGTCCTCATAATCCACCCTGTTCAACATTTTCCTATTGGCTGCTTTGTGCTTTTTGTGTTCCATTTAATTAGATTTCACTTGATTGCACAGATTGTAATTCACTCCATCTGTGCTGATGTGGAATTTTCTGCTTTGTAAGACCAATTTGTGTTCATTTATTGGGCGTAAGCAACACTACAAGATGGCGATTTGGCTAAAATATTAGTGCTGGAGAGACTTATTGTGTATTTTCCTTCCTGTAGTTTCCTTTTTACTCCAATCAGCTAAAACAAAAGAGAGGCACTCGGTGGACTGTCTTGGATTGCTTCTAAAATCCATTGACATTGTGTTTGGGAGGTGATCAGACTTTGAATTTAGTGAATTTATGCTTGTGTTATGCAACCTTTGTTTTACTGCTGCACTGTTTTTTAGCTGTTTAACCAGGCACATGGCCCTGGGGAGTAGTTGCAGGGAAACAGAGGTTTACACACATTCACACTCTGTGTTTCTCATACTGCTGGCTATTTGCTCCTTTGTTATTCTACTTGTTTTTAGGCCTTGAAGCAGCAGCAACAGAGAAACCAGCGCAGACAGGGGGGGATGCCAACCACCTCCAGTCCTAGACTGCTTCTGAAAACCATCAAAGATATGGCTGACAACATTACTACAAAGACTGGTAGGTGGCGGCTATTAAATAGTTAAATACCAAATAAAATGAAATGAGTAGTAGTCATCTCTTGGATATTTTACTGATGTACACGGCATGATATTATTGTACACAGTTTTGAGGATAAATGACTGATATTGGTGCAGTTCTTAGGTATTGTCCTGTTATCATGCACAAGAAGCTGATGGGATTACATTTCACTTGAATTGTACCTTGTACAATTTCATGTGACAAACAAAACTGATTGATTGATTGTTATTACAGGTTTGCATAACTACACAACAAAAGGCATAGTATTATTATCATTCAAACATGACTCATATAATTGGCAACATCACTGTGGAAACATTTAGATCTCTGGTTTGCAATTTCAAGAGCTTTTCCTTCTATTCCTTTCCCTCTGTCTAACAGACTTATGCCACCCAGTTGTTCCTAGGAAGGGTCCTCAGAGGTCAGGTCGCCTTAATGCAGGTAATTCAGACATCTACTTCATTTATCTGAGTGGTTTGGGAATCTTAAAGGTGCTCACACGTTTTTTAAAGATTCTTTATGGGCATTTCTGCCTTTAATGATAGGACATCTCAGGCATGAAAGGGGAGCGAGAGGGGGAAGACACGCAGGAAAACCGTCACTGGTCAGATTCCTGGATCTTCTGCATCGAGGAATAAACCTCTGTACATGTGCTTCCTGCTCTACCAACTGAGCTAAACGGCCACACAGGCTTCAACATCTTTTGTCACATACAGCAAACATGTCCTCACTATCCGCGAGCTGCCTGTCCCCTGAACTATAAAAAAAAACACGGCCTTTGTGGACAGCCAAGGCTCCACAAACGCCAACAAAAATCAGCATCACCAAACATAACAAAACAGGAGGAGGAGGGAGGGGTTAGCTAGCCTTGTTTTTTTTTTAAATACTTTGAACGTCAACAAGAAGTGCGGTCACCCAACATTGCATAGAGCACCTTTAAAGGAAAGGGCTGGTGATAACAGATCCCATGAACCAACATTCCTATCCCATCAAGTATTGCCTGTGTTTCCAAAGTCTAGTATAGCATATTCCTCTGTTGTCAAAAAATATTACAAACCACACTGATGCACTGGATGGCATGTTCTTTCATTACAGTGAATGCAAGACATTGTTCTGGAGCCGTAAATAAATACTCCCAAGTGCGCCAATCCGCGTTTTAATCCGCTGCCTTAAATAGTCTCCAACAAATGCATTCTTTACTTCTGCTTGAGTAGCATTTACTTAAAACTGCCAAACTGTTTTAGAATTTTTTTTCTTAAAAATAGAAATATATTTTTGCATATTTAAAGGTAGGAACCAAAGCGCTTGGGGCTTTTTGCTATATACATGGTAGGGAAGTCGCACAGTACTGAAAGATGGACATATGTATTGTTGATTTTGGTCTTTTTATGGGATTTGTTGACTGGTATTAAAGGAATAACACTAACCTTATCCACTAAAATAGTTTAAATAATCTGACTTGCTTGGACTTAGATAGAGTTAACTGTATTATTTAATAAGTAGTTATGAAACAAGTGAAACAATCCCACATTAGCAAAACAAGGAATGTTGGGAGGGAAAACAAATTACACGACCACAGGGGAGAGTAAATTATGCAAGATGTCAGTTGCAAGATCGACATGTTTCTGCATTGCTCGATCTGTCTTGGTTAACATCTGTTTCCTGTTTTGTATTGCAGGGCAGCTGAAACGTACCAAGTGTAATATAGATGTGGAAACACCAGACTCCATTTTGGTAAACACTAACTTGCGGGCGATCATCAACAAGCACACCTTCTCGGTCCTGCCCCCAGACTGCCAACAGAGACTGCTCAAACTTCTGCCTGAAGTTGACCGGCAGGTGGCTCTGAAATAATACATACTTTTTATGCTTTTGTTGCATTATTTAGCACTAAATTTAGAGTGTAATATTTTTGCATGTAATTTCCCATCTTTCCTGTCTATTGTCAGATAATGACTAATAGTAATAATACATGTAACTAATAATTATAATTTTAGAAATATAGAAAACCAATCTGCACATATACATATCACACAGCTAACTTCTGTACAGCATTAATTCATGTTCCCCGATTCTACATGTTTAACTGTACATCGCATATGAGAAGCATACGTGGATGTACTGATGCAGTGATGGTGATTGTGATGTTGTTAGTCACAACATTGTGCCTCCTTTCCCCAGGCTTGCATGGATGGCCTTCTGAAGGTGACTAGTTCTGCTTTGAACAATGAGTTCTTCACATCAGCAGCTCAGTCTTGGAAGGAGAGACTGTCTGAGGGTCAGTGCAACAGTTTCCAGCTGATAATAGCTGCATTCAGTTCATATTCAAAGAAATATTGCTGTCACCCAAGGTTTAGTGTCACTACACAGAACAAGTTTTTTTTGTTGTTTTTATTACGTAACTTTGTTCTTTACAGGAGAATTCACTCCTGAGTTGCAGCTACGAATGCGCCAAGAAATAGAGAAGGAAAAGAGAGTAGAGCACTGGAAGGAGGCCTTCTTTGAAAACTATTATGGTGAAAAGTAAGTTCTCCTCTATGATATATATTATTTATATTCATTCACTAATCCAGTCCACTTTTTGAGAAGTTGGAAGACCTTATTTTCATATTTTCCAAATGCCAAAATGAAAAAGCCCTCTACCCATAGGAACTACAAGCAGAACTTTTCCTCTTTCCCATTATTTTCTTCACGTCATCATGATTGAATTTCTACAGTAGTATCAGATTTGCATTGTTATTAAATGGTGGCGTGTTTGAAAGGCCTTTTTAAAGCTGAATGAAATTCCAAATATGATCCAATCACCACCTTCATCACCCTCTCACATTACAGGAGTAAGATTTCCGGAACACATAACTACAATATTAGTAGAAGTACAGTGTTCACAGTATTTATCACATACTGTACTATTGAATTGCTTTGTATCCAACATTGTGTTGCTTCAAGACAAGGCTAAATCAAATTAAATCGACTTGGTTAGCTGCTTAAAAATTTATCTAATTTGGCAGCTCATTGACTGATCAAGATGCCAACCGAAGCAGTCACATTTTTAAGTTTCATAATCACCTCTCATACTTCTTACTAAGGCCTCTCATCAGAATATGGCTTATTCAATAAAAAATACAGAGCTTTGTGTAAATGAAGATGTCAAAATTAACACAAATTTGGGGAATCTGAGTAACTTTTGTCTCTCTCTATCTATCTATCTATATTTATTCATATAGTTCTGGGCTCAGCTTTGAGGAATCCAAAGAGCTGACAAAGGCTGATATGAATCAGGAGTCTGCCAGGCCCCAGTCCCCCCCTCATCAGACAGGACATGCTGCTCAAGCACCAGAGGATCCCAAGGGCTCAAAGACTGATGCTGCAACTGTTGTGAAAGACATGAAGCCAACAAAGGAACTTCTGATGGTGCAGCCTGCTCAGAGAGAGCCAGTCTCCACCACAGAGCCCATGAAAACACGGCGCTCACAGTATGCTGAGGATCGTAAGTTGAACACAACAGCACATTCTGGGCCAACACCTGCAGTGAAAACACTGGAGGTTGAGGGGCTGACTGAACAGGTCCCAGTAGGTACACTGCCTGAAAAGGAGCATAAAGAGAAAGTGAAGGAGGAGAAAACTAAACTTCCCCAGTCGCCTGTGAAGAAGAGCGGCCCACAAAAGGATAGTTCAGAGCTAAAAGAGGATCAGCCGGTGTCTGTGGTTAAGCCCGCTGAGGAGAGCAAAGAGGTCAACCCTGAGCCCAGTGGCCCCTCAGAGCCGCTAAAAAGAAAATCTCTCGGTGACATTGGGGATGAATTGACACCAGAGAAAAGGCCCCGTATGTCCTCAGTTTCCTCAGTGTCCTCAGTGTCCTCTGTATCTCCTCCAGCGTCATCCGTATCCAGCCCTGCTACACCAACTTCAACAACAAATCAGAGGGTTCCACCACTCAAGGTAGGAAAAATGTCTCTGAATGCAAAGTCTTCTCTGATCTGTTTATCTTTTGAGTACACAAATGTTGAAAGGTGGCACAGATCATTTTGTAGCCTTCTTCTTTGCAGAAAGTGGCAGCCGTATTTAGCTTAGATTCACATCAGTTTGAGTGGATTCCAATGGCAACCAAGAGTCATGGCAAAAATGTGTAAAAAATGATCAAAATGTCCATAGGCATTACTAGAACCCCTCATGCATTTCTCTGCCAGTGTTTTATAGCCAAGAGGAGGCAATAATATTATGGAGGTTTTTCATTTCCTTTTATATGCATATCTTGAAATAATTCTCTAACGTCCTTTTTTTCACTTTGCAGATCCCAGTGTCCCGGATTCTTCCCATTCCTTTGTCACCTAGCCAACTCTCACCCAGGACTTCCCTCCCGGCCCCGCTTAGCAGCCCAGGCCGTACTGGTGCTCGCACTTTGGCTGACATCAAAGCCAAAGCTCAGCTTGCCCGAGCGCAGCGAGCAGCGGCTGCCGCAGTATCATCTGCGTCGAAGGGAGCGGTGCCAGGCCCAGGGCCAGGGGGAGGCAGTGGTGAGCAGACACAGCCCTCGCCCAGCCCCAGCCCAACATCCCCACAGGCATCAACCAGGTTACCAGCCTCCAGCAGCAGCAGCGGTCAGACCAGTACTCCTCCTCCTCGCCCACTGGACTCTTTTGGCCAGTTAAGCCCAAACCAGTTTCAAACATCTTACTCAAGCAAAACTGACGATAAAAACAAAGGTCATTCAACTGGTACTTTCACTGCGCCTGACAGAATTCAAATGCAACCCACTCAGCCATCTGTGCACACTCTCTTGGGACAGGAAAGCACAGCACTTGCTATATCATCAACCAAGATCAGCTCCTGTATCCCTGCAAATAACCCGCTAGTCACTCAGCTTCTGCAGGGTAAAGAGGTTCCATTGGAGCAGATCCTCCCAAAACCGTTATCCAAGGTGGAAGTGAAGATGTCAAATGTACCCTCTGGTAGTAAGGGGATGACACCACACTCTTCTGAGCACAGGTCTGATAAGCAGATGGCCCGCCAGTTCAATACAGCAGGCCACACAGAGGTTTTCTCAGAATACCCGAGACATCACAGGGAACTTCCTGATGAGGAGACTCAGGAGCAGATCCTACAGGCTCTGATGCAGAGGAAAGGCCAGCAGAGCCAGCCTTATGGTGGTCTGGGGCCTCAGCCACCTCAGTACAAAGTGTATCAGCTAGTGCATGCAGAAGAGCGTCAGGACCAATCCAGGACTTCGGTAGGATTTCTGGGTCGTACGAGAATGCCCAGGCCTGCCATGACGGGACATTACTTGCTTAATGTGTCCACATATGGTCGAGGGCCAGAGAGCAAGAGACTGCACCAGTCTGTCATCCCAAACACGTCTATATCCAGTTTAAAAAGGGAAAGCACAGAAGGAGAGGAGGCGGCCAAGGAAGAAGAACCAGCCAACAAATGCTTTTTTCCTGTTTCTGAGGTTAAAACAGAGCAGCATGGATGCTCAGTAACCAAGTCGGATGAAGCAGCGAGCATTCAGCATTGCTCCAACGTAAAGACAGAGCCTGGATCAGAGGATAGTGCAGTCGGTGCTGATAACAACAGCACCAGTGTGACAGCCAAAGAAGACACCAGCCCTTTTTCTCAGTCACAACAAAGGCACCTCGAACTCTGCAATAGTAACCAAGGAAACTCCGAGCCATATCTTACCCAAGTGGACCCCAGTCACCAGCGACAGTCTGCCTTTCAAACCCAGAGAACACTCGATAATCAGGAAGTCATGGCAGCATCGTGCTACGGTGGCACTATCAGCATGTCTGTACCTAACACTCTGAACTGCAGCAGTGCAGGCATCTGCTCTCCCACAGCCTCATCAGAGTCCGGCGGTGGTGTACACGGGAGCGTCATGTCTTTCTCAGTGACCGTCACTACTATACCTGCCGGTCACTCGTTAGGCCACAGCAACCAGGACGATCCCTCACCTGAGCAGTCGTTCATCGAAGGCTCCAACATGGAGGACGTCCAGTCTAAATGTTACTGCAGACTGAAGGCGATGATCATGTGCAAAGGATGCGGAGCCTTTTGCCACGATGACTGCATTGGGCCCTCGAAACTCTGCGTGTCATGTTTAGTTGTACGATGATATGAAATGAATAATAATTAGAAGATACAGTATCGCGGTTTGATTTGTACTGAAGCAAGACCCAAAGCAGAAGCAGGTCATTCAGAATCAATACAAAATCACTGCTGGGGTGAAGCACATTTGCCACACTCCAGACAAAACAACCAGCATGCGGTCGCTGTTGGAAAGACAAGGATTTACACTGGATGGTCTTTTGTTACACCAACATCTATGAAAAGTTGTTTCCTGCAATTCTTTGGTAGAAATGTCAATCAGTTGTCAATCAAATCAGTAGTCTATCAGATGTGTGACAAATATAAAATCTGGCAATGTTTGCACTCGGCTAGGACTAGTGTGATATATTTTTTAATATATATATATATATATATATATATATATATATATATATATATATATATATATATATATATATATATATATATATATATATATATATATATAAGGAGGGAAAATGAATGTTGCTATTTTTGTAGAACATAACTGTTGTGTAAAGACTGACACTTTTTTTATTATTGGGCCTAGTCAGTTATGGTTTAAAGGCTAAAAAAGGGCGCTAATGATAATCATTGGTTGAAGAGTACCTCCTGGCATTTATGCACGCATGGCAGGGAAGTGCAACTCACAGTAACTATTTTATATAAAACTGTAAATTTATTATTGATCACACTCATATTTAGGAACTAGAAATAACATGTATAATTTTAGAAAGAGTATATAAATGGAATTTTGAATGATACTATAAAATCAACTCGTGCACATAACATCATTTTTTCAACAGTTACAAGGTGAAGCACTTAAAAAGCACCTGGATATATGGTAGTAGCTGTGTACAGCACTTAACATCTAAACATAGGGAAAAAGAAGAATCCTTTATATATATATATATATATATATATATATATATATATATATATAAAGGATTCTTCTTTTTCCTATATATATATATATATATACACACAAAAATGCCTATGGATCTTTCTGCAAGGTCTAGAGTCACTTCCTACTGTGTGAACCTTCATTTTCTCTTCCCCCCCCCCAAAAAAAAGCAAGTTTGTAGATATTGTCTCCCGTGACGTGGGTTTTCTCATGCTTGTACGTCTCTATAGATAGATCAGAAGTGGCAAACAGTAAAAAAAACAAAACAAAAAAACACTCAAGGCAAGGGGAGAAAATGAAGATAATTTGTTTTTTCGCTGTAAATATTTCCTCATTTACAGTATACCTAGATGTAGAAATGTATTTTATTTTATTCGTGCAGCATACATTGCCTGAGCATATCTTGTTTAATACAAAAGAATTTTTACCGTGGAAAGAAAATGGAGAACAGTACGTTATGCTAAAACGCTAAATGCTTTATCATAGAATGATTAAGCACAGCATGCTTGAGTTTTACAAAATGATTGAGAGGTACACTATGACTGTGATTAACAGGCGGGTCTAACATTTCACTTTAAAATGGCCTTTTTCCCGAGAATTGAGAGTTACCCTCTATTTTAATGTGGTATGAGGTATTGTAAGGACATCGTAATACTGGATCATGTTTATATAATGTATAATAATGGATGTGTGTTATGTACAAGGATGAACCAGCACTTTTTACTTACCGTGTTGTAACAACCTTTTAGCTGCATTACGATGAACACAGTACAAATGCTTACTTTACCACATATAAACGTGCAAACAGGCCAGTGTCAAGCGTTACCTTAGCAGGTTTTTCAGGTGTTCATGCTGATTACAAATTAAGACGCATCAACTTTATTATGAAATCTCCTCGAGGTGAAAAGTAGGCCTGTTTTATAGCAATTATTTCCAAGGTAATATGCCAAAGTCACCTTTTAAAAAAACAAAAGAATCACAACTTGTTTTTAATGTCTCACTAGTTAATCAAAGTAATATATTTTAATTAATATATTTTAATATAAAAAATCTATTTGCTAATTGTTTTTGAAAATCAACAGGGTATTTACTATAATAATATATTGGCTGTCCGTTTTTCCTGTAATTTTGTTTAGACTGGACAGGCCACCATACAGAGAATAACTTGTCTTTTATAACTCAAATTGCCCAGGTATCAATATTCTGTATGTCCCAGTTTTTCCCCCCAAAGGATCTGTTGGCCTATATTTTTCCATAGAGATGTTGTCTAATGTGTGTACCGTTTTAGCTGTCTACATGTGTCATTACCTTATAAAAACAAAAAAGATACGTTTTTAAAGCACCATTTTTAGGTTAGTGGATTAATCAAAGTCCATTTTAAATGTATTTGTTATTACATGGGGGGCTGTGTCTTGTGGAAAGTTGGTTTTCAAGATTGTAGGGTTAGAATCAAGACAGTTTTCCACATATTTAGCATAGTCATTTCACTAAAAATAGTGTAACAGTATTTGATTGTTAACATAAATTGAAGTTATCCCCCATACATATTTAGGTCTTATGTGGTTGAATGTGATGTTAGGATGTTGTATTTAATCATGTAGAGTTGGGGACTGGATTGCACTGCAAAGACAATCAACCAACCAACCCAAAAGGCAGCTGAAATCTTTGTTAATAGGGACTGAAACATGAATCAGGCAGCCTTCCCCAGTGTCATTGAATTTACTTGTTGTGTGTGCATTCAGAAGAGCAGTTCATATAGAATTGGTCGTAAAGTGTCATGAGCAATCACCACCATTTTGAAATGTCACGTTTAACCCGATGTGAATTTGTTTAATATGTTTGTGTCATTTTGTCTCCATTTAAACTCCGGGTGAATGTAATATAGTAATCAGCACTTGTAAACAAAGTGTATTTTATCAGACGTTATAGACTATTATGAATAAATAATGAAAAGAAAACCTGTTTGTGTTTACTGGAGCTTGTCTCACAAAGAGGTGTGTAACGGCCATTTAAAGTTCATTTGATAAGTACTAAAGGCTCTATGAAAACAGTTGTATAATGTCTTCTGTGGCTCTGGGAGGAACTTTCCAAAGTTTGAAACATAAATATCTTGGATTGGGCTTGAAACACCTAACTAACTACTACTAACAACTAACTGATGTAACAACTCACAAGGTGCATTTGTTGCACCTTTTTTTGGGAGCTTTTCCCCTTTATTACAGTGATAGTGGATAGACATGAAGGGAGAGAGAGGGAGAGAGATGGGGGACAACATGCAGCAAAGGGCCGCAGGTTGGACCCGAACCCTGCGCCACTGCGGGACTCAGCCAACATGGGCCGAACTCTCCCACTGGGTGAGGTAGAGACCACACCACAAGGTGCATTTTTGGCAAGAAACACCCAATCACTGAGCTTAAAACTGCTAACAGGGAGCTGACACGTAAGCTCATGCTGTTGAGAGAATAAATATGAATTCATTACTCTGGATTCTGCCACTTCTTCATGGCAACAGATGCAGAGGCTCATGGGCATTATGCATTATTGTATTTAGGGCCGTTCACCATGCCAAACAAAAAACGGATGGACAAAACATGAATTCTTTATGTTGAAAAAAATAAATTGGGAACTATAACATAGGCCTAAGGTCATTACAATAGCCAGGAGGGCCCTGTGTTTTTATGGTCAGGAACATTGGAGACAATAAAAGAAACACTTGAAATGGGAATACACAATGGGGGAAAAACTCCCACACAGATACTAGTGATTTGCATTGCGGGGAAATGTAGGATCCAGTGTTTTTGGAGCTTGACTCATAAAGTCAGGCTAGTTGTGCTGCTTTGATTTTGTCCATTTCTTTTATAAATCTGTTTCTTTTGAATCCCCCAACTTTAGGAAAGTGTATTTTTTGTTTTGTTTCGTTTTTATCTCCACTCTATTATGCTTAGGATCATAATTCAGAGTAAAACTAGAAATAGGCTAGTAGTGCGCCTTTAACCAGCGTGCGTGCGCACATGCGTAAAGTAGGCTATAGTAGGTGGTCGCGCATGGCATCTCAGTGGCTGCTCGCGCTCTGCCGTCCTCTGCCGCTGGGTCGCTGCTGATGCCGAGCGGAGCGGGGCGGCTGCAACCGCAGTTCCCAAGACTGAAGTCGAACGAAACGGGATAGTAGGTTGAAATATGACTATGGCACGTCCGAGCCGTTTCTCATCGCTCGGACAGCTGTAACGTCGGCGGACACGCGTGGATTCATCAAAGGTGAGAGTGCGGCTGTGAATCACGGAGGAGATATCTCCTCCTTATTCACCCTGGACCACTTATCCTCCCCATCTGATGCTGCTGCTGCCGATGATGGTGATGATGGTGATGCTCTAAACGCAACCTGCGTGATTCTCCTCCGGTAAAGGCCAGCTCCCTGGTAATGCCTCTTATTCGGCTGTCGAGACACCAGTGCGAACTGAAAAGATGCAGGATTGCCATTCTTTCTTATCCAAAAATGTTTTATGGGCATCACGACACACCATTCCCACTGCGGAAATAAGGTAAATAGGAAGTTAAATCAGCAATATGGCTGCGTTTTGTGTTCTACAGTCGCTTCAGACGTGAATTTTAAGTGTTGCAGGATTCCTTACTGTGAGAAATGAGGCTTTAGAAAGAGAGAAGTGGATGATATCAGCGGAAGAGAGGCACTGCAGTAACCGGGTCCTTATGTTGACTCGCGTCAAAAGGATGTTGTCATTACCTCAAAGATGAAGGTGCGGTTACAGTAAAATGCACCTTTACGGGCTTATAATGATAACCACACATACTTACTGTATCTAAAGGCTGATATCGTAATTATGGCTTTATGATTATTTATGTGCAAATGAGTGAATGAAATTGACTATAAATCCCATGTATCACACTGAGTCTGATCTATGCCTTTCAATGTGCTCTGGTCTGTGAATTGTTTTGTTCATGAATGATCAGGAACTTGTATGTTTCCTTATCTGCTATGGAGTGATCAACTAGGTGTTTGGTGTTTTTTGCCCCCAATATCTCCTTCCAGGCAGCGTGACAATGGTTATGTTTAGGGTTAATGTTAGGGTTAGCTGCCTGGAAGGTGATGTTGGAGGCAAAAAAACACCATTGAGCGATCAACTACTGCATTAAACTCATTCAATTGCTGTCATACACTGCTCACATTTTTTCCAAACATTGCCTGCCAATGCAAGGCCTGAGTTGCCTACTCCTGAATTTCTGCAGTTACTTCATAGGCGGAATATTTACAATGAACCATTGTTATTTTGCTGACATGTGTCTGTTGGGTCTCCCACTGCATCACACATGTTTTCTTCCCTTTCCTCCAAAGTACAACAGCACTCCTGTGACATATTATCCCTGAAAATACAGTGTGTGTTGCCCCATTTAGGATGCCATTCAATTGCTGTTGCTGTCTTAGGATGCATTCATACCAGTCAATTAATTTATGAGTGGCACAACAACAAAATTAACTGACTTGAATAATTATTAATGACTGTATTTCAGTGGATGGCGGTGTCCTTTCAAAGATCCTTGCTGTTGCCTGTAACCAGCAATAAGAACCACTCAACACAAGCCAGAGTAGCACGTTAGTGACTGGAAACAGGCCCTGTCATAGGAGTAGAGATCATTGTGAGAAGAAGAGTCTTTAAAACAAACAATGCAACAACAACAAAAAAATTGACAACTCCTGCCTGTCTGTAGACTTCCTGAGGGTTGCAGAACCTTTTTTGCTCTAACTCTGCAGGTCAGCGAATGCACCCTGTGAACATGCATGTGATCTAGGCATGTTTGGGGTGCTGGGTCCGAGGCTGGCCGGGGGAAACCCAGTGCTTCTCACTCATTGGCCAGCTGTAATGTGCTCCGTGTCCGTCATCATTAAGTGCTTCCTTTGCGGCTCTCAGTCGGTGTCATTAGCCCACAGGATGCAGTCATTGCTGAGCGGGATGTCATGGAGAATTATCATTTGCACAGACCGCGGGCACTGGAGTGCTCCCCAGCCAGCTCACCAATATCTCTACAGGAAGAGAGAGAGGGGAAACAAAAGCACAAATTGAGAGCTAATGAAGTCATTGAAGGAGGGAGAAAGGGGGAGGTGATAATTACTTATTCAAAAGACAACTACATTTACTCAGCGAGGAATAGCTTATCACGCGTAGTAATGTGACATCAAGTCAAAAGACACCCTCACTAACTCTTCCATTATGGCTTTTCTTCACAGGGTCGATGTTTAGGGCTTCACTTGTTTGACATTCACCCAGCGACAGGTAAATATTGAAAATCTTAAGTTGTATCTAAGACTAAAGTCTAAAAACAAATACTATTTTTTTGGATGCCACTAATATATTGACACATTTTCATATCTTCATTACATAAGAACACAAGGTAACATTATTGTGAAAGAGCAATTGAAATCTCTTTCTAGTTCAAACGACTGCTGTTTAAGAAAAAACTCACCTGAAGAAACAGCATTAAAAGCCCGATGACACTTATTGAAGAAAAGTAGATTGAAAGAATGAATGAATGAAAAGGAAACCTGTAGTGTTTCAAAGGGAATTTGTCTTTCACAAGTCGGAGTACTATGTTAAAACCAGAAACAGACACGTAGAATGAATCCTGTTTGAAAACGCACAACAGAGTCAACTCTGAAGTCAGGCAACTGAGCAAAAGTTCAAACTGTTCAATCGAGTCTTTGGTATGAAAGAGATGAGTATCCTTTTGTTTCCTCCCTACAGCATCTGATACCTGCATCCTGAAGATTAAAGTCTTGATTCAGTTGATTTAGTCAGTTGATTTTAACGACAACTACAGTTTGTCAACACACTTCAAAGATATTGTTTGTAATTTTTGGAAAGGCAGACTGAGCGAGGCTAGCTGTTTCCCTGTTTCCAGTCTTTATGCTAAGCCAAGCGGCTGCTGGCTGAAGCTCGGTTTCAATATCTCTAATATTTCTTAAGCGATTCAAATAGTAAATTAAGTCAAAGGAAATTGACAGTTCGGTGTCATAATCGGGCTAGCCTGTCAGAGTCTTCTCTGTCTCTCAGTCTTCATCTGTTACTTTCATCCCTAACAAAACTGGTTACATCATCTCTTAAATAGCCAACCAAAGCCATCATCTATCTATTTTACAGTGAAGTGAATAGCTGGAATGATGACTAAGACAGTCCTTGATGTACAGGGTAAAGAATAAAGATGAAAGAACATATTGTGTCCTTCTGGTATACCAGCGTTTAGGATCATGTGCAGATGTGCATTCTAGCTGACCATATAACAGAATAATGACCAGATCTTCTATATTTAAAAGATGGTAATTCATGAGCTAAAAGTAATCATTTACGTTAAGTCTTACCAACAATATATTGTAAGTCATAGTCTGAAACATTTTCTTCAATTGCACTAATATCATAATATATAAAATATATACACACACTACCTGTCAAATGTTTGGGGTCTCTTACAAAATTCCATACCACTCCATTGTAGACAGAATACCAGCTAGTCTGAGTGGGGGGCTGATCTTTATTGCAATATCCACATTATCCATTATCAGCAACCATTCATCCAATGTTCCAAAGGCACATTCTATTCACTAATCTGATATCATTTTAAAAAACTAACTGAGAAAACATTGGAGAACACTTTTGCAATTATGTAAGCACATAATGTAATCTGAACTGCTGCCCTGGTTAAAAAAAACAATGCAACCGATCTGAGCTGGTATTCTGTCTATAATGGAGTGCAATGGAAATTTCTAAGTGACCCCCTACCTTTGACCGGTATATATATATATATATATATATATATATAGTATATACTAATCATCTTCACTTGCATGGTTTCTGATTCTGGACAATGAGCTGTGTTATTAACATGCTGCTGACAGTAAGCATTGCACGCTCTGCTGTTTGATGTGCCACAGAATGATCGAGGAAGGCAGCAAACGAGGCAAGGCCATGGTGGAGAAGAGACAGCTCTTCATGGAAATGAGTGAGTGGATTTGACTGAGAGAAATCTCTTTTCACTATTTACAGTCAGCAGCGGCTCATGAAATTCTCTGACTGGCTCGTAGATACGTGGTCCCTCACACATACAGTATAATTCCTCCCACACAAAGACAGTGATAGTGTTTAAATGTAGCTTCTTTAAGCCAGATTATGTTTGGTAATGATTTTGTTTTATTTCATAATTGGACAGACATAGCATTAATCGGAGATCCGATTTGTTTTGTCTTTATGCTTTTGTTTTGCAGGAGCTCAAAACTTCGATGTAATCAGACTGTCGACTTACAGGACGGCCTGCAAACTGCGGTTTGTGCAGAAGAGATGCAACCGTAAGAGCATGAAGATTGTTCCTCTTATTTTAACTGTTATGACACTGTGCAACCAATAGAAATGTTTGTTCCAACACGTACACAGACCCAGACACAGTCTGTCTGTTCCCCCCCCACACAGTTCATCTGGTGGATGTCTGGAACATGATTGAAGCCTTTCGTGACAACGGGCTCAACACGTTGGACCACAACGCTGAAATCAACGTGTCGCGTCTGGAGACTATACTGTCTTCCATCTACTACCAGCTCAACAAGCGGCTGCCCACCACCCACCAGATCAATGTGGAGCAGTCCATCGGGCTGCTGCTCAACTTCATGGTAGCCACCTACGACAGGTATGGGGCAGGCACTCAGGGCAGGGGAGTGCTACACTCCACACTGTAGGTGGGGATATAAGGGCTCCTGCACGCTGCCTGCGTGGCGTGAGCTTGTCAGCTGTGTGGTGTGTCTCCTTTATTTCAGCTCCCATGTTAACAGGCTAGAGCATACACACTGCCTGCGTGACATGCACATCTCACGTCGCTAAAAACTGGTGCATGCTAGAAATAGGACCAACGCCAATTTTTTACGTGACAGGCAAGCGTGTTGAAAGCGTTTCCAGGCAACATAGAACACGAAAAGATGTTTAAATGTAATTTAAAAGACATTTAATAAATTACATTTTGATGTTTGAAAATCTCTACGTTTTGACACAAATGCAGCTATAAATGTAATAAAAAAAAGAAAAAAAGATTGATTTTCAAATATTTCACCTGTCAATACAGAACAAAGTATTCTGTAGCCTGTATTTCTGACAATACTGCAGATGTTGTATTTGCTGTTATCAAATCAATATATATTTATGTTTAACATGAAGTATACTACTGCTTGAGAGCAGTCAATTTCCACAACTCTCTCCCCAGATGTCGAACAAGGGTGATCCCGTCACGTCACTTTTTTCAGCAGCAGCGCTGTGTCAGACACCTTTCTGGTGTGCAAAGACAGAAAACGCCACGCAACAGAAACGCACGCCACGCTCACGCCACGCTCACGCCACGCTCACGCCACGCTCACGCCACGCTCACGCCACGCTCACGCCACGCAGGCAGCGTGCAGGAGGCCTTAGGGTTGGGCATCATTTAGATTTTAACAATTCTGATTCCGATTCTTCCTTTCGATTCCGGTTCTTATCGATTCTCGATTCCGATTCTTTAAAGGGTGGCGTAGAAATGGGTCACATGCTTTTATTCAGTGGTGATTTACTGATTTTTTTTTTCAACGTAAAATAATAAATAAGCTTGCTGCTTACTGTGTTCCATGGCTGCAACACAACAAGCGCCTAGAAGTACGAGTCGCTATGGAAACCAAAACTTAGTTCGGTACTTGTGTCAAATTTGAAATTGATGATCAGATTCTAAACCAAAACGATTCCAATTAACAAACCATTCCATTGGAATCGTAATTTTTGAAACAATTCCAAGTTGGAACCGGTTCGCCATGCCCAATCCTAGTGGCCATTGGAATCCCTTTTTCTCTTGTTGTGGTAGTGTTGATGCAGAAGTCATATCAAAGCAAGGGTTGAATGTTAACATCTGACTCAGAAACTAAGTGACAGGTAAACATTTCACATTTAAGAGTAGGGGTTTTCCAATGAAGGGATGTCTATTTGGGAGCCTTTGTCGCTGGTTGATTATGTCTGCCAATTGTGACTGGTTTAAAATAATATGTAGAGGCCCAAAGAGATAACATTTTCTAATATTTCCCACCAAAAAAAACTAGCAAAAAAATGCAAATCTGAAAGAATTTTTTATTTTTTTTTAATCATATTTCTCAGACAAATCTTGCAAACCCTTGTAGGAGTCTTGAAAATGTCCTGTTGACAGTCAGGTGATGTTTTAGTGGCCTATCAAAGGTTACCTTTTATGACACTAAAATAAAAGTCTAACACTTGTAACTAGCATTACATTATGTATTGATTAAACTGTTCTATTATTATTCAAACTGAGCAGTGCTAGGACATTCATTTTTGTTCACTAAATAGCAAAAGCGTTTAAGTCATTTTCCAAACAAAAATGTTAAAGAAAATCAATGGTTCTTGTTTCTTAAGTATAAGGATTTACTGCTCTGCTATTTTTGGGTTTGATGAAACAAAACAAGACATCACCTTAGACTCAGTTGGGATGGGTATTCACTTTTTAGGAATTACTTCATGAATTGAATGATTAATATGGCAGGATTTAAATTCTGGTGAAAAAATGCTAAATCCTTGTGTAAGTTTATAACTGTAAAAAGTAAACTCCCCTAAATTCCTAGAAAAAAAATACACAGCGCATGTCTTTAGTGTTCTCAATGTTAGCTCTGGCCATGACTTCATTGTACAAACTATCCATCCAGACAGGTTTTAGGCCTCAGAAATCATGCCAAAAGCTGACAAATGTTAGAACAAATGCACATCTGCCTTTTTTCTCTATCGCACAGCAGATCAGCTGAAGTATTCCTGGTGATGTTTTACTCTATATCCCTTCTGCTTCTGTCTGCTCTGTGCTCCAAGCAGGCACCCTGAAGTACAGAGGTTTATTATTGACCGTAAAGCTCTTTCCCATCATTACCTTGTGTGCTCAAATTGATTGGCTGCTTGCCGCGTCTATTCATCGACCCATTCAATTGGTTTACTTTTATCTGTAAGGCCACTCTGGTCCCGCTACGTTATTATTCATGCTGCCGTATCTCTGGAAAACTTTGTGGAAATGACTGTCTGTGATCACAGGAAGCAGTTTCACTATCTGTCCCTGAGGTCCAAACTGAATTAGGCAGAAGAGCTTTCATGTACTCTGTTACCTCTGATCGGAAGCCAGAGCTAAATGAATCTGAAATGAAAGAGCTGGTCTCTCTTGGCAAGTTGAAACGATTTGAAGGGGTCTTGAGGCTGTCTCATAATGACCTGACTATACCATGTTAAGCTGTCATTTAAGGCTTAGCTCATGAGTTTTGACATTTTACACACTAATTGATGAACTTCAAAAGTGGACTGATATGTTTCAAATGTAGTTTGGCATATGCACTGTTCTGTAATGTGTTTGTAATGGGCTCCATTTTCTCCTCAAATACTCTCAGCCAAATTAACAGGTTAAATAAAGACTTATAATAATAATAATAATAATAATAATAATAATAATAATAATAATAACAATAACAATAATAATAAATAGATTTATATTAATTCAAACTTTCATTGCAAACATTATATTATCTTTTAATAAAGCGAGCCTACCATATGGAACTTTATGTGACGTGAGAATTGTGGGATAACATTATATCCTAAATCACATAGGGCCCTATCTTGAATCTGGCGCAAGTGTCTTTCCTATTTTAAGACTGATGCAGTTGTCAATTTCACATCCAGCGCCCCCATGTCATTTAAATAGCAAATTAGAGGTCTTACAGGGAAGTGTGTTCAGGTGCATTATTGGCGTATTGCTATCTTGAGGCAGCGGAAAGTGATTGCGCCATTGACCAACAAAAGTAAAATGCACGCGCACACTATGCTTTTGTTACACACACAGGACTGCAGCAGCTAAGAAATTGTATTATGGAGTTTTGGTGGCATAGTGCTCGTGCCATATATGATCTGTAACACAAATAGAGAAGAGTTCTCTGACATTAGCACCAAACTCTACTGGTCATACTAGACGGCTCTCTGTTCCTTCAACATTTTTTTAGGCCAAAGACCCCTAACCTGAAAGAGAGACGAGCAGGGACCCCCCTACTACATATATTGTATAAAATTGAGTTGCAAAATAAACTGGGCCTACAATAGTGTGTAGGGTGGCCTAAAGCTTAAACACATATCTTTTTATGGGGTCCTACATTAATAAGCAATTTTAAAAAAGTATTATTTACACATTCATATATCATGTTTTCATGTCGAACATACATGGTGGTAGGCATATAAAGCTTAATCTGTGGACAGCTATAATGTAGTGGCTACCTTATCTACAGGTTGTTGAGGTTGTTGTTTTTTTACAATTAGACTGATTTATCTTTTTCTAATAATATGTTGGATTCATGTTAATGTATATTTTCAAATATATTTACATTTTTGGGGAAAAACGCATTCAAAAAAGTAATAAACAATAATTTGGCGGCTCCCATGCAGTCACTCTGAGGACCCCCTCTCTGCATTAATACAAAAAATACAAAGCAAATAGTAAAATACCATCCCAAGAAAGGCTGACGCGTGTATAGAATTGAACAAATGTGCATTTTACTGCTTATGAATGTAACTTCTCACCTTTCTTTCTACTTGCAGTGAAAGCCATGGGAAGCTGACCGTTTTCTCAATGAAATCCATGCTGTCAACAATGTGTGGAGGGAAAATTGTGGACAAACTACGCTGTGAGTACATTTCTATGCACCCTACATATACCATGTGAGAGCATATATATGTGAATGAGCGGCAGTTTTTAATTGGCTTGATTTTCTGAAATCTGATGTCATGGCTACCTTCATGTAGTTGCTCAAATTAAACACACAGGGGCACTGTTGGAACATGCATATGCCGAATTAATTTGCTTTAGGGCTTCACTTGTTTGACATTCAGCCAGTCACAGGTACATATTGAAATCTTAAGTTATAGCTTATAAAAGACAAAAGTCCCCCAAAGAATTACTATATTCCAATACGTTATGCCTCAAATGGATGCCAATAATATAATGATACTACTACATATTTTCATTTCATAAGAACACAAGGTAACATTATTGTGAAAAAGCAATTGAAGATCTGTTTCTAATTAAATCGTCCGCTGTTTAAGAAAAAACTCACCTGAGGAAACAGCATTAAAAGCCCCACTTATTGAAGAAAAGTAGATTGATTGAAAGAATGAATGAATGAAAAGGAAACCTGTAGTGTTTCAAAGGGAATTTGTCTTTCACAAGTCGGAGTACTATGTTAAAACCAGAAACAAACACGTAGAATGAATCCTGTTTGAAAACGCACAACAGAGTCAACTCTGAAGTCAGGCGACTGAGCAAAAGTTAAAGTTCAAACTGTTCAATCGAGTCTTTGGTATGAAAGAGATGAGTATCCTTTTCTTCCCTACAGCATCTGATACCTGCATCCTGAAGATTAAAGTCTTTGGGGGAAAGATTCATTTTTATTATAACAATATCTTTGTGCAGTTGTTTTTGACGCTAAATACAGTTTGTCAACACACTTCAAAGATATTGTTTGACATTTTTGGAAAGGTAGTTATTCTGTCTGTCTTTCAGCTTAGCTAACGTTGGCCAAGCAATAATCAAGCACAAACCTCCTACGTAAATCCACAACTTGACGTTTTACATTTCTGTTTTTGTAGTTGTAGTTATATTGCTACTAGTTGTGGTGGTAGGCAAATGTTGTTACCGTTGGAACATTAACATTAACTCACTGTGCATATTTTGACTCTCTTTTGAGAAAAAAAGCTGTGGATCGATTCACAGTCATGTCAAAAGTGCACTTTATTTTTTGCTGAGAATATTCAATCTGACATTTGCTGTCTCTCAGATATTTTCTCACAGATATCTGACTCAAGTGGAATCATGATGTTTGCAAAGTTTGATCAGTTTCTCCGAGAGGTGCTGAAACTCCCAACAGCCGTGTTCGAGGGTCCTTCATTTGGCTACACGGAGCATTCGGTGCGGACGTGCTTCCCTCAGCAGGTAGGAGAAGGATATATACATATATTCTCCTCCTTCTCTATCTTCTTTTAAATCTCTAATAATTTACATGTCTTGTTTAACATGTTTGTGTGTGTTTGTATCTAGAAGAAGATTATGCTGAACACGTTTTTGGATGTGTTAATGGCAGATCCTCCCCCTCAATGCCTCGTGTGGCTACCGCTCATGCACCGACTTGCTAATGTTGAAAATGGTGAGCTTTAGACTGTCAGTGATTTATATTCACACTTTACATCATTATCATTGGAATTTCAACATTTAATATAAAAGTTCCTCCTTTAATTCTAAATTTGAAACATTATCAGTTGTCATCATTATTGTGAAATAATGCATGCTTTTACCTCTCTGGGCCTCGGAAGAGTAATTTAAATAGAAATATGTTTAAAGAAGAAAAGTCTCTTTGATGGAACAACTCATATATATCTGAAACGTGACAAGGGATATCTAGATATCTAGATATTGTTTTTCAATGGTGGAAGGCAACTAAATACATTTAATCAAGTATTGTACACTTGACAGTTTGAGCTACTTCAATATTTCACTTTTATGCTACTTCATACTTCTTCATCTCAGAGGGAAATATTGTACTTTTTACCACATTTATCCGACAGCTGGAGTTACTCTACAAATTAGGATTTTACAAACAAAAAATATGATGCTGTGTTGTAGGTTAAACTATCCAACAGTACATGTATGACATATGTATTATAAAGTAGATCTAATGTGCTCCACCTCCATCTATCTATCTATCTATCTATCTATCTATCTATCTATCTAGATAGATAGATAGATAGATAGATAGATAGATAGATAGATCTATAGATGTATAGATCTATCTAGATAGATAGATAGATAGATAGATAGATAGATAGATAGATAGATAGATAGATAGATAGATAGATAGATAGATAGATAGATAGATAGATAGATAGATAGATAGATAGATAGATAGATAATTATAAAATTGATGTATTCAGGTAGTACAAGTGCCTCGAGCGGTCTTAAAACTAAGTCTGCAGAGGTTTTTGTTAGTAGCTCTGTAAATAAAGATGTCTCTGCTCTGACAGAAAATCAATGTCTTTGTTGTTTTTTTTATACTGCTCAGTCTTCCATCCGGTGGAATGTTCATATTGCCGGAGCGAGAGCATGATGGGTTTCCGATATCGCTGCCAACAGTGCCATGGCTACCAGCTCTGCCAGAGTTGCTTCTGGCGTGGCCATGCCAATGGTCCCCATAGCAACCAGCACCAGATGAAGGAACACTCGTCTTGGGTAAGGCAAAGCACTGATCACTCTCAATTTTACATTGTGTTGTTCCCTTTTCTAAACAATCCCAAAACCAATATCTCTGTCAGAGTGTGAAATGATTTTACAACATGGCAGACTAGTCAGCCGGCTACCATTTCCTGTCTTGTCAAAGACAGATTTTATGGGCTTTTACTCATTTTGGAAAATTAGGTTGTATTGATTGATTGAAAAAGCTTGATCGTTATGTTATAAATTACTAGGGAAGGCATGGGCACTGGATCCCAAATCCAGTTTCCACTCGGTTTTTGCACTGAAGAAAATGACTCAGAATGACTCAGAAATTGAATAACAAGCCTGAGTGAATTAAATAAACCACAGTTGGTAATATGAAAAAACCCCACAAAAACCCTTTTCTGATATTAATCATGAATGGTGGATGCATCTGTTCTGGATGACTTACTACTTTTCTGACAAATTGGAGTAAATAATGTCTATGAATCACATCTGGGACATTGTTTACCACATATTACTTATTTGACAGTTCTGATTAGCTGGCAGTATTACTGGCCAATTCCCTTTGTTGTGGCTGCACATACAGAAGCAAGACCATTGCTGTGTCTGCTAGTGCACTATATGTACTCTCCACCTTTTCTTGTGAGTCTGTATTATAAGGATACATTTCACTATATAAAGGCAATTCAATGTTATTCCTTTAACACATGCTATGCTATACTGATCACGCCGCCTTAAGCAACTGGTATCCCAGCTTACCAGCTTAATTAATTACGTAGTTTTTGCTTTAGTTTGTTTTTCAACTGAGTGTTAAATTACAAAACTTTTCAGAGACTTTACTACCCTATCAAGAATGAAATTCTGAAGAATTTGGTCCCTTTTTGCATGACAACGGGCAGATTTAAAAACATGTGACTTAAAGAGATATTCTGTGGATGTAAAACCAGCTCTGTGTCATGGCAGAGTGGACAGTGTGTGCAGACATCAACGCTACAAAACAAAGCCAAACATTCATCTAAACACACAGCCCACACAAAGATGACACAGAGCTGGATTAAAAGTGACAAAGTATCACTTTAAGAAAAAATATTTACATACATACAGTATATAAAAGTAAAGTTACAGTATAATCTATCTACTACTTCATCAATAATGGTAAGGTATGGTTATGCTGCATTTATGTCATATCAGAGTTACCGTAATTGCCGATATTCAACTTGTAAATAGTGTTCACGTAAATATCCAAGTTAAAATGTATAAAAATCAAAGGTCCTGAAAAGGTAATTAAACCCAAATTTGATGTAAATGGTTGCACAGTATGTTTAACCATACACATCAAACTCATATGTCTTCAGTTGTCCATATGACATGAACTCAGATGGACACCTTGCGTTGCAGTTTTGGGATGGAAGGGCAGCCACCAAACCTGCACGTGAAGTAGCAGATACCAGCACTTACTGAATATGCACAAACTACTGCTGATCCACACTTTTGGCACAGAACACAAACTGTTGACCCAGTTATGTAAATTACTTTTAAAGCATCTTAAAACCCTTTCTACTATTTCAACAAGATTATACAACACGCAAGGTGACAGATACTTTGTTTGTTCTGCCCTCCTCACAGAAGTCTCCGGCCAAAAAGCTGAGCCACGCAATCAGTAAATCTCTAGGCTGCGTCCCCATCGGTGAGCCGCCACATCCTGTGTTCCCGGAGCAGGCCGAGAGACCACAGGATCTCACCCATACTGTGTAAGTGCCATTCCCAAAGCATTTTTTCCCACTAGTTGTCTTATTAACGAGGGGGAACCCAACTGATTTGTTGATTTACTGCACACCAAGGCCCAGTGTGGCCCAAATCTATAGTGTTATCTTGTCATGTTACTGCCTCCATCTTTCCATTTCACTGCCACTACATAACTGATAGAGTTCCATCTTGCTAAGATCTTGATTTTTTCTAACGTGGAAATAGTGATATACTATGCAGGTTCAGCTGTCCTCATCAGTCTGTTGGCAATGAAACGGGGACGATGGTATATATCTCACACTCCAGGCTTTGAGGCTCCTGGAAATCATTATAGGAAGTGCATTATATTCTGCTGCTGTCTAAAACCCTGCATACGATTTTCATAATCATTTCCACCATTGAGATACATCCTCAGAAGTCCACGTTGCTAAGGTCACTTCATATTTTTCTCATCATCCTTATGCCAAAACGTATGCCTTTTTGGCCTCCACCAAGACAAAATCTAATCATGTTTGCAGATTTAAAAAAAAAAGTGATGTACGCTTTTTGCTTGTTCATGGCACTAATAGGATCAAAATAAATCTCTCAACTTACTTTCAACATTTCTCATGGCACATTTCAAAACAAAATCCTGCTTCACATTCCAGTCACGACCATCAATCTAAGCTGTCTGTATATGGTTTTGCTTCTGGCAAGTGTCAGTGAGTAATTGATATTGAGCAACATCATGGGGGAGAAACCAGCTCAGTGAAGGCCGAGAAAAATTCATCAACATGATTTCCTGTTTTACTGCGTGATAGATACCATCATCTCGGAATCAGTTCTCACATGCAGGCTCTGCCCATTGGCAGGAGGGTTTTTCTGCATTGTGCCCAAAACATATGCATTTAAGAGGAAGTTTACATTTGCATACATTTACAATTCATCACAACATGGAGAATCAACTGTTGACCTGCATGTTTCCCTCCTACTGAGAGATAAGACGATTGGATTAGCTTGTGCGGTGTAGGCTGTGTAGCATGAAATTACATCACACAAGTAGATTAATATTGATTAAAATAAAATTTGTGGCTAAAACTAGTTTAGATTACGACTCTCCAGTGCCCTTTGCAAGCAGTAATCCATGTCGTTTTTTTGTTTTACGATTTTGATTATTTCAGATGATGAAGGCTCCGAGAATATTGAGCTCTGCCCCAGTTGGAGCTCTTGGTTATATTGGATTTTATAGCACAGAGGCTTTTTATTGTTTTCCTCAGAATGATTTTTCCATGAACTAAAGGGTCTTGTTTGAGTATTTTGTTCTGTTTAAAGATATATAAGTTATTTTCAGTGGTGGAAAGTGACTAAGTATATCAACTCCAATGCTGTATGCAAGTACACTATCAAGTTTTACCATTTTATAGCATATTTTATATGTTTTATACTACTCCTCTACATTTAAGAAGTAATATTGTATGTTTTACTCCACTATATTCAGTTAAAAGTTACTAGTTACTTTTCAGATGACTATCTTACATTTGATAATTTTATAAAATACAATGTATTGGAAAAGAGTAAACCAGTGGTTTCCCAACCCTTTTCTCTTGTGAATTGTCTAGTTTGGGCCCTTTGGCACATTTCAGACATCTATGAGTTGTTAGCAGCTCCACTAAAGAGACATTTCTACCTTAACCTTGTCAGAGGGTTTGATTTGACCTATTATTCAACTAATAATTGGTAACATTATCCATTATTTCACAAAAAGCAACGATTAAAGTAAAATTAAATTAAATTGAAATCCTCTATGAAATCTGTTATCTTCAGTGTTTTCGGAACCACGCGACAAAATGTTAAAGTTTGATAACTTCATATAAAGTAATTAAAACTAGCTTGACTAGCTACAACAGAAAAATGCTAATTACACATTGATGCATCAGTATTGACTGTCTAGTAATGAAATATATACAGTGGCATTTTATCAGGGGGCTATTGCATAAAACCAGGATAAGGGATTAAGCCAGGATATTCCAATTATTGTGGATGGATTTAGCCTAGACTTGGTTGCACAAAACAGAGGCCCCTAAGTTGCCATGGAGATTTATTCTCTACAGCTAGCCTGGTCCTGACCAGCCAGGATTTATGAATCCTGGAGCCTTTTCTGTTCACTCAGCAGTGGGTTTACCTTATTATCAGCCTGCATTAAAATAGGTGCACATTGTGACTATTATTTTAAGAATTATTCATGTTACTGTTATATTGCTGTATGAAGACCGATGCTCATATTGTTGTTAGAAGTTTGATGAATATATTACTGCAGATGTTGAGATGATTAAAAAAGGCTGATAAAGTGGCAAATGTGTCAGATGTGTTAAAGGAAGTCAGTTACTAAGAGCAATACATACAGTGCTGTATATGTGTGTTTCTATAATGGAACAATACACCTTAAATTATTTTAGTTCATTATTTTTCATTATTTAGTATTCTTTAACAACTATAATTTGGGAGGATTGTACATTTTTAAGAACATATCCTAATTGTACAATCCTTCCAAATTATAGTCTTAGTTCATTGGACCAGTAACTATTGTGTTGTAGTCTACTGTACATTATGTAACAACAGGATGAGGACACCTCAATGGTTTTTGACGTTATATTTTGCTGTGGGAAATAACTGATAAATATACTCTGTTACACTCATGTTTACAATATGCATTAAAGTTATCACTTTCTCTTTATAGTTTCTAGATTTTAGAGTCCATCTTCTTCAGTGTCTCTCTTTTCTATGTCCATATATACAAGGGAGCAAAGCATATAACATGTAGAGAAGGAAACTCATCCTCTATAATAACAAACACGTGGCAAAAAGCGTGACAGACAATAGCGGACTGACTGAATGATATATCTGAAAATATACATTTACAAACTACTGCTCTTAACTGAAACCATTCAATGAGTCACTTGTCATTTGCAAAAAAAACAACAACTTTGCATTAAAACCGAGCAGTGGAAGTTAACATGACTCAGAGAATTTATATTTTAGCCCATGAGAAAGAGAGGCAGAAACAGAGTGAAAGAGATATTTATGCATTATATTCTAGCGTTGTAAAAGATTGATCTTCATGGTGAATTTCCTGAGTAACATTATCTTCTGCTTACTTTTAAGGCAAATAGTACAACGGGTAATTCGTGCAAATGATTAGTAGCCTTATCCTTGAATGGTATGATTATGACGGTTTTAGAACAGTGGTCAGCAAATGTATATTTTTAGGCCGCTTACGCATTAAGTTGGTCTGCAATTGTCTGCCTCGCTTTCTGTCACTATTTCTTTACAGTGGCCATGTTTCTTTTTAAAAATAATGTGTTTCACGTTATCATTCTTCCACAAGAAGCTGCTGCTCACTCTGTCTACAGTATGAGCAATATGTCTTCTCCATTTCTGCATCAGTAGATCTGTGATCGATACAGTGGTCTATTTAAGAAAGCCGTGAACGTGTACTTATCCTAGCTATCTACACCTGGCTTGACATAGCTTCACCTTCTCATCCTGGCTCGGAAAACGTGCAACCGATTAAGCCGCGATGAGCGGCTCACACTAAGCACTAAGTCAAGCTGTGCTTTTTCAGTTATCCTGGATTTCATATTCTACTTCTGTGCAACAGCTCCCAGGTGAGCTACTCAGATGCCCCCATTATGTGCTATTTCACATTTCCCACACTTTAACACGGGTGATTATCTGACTGAGTACAGTGCATACCAAAGTTATAGGGCTGAATCCCCTGTTTGTATGCGCTGTCACTTTGGGTAGCTAATATAATATTTGCCCAATTTTACTGCATTGTCCTGCTGCCTTGATGTTTGGTAATCCTCTCAGAAAGATGCTTGAGATCCTGAAAGCCTGTTCTTGACCAGGTTCAATCCCTAAGACACACGTGTGCAATAATCATACTGTCTAATCAGCATTTTGATATGCCACACCTGTGAGGTAAATGGATTTTCTCAGTAAAGGAGAAGTGCTCGCTACCACAGATTTAGACAGATTTGTGAACATTATTTGAGAGAAATAGGCCATTTGTGTACAGAAAAAGTCTTAGATCTTTGAGGTTAGCTCATGAAAAATGGGGGCAAAAACAGAAGTGTTGCGTTTATAATTTTGGTCAGTATATACTGTACAACAATATACTGTACCACTCAAAGGTGCCATTTTTCTGCAAAAAAAAGTACGTGCTGATAATACTGATATACAATATAACTCTTGATATCTCTAAAATGGAAGTCTTTGGATAGAAAGTCCATGAACTTCTTGCCCTTATGTTTGCCTTTAACTTACTTTTTAGATTATTTTTGGGCATTTTTAGGCCTTTATTTAACAGGAAAGATGAAGACATGACAAGGGAGAGAGAGGTGGAATGACATGCAGCAAAGGGCCACAGGCCGGAGTCAAATCCGGGCCCGCTGTGTCAAGGAGTAAACCTCTATATATGGGTGCCTGCTCTACCAATTGAGCCATCCGGGAGCTCCGCCTTTAAGACAAAGTGCATCCCCATGCTCTTGCAGATGGCATTTGGCAAGGTTGGTGTGGCACTGTGTGTGTGTGTGTGTGTGTGTGTGTGTATGTATTGACTTTTAAGATAATGGATGTGAGTGTTGACCCCTGAGACTTGTTTGTATGTCTCTCCATCTCTATAGTATTGACTTAGTTAGGGAAGGTAGGGCTTGCTATTTACCAAAAGTCCCCGTCTTTGATGATGTCAAAATGTCTATTTTTGGTTTCAGTAGCATTTATGTTTTTATCTGTGTGTGGTGATAAAGTAGTGCCTCTGATCAACTGTGCCAAGAAAAGATGTTTTCTAAACCTCATGAGCATTCAAATGAGGTATTATTTGGTGACTGCAATTATCAATTTTAGGTCAGACTAAATGCCTCCATATTTAACTGTGCATGTATTCAAACTGCAGAACAGATTTTATGGGCAAATCATGTCCAACGAAAATGCAATGTGTATGTTTTATGCACGCATGGATGTAAATGTCCAGACGTTATTATTTATTTATATGGTACATATGGATATGGAGATTATAACATTTAAAGGATGAGATGATTGATACCACTCTGTTAAATATGAAGCCACAGCGAGGAGAAAGTTATCTTAGCATAAAGACGGGAAACAGCTAGCCTGGCTCTACCCTAAAGTAATATAATCCACAAACCTGCACCTCCAAAGTTCACTAATTAAAACGTTATATCTTGTTTGTTTCATCCTCAAAAAAGGGGATTCCATGAAGTCACTGCACCCGGCCACAAAACAATCCGGCACATAGCCCGAAAACTGTTCCTTTAAATCCAACATACCAGTTGTACTGTGAATCTTACTTGTGCACTCTCTGCAGCCAAGAGCCATAAGGAAGAGTTGGCACTAATGGAATAATTCTCGCTTCTTAACAGTCAATTTCAGAGAAATTATGGGTGAATACAGTAATTGTCCGCCTATACCATTCCCATGATGATTCCCCTGCTGGCTACAGAAATCTTCTCTCAAAGTCATCCCCCAGTTAATGAGTCACAGGAAAACTGCCAAGCCTCCAATTTTATTCTGAATTGACTTCCTTTTATTGATGATCCATTACAGAGATAGAAATGTGCTGTTGGTGTTCTAAAAATAGTGCATGCCAGTCCTGATCAATGTTGTCTGCAAAGAGGTGTTATTTTATGTTGTGAACCAGGAGACATCTGCGTGATCTCTCAGGTGTGTGTGTGTGTGTGTGTGTGTGTGTGTGTGTGTGTGTGGTTGACGAAGCGCCTGTGAGTGAGTAATAATGGCAGAATCAGGGTAGAGCGTCAGACTTGATCAAAACTCCTAAACTGAATGGACATGAGTCTCCCAGTTGTCCCACCCTTGCATCTTTTCCAGACAAAGTGTTTCTATTCTGATACTGTTTTTGAAATATTTACTGGCATCTGAAAGCTAACACTAACAGCGAGCTGAGCTGTGAATTTTCCCTCCACTCACACTGTTGGTGAGATTCTTGAGGATTTGTGTTTTGGAGAGGAGTTATAGGTTTGGTATGCAGTCTGTCTCAGGAACTTTAAATCTATGATATGGCTTCTTACCTTCAGACTTAGCGCCGCTTCTGTAAAAAGACTTTGAGCATCGAAATAGTCGAAAATAGGCACCTTATCGTACTTTGCATTAATGTGGAACACGCACTATAGTGTCAAATTCTCAGTGCCATGTTTAATGTTTAGCAATTTTCCACTCTCTATATAATCCCCAGAAATCCCTTTACAATTTTAAAATGCCTCCTCTGTTTTTAACATCTTTTTTTATTTTCCGGGTTAATGCAAATTCCATCAATGTCATTTAAATGGAGAGAACAGGCATGCAATTCTCTTTTCTGTGAGCGTGATCCATTGGGTTTTTATGGCAGAGGCACTGGGAAATAGGAGCACATTTGCCAGCAGGAGAGGATGCTTCATGTTTGCATATTATTTTTAGCTAGCAAAGGAAAATTGAAGGCAGCCATGCATTCGTTGTTTGTCAGAAATAAGGTGAATGTATGTGAGTGCATGAAGCTTCAACTTAATATGCCCCTGTACCCCTGCCAACTGCCAAGTACAAGCAAGGGGTGGTACATTGTCATTCACTGCATGCAGGTAGCACCAGGCTTAGCGCATTGCAGACTTTGATCTCTTAGTGCCTAAATGTTGTGGCAACTCACTCCCATTTGACCTCTGAGGCACCAGTTGAATTGCTGGACTGTGTCTTTAAATCAGCATTTCTTCAGTCAGTGAACCACGGGGCTGCAGAGTGCAGACACTGATGTGAATGAGTTAGGACGCCTGTTAGCATGAATCCAAATCTTAGAGGAAAATACTTTTATGTAAGAAGGGTGTAGGATTTAGAAGGGCTCTATTGGCAGAAATGGGAATATGTGTTTTTTTTATTGGGGTAGAATCACCTGAAAATAAGAACCGTTGTGTTTTGTTAACTTAGAATGAGCCCTTCAGGGAGCAGGTCCTCTTCTAATAGCCCATAACGGACAAACCAAAACCTGACTCTAGAGGGGGCCTTTCACGTTGAAGTGAAGGCCACCGTAGGTTCTACTACACGCTTGGAAAGGGGAAGCGGTATTCACTTGGTTGCAATCTGCAACCTCACCGTTAGATGCCACTAAATCCTACTCACTCATTCTCCTTTAGGATATGTAAATTCAATAAAAGTATAACTGCAGAGGCCAGTTTGTTTTCCTGAAGGGATGAAAGCAGATGTGTGCTTTTTTAAAAATAAGTTGTTACTGAGGTACTTTGTCTAATTTCCCATGTGTATTCATGTTAGATAGGTGACAAGACAGTCAGAGCAGAGAGAGAGAGAGAGAGAGAGAGAGAGTGTGTGTGTGTGTGTGGCTGTGTGAGACAGAGAGTGAGAGAGAAATCCACATCGTCATGAAATCATGTGACCACTGAGTTTCCTTGGAGACAGCAGCAGTGTAGTACATTGAGATGCTCGCTTGCTCAGTTGAGGGCAGATTAGGCATCTGGCAACAGCAGCAGTTGGATGTATTTTGCCAGCCAGGTAGGTGCTTTCTCTCCTAACAGAGGTAAGTGTGATGCCCCCCTCTCCTCTTCTGTCTGCACCTTCAGGGTGCATTATAATGTAATGAGCGCTAAATGAGAGTATGTAGTATTTGTGTACACAGTCTGTCTGTGAAGGAGACTATAAGGCAGCATGTGCAGGTTTGAGTAGTAACTCCTGTTATACAACTGCTTGAAACATAATAACTGGCAGGATTAAGTCATTACTTCATACATAACTTATGTAGGATGGTCCATAGTTGTCTTTTGAATATTTTAGGTTAGTCCTGAGGGAAATTTAAGTGTATACATAGCCAATAAATAATTCCAATGTGTTTTTAAAAAGAACACGCTATACCCCTTTAAGCATCCCCATTATTGCAGGGAATATGTACTTTGGTTTGTGAACTACAAACAAATTATTTTTAATGCAATTAGTAATCCAGAAATTAGGCAGTTTCTCTTGCTGTTATTTTTAGTAACACAATAATATACAGAAGACTGTGAGTGCTGTTTAGTCACTTTGTGGCATCGTAGCAAAAACAAGCGCTATCAGTGTCTTGTGCAGTATTCTGCACAATGTGGATAGTAATTGTTTGATTTTGGCCAAAAATGCTTATTGGACAAATAAGCATAATAGGACACCATGTTGTTCAGTTCTTTGACTTTTAAGTGATGATAAGTGCTTTAAATAAAACAGTCCATCACAATAGAATCACCTACAGTGAGATACTATGTGCAGGTTGAGGAGATGCGATTACAGAGATATGGAAATCAAGTGCTATTTTCTGTGGTGGTTGAAGGAGAGCACCTGAGATGTGCAGAGTGATATGTTGATCCGTTAATGAGACTCTGTGGTCCGAGGGTTTGGGCTCCGATGAGCTCCCAGGGCCACCGAATCAGCCGCCAGATGGGTCCTATCGCTTTGTTTACTCTCACAATGTCACCTTTCCTAGTTTTTTACAGACTTCCAGTTTAATTAGTTTCCTTGTTTGCTGTTGTTGCTCTTGCTCATGTTAATTAGGATGAAGCTAATAGCCCTAAAAAAAATTGCTGTTCCCGGAAAAGTCAATTATTTTGCTCCAATTTTAAGTAACCCAAGTACAACATGTTGCCTATTCTGTGAACCACACTTAGTAGTTTATTTAAATCCCCCTGCCTCCCTTTCTTACTCTCCTTTGTACAGTTGGATTAAATTGAAGTCAGGATCGCTGATTCATGATTACTAATAAAATGCAAATGCCCTCTACTCGATTCCCTGGTGATAAGCCCCACGGGCCTCTGCAGTGTAGCATTAAAGACCTCTAATCTTGTCTTTTAGTCAGCCGAAACCAGTGGCCAACAACATGAACGACACAATGCTCATGTCCTCTGGGGCACCTACTCCTACCAAAAGGTAAGCACCGCCAGGCATGAATATCTTTTTAAAGATATTATTCTGATTATTCCACAGAATATTTCTTAAAGATGACAAAATGTTACTTTAAGTTACACACATGCAAAAATAAGCTGAATCCCTCAGAATTCACTCTGTGCTCAGAATAGGTAACAGATTCTCTCTGATCAGTGGAAACAGCAAGAAAAGCGCAGAAAATCACACTACAGATGTTATTTGTTCCCTCACATTGACATACATTTTTTGATCCGAGCAGCATGCCCTTGTTAGTGTATTTTTAGAGAAAAACGTGTTATGCTGTCATGAAGGATATGTGATCACTCCTACTTAGGCTGTTGATTTGACAAATAGATTAGGATAGAATTGGAGCCTCATCATGTTAGCAGAAAGCAGGCGAGGGCTACGTAAAAGCAGCCTAATTGTCTTCTCATTTCAGCCCCTCTCAGTTAAAGGCCACCTCTATTATTATTTGCTCACAGTGGTAATGAACATTGTGGTTATGAATGATTATGGAGGGCAGTCTGAGGCGGCTTTATTGTATCTGCACTATGTCCTGCAAGTCTGTTCCAGGTGAACTTTTCCTTTCTTGTACAGTATCTCTCTCCCAACATCTTTCCGGCAATTAATGTTTGCAATATGGGACTGCTCGGGGACTCAGGACTTCCCCGCAGGACATTAGAAGGGACGAGATATCACTGTCTGGTGTACAGACAGAATAGATCAACCCTGGTCAGGTGTTTGACTAAAATCCAGACTAAGAATGAGCCGGGCTATCATTCAGTACTACACCAAGGATCCAGGCAGCTGAAGGACAGCATGCACACTGCAAAAAATGTCCATCAGAGCAAAACTAAACCTTAAAATGTGTAATGGTAAGTGGTGATGTAACACCAATATTCCCTTACTTCTCTCTTTTACATTACGAGTATAATTATCTGACCCTGCTGGAAGATTTCCTATCTATGTTTAGAAAGGTGAGTTGCTAACAATCAATACCAGATTAAGCTTCCTGCAGCGATGAACATTTTGAGCAGTGCAGTCTTGTCTCCGAGGGATGACAGTATAAACATCAGAGCGGGATTGAAGGAAGCTGACAAGATAGGGACACCCGAGGCGGTGAACGATGCCTTGCATCCAGACCCGTGGAGGTCAGTGGAAGACATAATGTGTCGCAGCATGTACCAGAGCACGGCGACGCTCTCCTGAGGTTTGTTTCACTGTGTTAGTAATGAAGAAGTCTGATAACCTTTGTCTTGGCATTTTGCTCTGTGAGTCAGAGCTGCTTTGGGAAGATGTCATGCACCGAGGATGCTGTTACCTCGGGGGGGCATAACAACTACAAAGCAGCCATATTTAGGGCAAAAATTGCGCATTAAGCCACCGCGACGCTTCCAAAATAGGTTGTGTTGAGAGAGTCAGTGTGGATACTGGTTAAAAAAAAGATGTTGAACAGAGGGAGGATAGGTTTCACTTAGGTTTGGTTGCAGAGAACAGAAGGCCAGTCCTTACCAGCCTCTCACTGTGTCACATTTGGTTTGTAAATATTAATCTATTATTATAATTACCCGGCACTGGCCTGTCTGCTTTCACATGAAGGACTTATGAGTCAAAGATGCTACTGCTGAATAATGCAAAGCTCCTTGTGGCTCTGCCTCAGTTTAAGAGCCCCAAACTGAAAAGTGGCACCGGTGCTGTCCTCTGTTTGTTGACCCTTTCAGATTCAGAGGAAACATACAAAACACATTCACTAATGTGTGTCAGTGCAGAGCTGAAACTGAATGTACATGCAAAGTTGTGGCTGTTGTGCTTCCAGCCTCCATCACAGTCTGCTCTCTGATACTGTCAGCTCTGCTGACATGGCATCTGCTCCCTCCCACCTCTCTCTCTCTCTCTCTCTCTCTCTCTCTCTCGCTCTCTCACAGACAATCGCTCACCACTAGCTTGTCCTCCAAGGGCAAACCGCAATTTATTACCTGTTAGTCATGCAGAACCACGGCGGCAGAAGATAAAATTAAAAAAAGAAAAAAGGCTGTCTTGAGCCTGATGAGTTTTAATTCAGAGTTAACTGAGAATTGACCAAATGTGAATCCGTGTGGAAACACAGCAGTTTGTGTTTCTTTTAGGAGTTGTTGTAATGTACAACTTCTAAAATATTTAATATTGTGAGACATGCTTAACATAAATGCATTGATTAAAACATTCCTTAACATCAAAACAAATTGTGCTAAATACCTCAAAATGGAACTAGTCAGGCTTTGCAATATTTCAATATGATCATGTATTGATTTCCAGTGGAATTGTATTAATATAATATGTTGTTATTCTGCCTGAGTTATAAAATGTTTTGTCTCACGTGTTAAGAGTTTTGTCTGAAATAATGCATAACTGTGGAAGAAAGTGATTTAATTACTGTATATGTGATTTTGCCTACATTTGGTAACATTAACTTAAAGAAAAATGAGTCGGCACCACGACTGCTACACTAAACTCTACAAATGAGATGTGAAATTGTCAAGAAATGGCCAATATCCAAAGCAGTTTATAAGGTCATTATCACAGCAGATATGGAAGTGGCAAATCAGATTTATGAAACCCCTAACCAATGCAAAATCTCAAGTTACAAGATTTAAATGAGACAAGAAATGAAAGATTTAGAAACTTTAACTATCAGGCTTTGCTTCTTCCCCTTAAGACAGTCCATCGAACTTTGCCATATAGAGTAATGATAAGTATGACATTTGTCTTTAGAAACAAAGAAACTGGACATATTATGTATAACATTCTGTAAATGTATTGTTATTAATATCAGGATATTGATTTTGACCATCAGTCATATTAACAAATAAACGTCCACCATGAATTTTGCAGCGACAATCAGGAACAATATGCATCATCCCTCCAGATGCTCCTCTTAAAGCTTTGATGTTTAGTTATAGTACCATCAGGCCAATCAGAACAAAGTCTTTAAAAAGCACAATCTCTCATGTTTTCAACCAAAACAGGACCAGTGGTGTCTGAGATATTGTGTTTGAGTGGGGGGGAAAAAAGGCTGGAATCTTTAAATGTGAGACAAAAATAAAAGTATCTGGGAAAGATGCCATTTCAGGAGGGCTTGAAGGCAATTCAAGCAACTTTGTCCAAAACCTGGAACAGACCATAACGTGGTGCCAGGAAACTCCCTGATGGAGCAGCTTCTATAATGACGATAGCCCAAAAAACCAGACATGCAGTGCAGCTCAAAAAGACCTTGTTGGGTCACAGCATTTTCTTGAGCCAACCCAAGCAGCTCTCTAATGTTTGTTAATGTATTATTTTAATTTTACAAGAAACCTCAAGCTCTGTCTGTGCTTTAGCCTGAGGATGAGATTGTAAATTAATTAGAAAGTGTCCCATTTTACAAAACATTTCTTGACAGCACAGACCAAATGAATATTTTTTGAGTAAGATGATGCTATCTTGAAACAAGTTGGATAAGTATTTTAAGATATCATCACTGGGTAAAAAAAAACCTTGAAACAAGCAAGGTAGGAGCTGGAGCAGTGCACTGGCAGCTTTTTCTTTTCTTTTTTTAAATCTGCTTTGAGGAAAGATAAGATTTTAATACAAATGTGGATTAAAAGGCTGGTTTGCAGTGTGTTTAGGGCCTGGGTAGTCAAAGCTGCAGGAGCCATGGTTGGTGTTGCAGCAGGTTTGAAGCCAGATTAGGTTTAATGGTCTTAACCATCATTCACTCTCCAGTCAGTTAGCTGGAGCCCAGCACCATTTCAGCTCTCCTTCACTCTTCATTGCAGACCGCCTGCCGTGAAGGGACAGCATATGTCCTGTCATCTGCCCACACCATATGCCACACCCATGATCATTTAAAGTCTCATGCCTTATTTGACATTTCTAGTCAGTGATGAAATGGCCAGAACAGAGACTGGCAAAGCCACAAATACATTTGGCATGCTGCATTCTCTCGTAGCCATTTCAGTTCATTGTTATGTCCTATTATCTCAGACTGTCAATCAACACAGGAGTCAAAGCCAAGTGTCATATATTAAGGGCACCGTAATTGTAAAAGTTTTACATGACCACTTTGACTCTACAAACTTTCCCTTCTACTTACATAAGATCTTTTCACATTAGAGTCAGTGTGTTGATGTATTTCTCTGTCTATGACTTTGGGCAGTGTCTTGGAGAGTCCCAGCCGACTAGATGAAGAGCACCGCCTCATCGCTCGATACGCTGCCCGCCTGGCAGCTGAGGCGGGAAACTCCACAGTAAGTGTCTTGCAGGACTGCCAATGGTGGGCTTGAGTCAACCCGCATTTCACATCTAATGCTTTGATAATTTATTGTTAGGCGCCTCATTGTGACTAGAGACTCATTAATTTAAGCTGCAGTGTAAAGACTACTCACGCTTACATGTCAGACTGTGTAACTATAAGTGCTCTAATTTCCCAGCAGTTTTATTTGTCCCATAAGTTTTTAATTAAAAATCATCCGCTGTCAATATCTTGTTGTAGTAACATTTCTGGTGATCATGGTCAACGCTATGGCGACTAATACAAAATATGTTTCCTGTGACTGATTCACAATAAAATCCACATTACATACATACAATCCAAATTATTACAGCTCTGACTGAACAGTAAACACTGAGGCTAATGTCAATTAGAAAAAACTGTGCTGGATTACATGCATTTTCTCTGTTAATCCCTCACACGTATGTAGGCAATTTGAATCCAGCGCAGGAATGGTGGACTCCATCACTACCAATTAAAACTACTGTATAGACAGTTAGTTACAGAATGTGAATACATTAACGGCTATGAAAGAATCAAAAATGCAGTTTGATTTCATAAAAATCTTAAGGTTTATAACTTCAAAGGCCTTACAAACAATAAATATTAATGACTAAATAAACACCACAAAGGGTCTTTGATAAAAAGTAGAAGGTAGAAGCTTGTATACATAAAAAGTTCAGGACAGAAGTTAACTTCAACTCCCAGGAGCAGTTCGCTTAAGGCAGAACAGAATCATGTAGAGTTACTTTGGATTTGTACTTTGCATCCCTTCATATGAAGGTATTATAGAAAGCTTTGGTGAGATGGAATGGCTCCCTGTTTATGCAGAAACATAAAAAGTCTCCAGCTGAGTCATTACTGCTCACTATGGTCAGAAGGTTGCTGTTTGATTTTTGTTCTCCCACCATTGTTAATGTCATACTATGCTAATTTTGTTTTTCAGCAACAATGTCCTCCAACAGATCTGGGCTTCAACTTTGATGCAAATAAGCAACAGAGACAGCTGATTGCAGAGCTGGAGAACAAAAACAGGTACAATTTATAATTTAAACACTGTAAACAAATCAGTATAGTTTAACTGAATGGTTGTCTGGCAGGTTTGTAGTGGTGTAGTATTCTTAGCCTAGTTAACTTCAGTAGGTACTTAATATTAGGTACTTAAATATAGTTTCTAGGTACCTGTGAGTGCACGCACGCACGCACGCACACACACACACACACACACACACACACACACACACACACACACACACACACACACATGTTTACTAATTGTCTAACTCATTGACTAACAGGGAGATCCTCCAGGAGATCCAGCGGCTGCGTTTGGAGCACGAGCAGGCCTCTCAGCCAACCCCAGAAAAAGCCCAGCAGAACCCCACACTTCTAACTGAACTGCGGCTCCTCAGGTATCATGTCTGCTAACACCAACACAAGCATCTTCTTCCCAACAACAGGAAGAAAGAGCCATATATTAAGGAAATCTAGTAGTGCAACCACTTCAAGGCTGTGTAATGTAGGCTGGACTCATTCTTCAGGTCGAAATAATGGCCAGCTAATTCTGGAAGGTGTTTTTGAATTAGCTTCACCAGCAGCAGCCACAGCAGCAGCGTGGGCATTTATCATGCTGGCAGGGCGCTGAGACCCTTGGGTTCACTTCTTAGAAGAGACGTGTGACAGCTTGTGTTGCCCTGAATGACTCTTGTTTGTCTGGTCTGGCCTAAATAATGAATCAGCAGTCAGGTTTATGGTCAACAGTTGTTACAAAGATGAATTTATTAATTTATTAATTTGATTTAAATTTTACATTAATTAAATGTTTTATAACATAAATTATTGGCTACCAATCAATACTGGGTCACTGTAAACATTTACAGCAGAACTAGAAATGAGTTTGAATTATACTTCCCATTATACTCCTTGGCATGTTAGAGGATTGTTGTACAGGCATCTAATTCAATGTTTTATTTTGAAACAGTAATAAAACTGAGATACATGTATTGCACTTATTATTTTTCCTAGTTTAATTCAAAGATATTTCACCTCCTTGTGCCTGTTTGTGATTCAGGTTTTATACCAGGACATTATCAAGTAGTAATATTGCATCACAGACTGTGTGCTGTGTTGGGAGTCTGGCTGGACGGCTCTGATGTTGCCTTTATTCAGCTCGGAGATACAGAACACAGCAGAGGTGTTTATAGTCTGCAGATGTTTGTGAATTTTTGATTGGTTGACTCCAAACAGAGACGATTGCTACAGCCCTTTGAAGGTTTTTTTCAAAATGCAGTTACTCATTGTGAACACCGGAGGGTGATAAAAAGCCAGAATCCTCACCTAAAAGATGGCCAGATAATTATTGTCAAACTCAAGTTACCTGCAGGGGCCACTGTGTTCCCTGGTGCTGGAAATACTGCTCTGTATTGTTACAAGTGGTGATTCTGCTGAGATTGTATTCCTGGAGAATACATGAACATATAATCAATTGTACTCCTCTCTTGAAACTGTCACCAGGTCGACATTTTTGGTTCATAAAGAGACATTTTAGTGTCAGGTGCACCACAGTAAATCAGTCTTCTGTTAGCCACAAGTTTAAGTATTTATGTTGATCAGCAGTGCAGCTATGTGCAGTTTGCAAATGTTAAATGTAGGGAAAATAAGCCTAAATGTATTCTCCAATATTGCAGCCATGCTAAGAAAAGCCTGTAAAATAGTTATTGGTGGGCCAGATGTAACAGTGAATTAAACAGGTTGGGTCCTTATGAAATTGTCTTATATGCCAGATCTGGGTCCCTGGGAACTTCGAGACTGCTGCTTTAGTACAGTACTGTGGCCTGATGCAAATTAAATATGACTACATACATTCAACATGTAGTGTCTGTGTCTGCAACAGATCCTTGAATAATTGGACCCTAAGGTAAATCTGTTAAACAAATTTAAAAAACGTAACACACACATCTGTACAAACGAAAAATCTACAGGAAATAAAGGTATTTGTGAAATACTTTACAGACATATATCCTCAAACTGCTCACAAAAAAATGGAAATGGATTCCCCAAACAATCAAGGCACACTGCTTTGTTAAAGTATAGAGGTGTTCTTATCAACAGTATGATGTCTACCTGTGCTTTGTGTTTTCTTACTGTCCGATCAAAGCAGAACTTCCTCTCTTGTGTATGACTGTATACCCAAACTCTGTCTTCTGTTGCAGACACAGGAAGGACGAGCTAGAGAGGCGCATGTCAGCCCTGCAAGAGAGCAGACGGGAGCTGATGGTGCAGCTGGAGGGACTCATGAGGCTGCTAAAGGTAAGACGACCGCTTCTTTTGAGAAGAATTAAGAGATAAAAAGGCCTCTAAATCAGTATTGATATCCTACTGTAGGATGGTGCATAAACATTAAGCCATTTTTCTAAATTAAAATAGCATTTGTACAGGTTTTGTCAGTGCTCATATAGTTTACATGATTTGGTTTTAAAGCTTTGTGGAATGTTTGATTAAATGAGACGTTGGCATGTTTAACTCTTTAAAACCAAGACATAGCAGTGATCTTAAGTTATGTTAATGTGCCGTGTGGTGCATGCAGAAATCCCTTTCTTCTTTTTCCTTCTCCTTCCACTGCTTTAATTCTGTTGCCCTCACACTTCTTGCTCTCTCTCTCACTGCTTACCTTTGCTGGCTGATAGGATGAGGAACAGAAGCAGGCTGTAAGTTGCCTTTAATTCAGTTTGCAAGGCTCAATACCTAGCTCTAGTCTCAGCACTTAGTTTAACTGTGTTCCCCCCCCTTCACACAGATGTGATTGAAGGAAGTTCTAACAGATTTTAAGAAGGATGTTAGGAAAGCTAATAGGATACCACTCTCTAACTGGGTTACAATGATCTAGTCCTTTTATCCGGGCTTCTCCACAACATCCTTGCCAGCAATATTGGGGAGCTAAAACTACAGACTGTGACACAATCTTTAAAATCTGTTTTCTCAGGTCCATGCTCAAAACAAGTTGAGAGAACTGTGTTTTTCTTAGCCCAAATGTCAGGGACCTGTTCCTTTCATCGGCACTAACAACCTCCCTTCTAATGCGACTGCAGTCTGGCCGGCCATCTGCTGCCTGGCCCCGAGCCATCAACATGGGCCTGCACCAGTCCCAGAGACACACAGTTATCCTTTCTCTGGGAGATATATCTCTCATCTCAGCACAGGCCCCAGTCTCTCACCCACACATGCTTCTCATTACCCCCTCAGTGCAGTAAAGGTGAACTATAGACACACAGCCAGCCAGTATAGGATTTCCAGAAGGTTTTATTGCCTTTAAACCATTGTTTTTGTTTGTTCTCCCTATAAGGATTAAGTTATTTTGGTCACATCTGTGTCTAAGTTTGTTTTAATAAAAGTCACCGTAAGAAGCAAAAAGGTCATCGCTTCACAAAGCTGCAATCTCTGATTGCAATACGGCATCTTCCATTGAAATGCAGTTGTTCCAGAATTGGCTTTATTGATGTAGAGATTAATTGGATTTTTTCTCTCTATCAGAAGCCCAGATTGACTAACGCCTTGCAGGTGGAAGATCCAATATGTCATGAAAATAACCAAATATGCCATGTTATGTGCTAACTACGCAACAGCAAAAAGATGCCTAGTAACATTGGTCAGCTAGTCTTTTTTGCACCCGTCATGGCCAAACACATACAAAATTATGTGTATATCTTAGTCTTTTGATAATATAGTATTTATAATATGTATTTGCTGATGCAAACCAAGATTGCGGCCAACTCATGAACATCTTTGTGTCATATTGTCTTATGTATTATAAGAAGACTACACTTGAGTTTAAAGGAATAGTTGGCCATTTGGGGAAATATGATTTCTGGCCGAGAGAGACCACGCTCATGTCTGTACGGCAAATATGTAGCTATGTTGATTAGCGTAGCTTATTTAGCATTATATCTCTGTGTTTAATCCACAAAAAAAGAGTGGATCAGAGTGGTATGCAGGACGGCTCAGCAAGAAAGCAAATGTTTCCCAAAATGTCAAACTATTTCTTCAACATCTGTTTCAAGACTTACCGAGGTGAAACAAGGTTGTAATGTGAGGCTCAACAGTTGATTTTCTGAAGCTACTGTAACTATCACGGGCGATTTTATGTTACAGTCCCAGTCTGGAAGTTCCCCTCATTCCTCCCCTAGTCACGGTGCAGGTTGCTCCATGCCCATGCCCATTCGCTCCACCTCAGCTGGGTCAACCCCGACTCACACACCACAGGACTGCCTGGCAGGGGTGGGAGGAGATGTACTTGAGGCCTTTGCTCAGGGTGAGTGTGCACCAACACCCGAAAGTGGTAGTTATTTAAGATATGGACCAAACTAGTATACATAGTATCTAAAACTGACTATAGATTGACAAACTACAAGAATAAATGCTCTTACAAAATAGAATGATATATATATATAGATATATATATATATATATATATATATATATATATATATATATATATAGATATAGATATATATATATATATATATATAGATATAGATATATATATATATATAGATATAGATATATATATATATATATATATATATATATATATATATATATATATATATATATAAAATACAACACTATGAAAGGAGCCATACTGCAATAAGTACTTATGATATTTTAGGTACATTTTGCTGATAATATTTCTGTACTTTTAGGTAACATTTTAAATTCAGGACTTGTAATGGAGTATTTAGGCTTTAGCTTTTCTACTTTTACTTAAGTAAAAGATCTGAGTACCTTTTCCACACCTGCCACCAGTATATGCACTTCAAGTGCTCTTCCCTATTCATACTTATACATGATTACACTGCAAGACTAGAAACTCCATTTGTTTTTGATTTGATAATGTCTCCATTTTCTAGGTGTACCTAGAAATCTTCGGAATGATCTATTAGTAGCTGCCGACTCAATCACAAATACCATGTCATCACTGGTAAAAGAGCTCCACTCAGGTAAGTCTATAACACGTTTCATAATTAGAGTCTGTTTGATCATATGGATTTTAATTTTGTTTCCTGGAATTTAACATGTAATTTTAATCAGATATTTTTATTTTTGAGTTTTTACATAGTGACCAAAAACATTGGGCCTCATTCACCAATATGTTGTTAAGTTTTTTCTTAAATTTGTTCTTAAGAACGTTTGGTGAATGAAGTCCATTGTTGCTAAAATCTTTGTTGTTGTTTTTTTGACAGTTGATGACGTGGGAGTGGAAGAGGAGACCAACATGAGGAACGGTGGGGACAGAGGTAATTTTACCTACATGCTAATAGTTCCCTACTTTAATCTCTCAGAGCCAGTCATACTATTAAGAGTATGCCACTCAAAGACAGAATTATTTGTGTTCATCACAAAGATTAGTCAAAACATAAACAGTATTTCCCTCCTTTTTTTAGCTAAAGCAAATTAACAAAAAATAGGAATTATAATTGATTACTATTATATTGTGCATTTATAACATAGTAGGTAAGCCTAGAACACCCGTGGTTGTAATAATTTTATTTCATTCTTGAGATCAAAAGTTGCTCATCCTGATATTAAAATAGCTTTCTCATGATAATGGCTAAATTATCGAGAAAATAAATACCTTGTTTTCAAAATAAAATTAAAGGCCATTTTAATGTGCCATTATCTAAAAAAAAAAATGTTGATTTTATAACGAGGTAATTAACCCGTCATTATGAGTAAAGACAACCTGCTGTTATATCTTGGGAAACAACTTGTTTTCTTTACACAACAACATAATGAACCCACCATCACGAGAAAATGACTGATATACTGAGATAAGAGGATAATTAACTCATGATCTCGAGATAAGGGGATGAAGTAAAATGATTGCAACCACGGTCGTTCTTGCCTTCTGTATATAATAATTGTATAGGAACAAGTTGCCTGAAGTACATTTTCTGCAACTGGACAAAAAGTAGTTGATGCTAATTATGACGGCATTTGTTGGATTGGAAGAGTTGGCTGCACCTTTATTAGCCATTAAAATACTTCTTTTGCTCTTTATCGTGAGTGTCTGTTACAACCCTCCATCCAAAGTAGCAAGGCACCATGGCACATTGCCACAGAGTCATTTATACTGTTTTTTTTACAAATTAATTCAGACTATGCAGGTTGTCAGCACCACTAAATGTGCGCTTCTGTGTGTGTGTGTGTGTGTATCCAGGCACATTGAGAGTACAGAAGCACTGAAGACAAGAGAACACCATTCCACCCTGTAAGGACATACAGTCATCAACTGGGAAGAATCAGTAACAACAACAACAACAACAACAACAACCCCTGGCATTAGCACGTAGAGTAATGCATGCTGTAATCTAACAAGATTTCACTATGTGAAAAAAACGTCTCTTCACACCTTGCAGGTAGCAAGATGTGTCTAATTAGCGAGTGTCTGTGTTGTCCTGTAAACAAAATCTGCTGTAATTACCCAATGATTTCCCTCATGACTGCTAAGGAATGGCTTGCTGTGCGCCCCCCCCCTCCCCCACCCCCTCCAACTGTTCCATTGCAGCAGATCATTCTGTATATAAAATACTACAAACACATGACCACGGGAACGGCCCGACATGAAGGTGACAACATGTTCCCTGTTGTTGCTTTTGTATGATTAGCGCTAGTGTTTTTTTTCTCCTTTTTTATAATTTCTGCATGAAGTTGCACTCAAGTCTGGATTTAGGTACTGTACCACGCTATGCCAGCTCTCTGTGGGATTTATAGTGATAGCTGGGGTGTCAGAAGTGTCTTGCCTCAGAATTCACACTGAGTGTGTTTACTTGCAAGATCATATTATGAAGTTTGTAAAAAACAAAGCAGAATTCTGGAAATGCTACACTGTCAATTAATAATAGTTTTACATTTTGGGAAATACACTACAATTTGCCTACTGTCTAGGAGTTGGATGAGATCGATGGCATTTCCATATTTGTGTATCAAATGTGAAGCTGGAGCCAGAAGATTAGAAGAAGGAGGTTAGCATAATTTAGCAGAAAGACTGGAAGTGGGGAAACCACTAGCCTGGCTAAGCTTTTAGCGTAGCTTAACATAAGGCTGAAAACAGCTATCTTTACTCTGCACAGAGGTAACAAAAACCACCTACTAGCGCCACTAAAGCTTAATAGTTGACATGTTATATCTTGTTTGTTTAATCTATACAAAAACCAAAGTGTAAAAACAACAAGTCGTGGTGTTACATGATGTCACATGCTGGACTATTTCTTGGCCGAGCACGGTTTTGCCTGTCAGTGAGGCTGACAGGCAAAACCACAACTTGTTGTTATTACGCTTTGTTTTTATACAGATTAAACAAAAGGAGATATAGCCAGACAAGCTCTTTTCCCCTGTTCCCAGCCTTTATGCTAAACTAAGCTATCTGCTTACTCTGCTTTCTCACAAAATGTTGAACTATTCTTTTAATCATTTAAAAAAAATGGAGACAGTTGTGTTTCCATTATAATATCCTTTCTATGAATGTGTGCTGGGATATCTGTTATTACAGTATAAAGACGTACATAGGCAATTTAGGAATAACAGGTGGCATCCAGAATACTGCATGCATGTAAACACACCCAGTGAGTCACATACTGTACTGCTGCTACTGTGCTCTCGTAGAGCCACCCTTCCAAATAAGAGGGCTGTGCGTTTAAAGGAAACCAAGGGGCCACTACAAACACAATGAGCCCAGTGTCTGTTTCCTGCCTGTGAAAACCTAACCGAACACACCTGACTAGCTGGCAGCCTCAGTATTTATTGTTTTAAAAGTGTAGGGAAGCACCTCAGGATGTTTAATTAGTAATGAATTAGGCATTGAGGTTTAGTTGTCAGTTAAAAATTGAGCAATTACACAGTACGTGAGGATATAAGGTCATAGTGAGCAAAGTAGGAATTGCTTTGATAGCTTTATCTAGTTAATGAAGTGATAATGAACATGTGTATGTGCAATGAAAGTTGGAGCTCAGGGACTGCAGAGCTAGTTAAAATATGGTGGCATTGTCCTTTGACTGCTAGATATATTATATAGTTATTGGCCACAGACGGAGAGGTTAAAGGTCAATGATGATTAAAAATGGAGTTTCATTCCAAAACACAACCACTGTTGTTCACAAATAAATATTTCTTGTGGTCCCTGCTGTAAGATTTAGTTGAAAAGTCACTAATGTAGTTCATTTTACACTAATTTCCCCAGCCAATTTGTAAATTGGAATAGGAATGAAACTCTAACTAAATAGAGGAAAACAACAGCAAGTGGTTAAATGCTAGGTAAAGAATGTTGATCATTAGGAGAGGTTTTTCTTAAGTGCTATTTGGTGAAGCATGTTGTTGGATATAGTTTTGTCTGTGTGTGAATTTGTGTCTTTCATGGGAAAGCAAAGAGATCAGTTTGTTACAGAGGTAGCTGTCAACCAGAGAGGATGTTTATTTAGAGTAAAGTCTAAGTCACCTTTACATTTTTGTCTTCTGGTTCAATGTTTTTGTCCTTCAGGGTAGCCATTCAACTCATAAAATGAGCAATGTTTGGTTTTCAGTGAATGCAATGTGATACATGTCTGGGAGCAGTTTTGGAGTAAAATGTTCAGCTCTGAAAATAAGTTAAACCTGACTGAATCGAACTAAAGAGCATGAACGGTGTGTTTTGAGATCTGTACAGTAAGCCTATCCTCTAAGCTATAAGTATAAGGTTTCAACAACCTGTTACACTCTGTCAAGACAAAGAACAAAAAGAGGCTCCTTTGTTACATTTTAAATGTGATGTTTTTATTCAGTTCTCTGTTCTGCTCTATGTTATCATTATTGTTTAGTATTAGTGGAGTATAGTCAATGTAATGAGTTTGTCAAAGCAGAGAATCACGTGCACACTCGTGCTTGCATTGTCACCCAAGATCTAAATAATATGAAGAAAGCAGAAACATGAAGTACCGGAATCTAAAATTCTGTGACCACTGCTGTCAAAAACGTTCAGCGGAAAAAGGTCCAGAAATTAATAAAATTCAGAGGTAAAAATGTAAAGACTTACCGTCTTCCCCTTCACTCTGGCCACACATTTGAATTATTTTCATTCTTTCAGTTTGTGCCTGTAGCTGTTCTGTGAAAGTGTTGTAAAAAAAAGTAACCATTCAGCAAATAAGATCATCTATCAGCCTTTAGGTCTGTCACTTTGTAAAGATTTTATTTGTTTATTTAATGTGTTTTGGGGAAATCTCAAGCTCAGCCTTTACATTTGTGCCAAACTGTTTGCAGATATTGTGTGTCATACAAATGGCAGGTATATATCAAAGTATATCTGTATTAGTATGGTGTTGTTGCCCATAGTTTATTCACAGAATGCCTGGAGATGTTCAAAGTTAATGGTTTCCACTGCTGGGAAAAAAACATTTAATAATTAATAAAGACAAACAACACAATCTAAATCTACTGACAGGCTCACTCATAGCCAACACGGGGGCAGTATACCCAGTCACAACAACTCGGTGTAACACAGATAAAACACAGCCGGTCATACAGAGGTGCATACATTGTGATCCTTTTATTGTTTGCGGAGAGGAAATGTGCAAAGAGGAACAACCTTGACGGCAACGCTCCCCTGATGTTATTTATCTATGTATGTGTTCTGTACGGTTATGCTTCTGGTACACATTTGTTCCTCATGTTGATTTTACAACAGTTTTATGTCACAAAGCCACTGTCTTTTGTAAATAAATCAAATGTGAGATATATTAAAAAGATTTAAAATATGGCTTTGACTGCTCATGTCATGATTGTTGGTGTCATTTTTTTAATCATCACTAAAGGTTTTATCATTATCAAACACATCATTTTTTTGTGCTGGAAAATAACAAAGTACATTTTTACAGTAAGTGTAATTTTGTAAGTGCTTATTCTTGATATTTTCCTTTTCTTAAGTTGCATTGTTATTGATTAATCTATCCAGAAGTATATACAGTAAAGTAGCTAAATTTAGCTCGATACTGACCAGCTACAATAAAATGCTGCTTACACAATTATGCATCAATAATTTCTTTCCAGGGCTCAAATTTATGTAATAAATAATATAATACTCTGAAAGCAGGCATTCTGTTGCATAATGAGTACTTATAGTTGTTGTAGTGTAAGTAAGTCTGAATATAGGACTTGTAATGGAGTATTTATACATTGTTGTATTGATACTTTTACTTTAATACCAGAGTCATTCTTTCACCAGCGAGGTATTGTATGTCCCCCCGATGCCGTTTTTGTGTTCATTGTCCGGTCAGATACAAGTGTGTGTGTCTGTAAAGTGATTGCTGATTGAGACCTCAGCTCAAAATAAGCTAGAAAGAGCAAATGTGCTCACAATCTCGTTAAAATGGTTTGTTTCTTAGGGACATTGAGATAAATTAAACCCTTAAATCACACTGTGCCTCTTGTGCCCAACTTGTCCTTCACAAGCTTCCTCTTTTTCAGCTTCTTTTAAACACAAAATGTGTAAACACTTTCTCCCAACAGGTCAGCCTTAAAAGGATGCCCTTTCCTGCTTCACCTACAGACCTAAATCAAAAATTGGCCTTTTAGCTGTTGCATCAGGCACTCACCATGACAAAAACTATACAGGTGAAATGATGACTTTGATTGTCACTATCAGCATCCTCCTCTGTGGGTTTCTAGGAGACTGAGATTTTTCACTAGCCAGTAGCAGACGGTGCTGCTGCTGAGGCTGCTGTCCTCAGATGAACCACTTCAGTGCCACTGACTCAATTAAAAAGAGGAGACGCAGCAGCTTCCAAATCAGTGAACCACATCCGCCTCCAGCACATATCCTCACTCTCTCTTCTTGCCCTTTAAGAGCACTCAATCTGCCTTACACTGCACTGTTCTGTGAGTCTTTAACCCTCCTGCATCTGCAACGTTTATCTCACTGTGTCTCCGACTAGTGGGTGTGTACAGGATAAGTCAAATTGCAGTGGTAGGCTGCAGTAGGGTTAATGGAATTAATGTGATAAGAGATTTGATATCTTGTTCTAGTTGCACTCTAAGAAATGAAATGAAGATGTGCTAGATTTAGATCCTGGTCAGAGGATAAAGTCTATGAGACTGCACAAGATGAGCTACATGCTCCTACATCCATTTTGATATACAGATTTTTTTTTTAATTTTTTAGTAGTTCAGTGTGATTATGTTGTTACAAAGCAAAGCAAAGTTGTACAAAATCACCACTATGGCGGTGTTTGTATCACTCACTTATATATACTATACTTTTATTTGTTTTTCTCATTCTTATAAATCGATAACAATATTGGAGAAACAAAATGATCTAAGTTAAATTTGACATAGCATGAGTAAAGGCATGAACTGTCTCTTATGCATGTTTCTTATTAGTGGCTTGTGTGCAAATGAGGAAATTCAAGTTAAACTTTGACAAAACCCCCAAAGTTTCTATGCACTAAAGCACAAGAATTTCCTGATGTACTGAGAGTAACGTTATATTTTGTATTTGGCTAACATGTATAAGCAGCATCACCAAAGTACAAGTATTTCCATCTTCTGTTTTGCTCTCATATTGTTTTACTTTCTGAATGAGTGTTGCTTCCTTTAATCTTGATTGGAGCACTCTTTATTGTTTCTAAATGAATCCGATTTATCAATCACAGCAGACATTTTTACTTGTCATGGCAGGAAAAGCACAGGTGTCAATAATAACATTAATGATGGTTCCGTTCCAGTAAATTATGCAACGCAATGTAGCAATAAACAATGTCTAATAAGTAAAAATGTCTGCTGAGAAAACCATCAATTCAACCCGAGATAGGATAAGAGGACACTGTACTTTATCCCTGAACATATATCAGGTGTCACGATGGCCAAAGAGTACAGAGAACAATATAGAAATACATGAAAAGCAACCAAATTTGAATGACAAAGGTATGTCAAAAGTGTACAAATATAACCAACGTGGTGCAAAAGTAAGAGGTTTGTGCAAATGTCAGCAACATAAAGCCCTAAACTACACTGTATGAACTCAAACATCTGTGCCTACACAAGAGTACATAAACGGAGTACTAACACAGTAATCTTGTACTGCAGTGGGTGTGTGGAAGAGAAATTAGATTAAAAGTTTACATTCATGTCAAGAACTATATATGCAATGTAGTATTATGAGAACAATAACGGTGGAAAGCACATGTTTAGCTTCAATAGGCCTCAAAGCTGGCCTGAGGCATCAGCTAATTACATGGCTGTTTAGGGACCTACAGCCACCAGGGGGCCCATAAATGCAGCAAATTAAAATGGGAAAGTCTCCTCAGGTTCCTGTGTTCACTTTGTCAACATTTAAATAAAATCACTGTGTGTGTTGAACTTCTATAATTTATGCACATATTAAAGCCTCTCTGTATGTTAATTGTATATTAATTATTATTGTACATGCACCATGCAAAGATCATTTGAGAAACATAAAAATTGTAACCTAGTTTAGTTTACACAATTCCCTCTTAGATTTTCACATAGCTGACGAGGATTGTTGTTTGACAATGAAATACACATGTGGGGGGGCTGCTTAGCCTCTATATTGGTATATTGGCAACAAGGAATAAAATCAACATGAACCAAATCTCTCTAAGGGGAAGGGGTGACCAAGACAAAAGGGCAATTGTCTTTGCACACAGATCTAGTGTTTATTTTTTCCTGGAGGTCACATTAGAGGGGCCAGAGTGGTACTTGGGGGGCTCCTGGGCCACTCTCTGGTTTAATAAGTTTATTACGCTACTGCAGACTTTCAACCCTTATGAAGCAAGTCATAGGGAGGATTTACCTGCAGGTAACAGGGACCTCCGAGTACTTCTGCCATTCATCTGCAGCATGTACTGCAGTTAAGAAAAATTCACTTAGGTTACGGGATAATGCTAGCAGTAGCAAGCTAGCTTGGTTGGAAGAACACTGAACAAGACATTTTAGGCGACCAAATGTTTCAATTAACTTTGATGAAGTAAAAACACACAGTGAGAGGGTCTAAGTTTAAGACAAACAAGTCCAGGTGTATGTCAATGTACACAATGCCATGGACAAGGATTGCTAAACCTCTGTCCTGATTGACAGGACAGCACGTAGCCTTCCCTAAATCACCCCCTGCTTTATTGTCAATTGAAAAATGAATTGGACCATAATTTTTACAAAATGCTGTATTGAAAATGACTTGAAACTAGCGATTGAGGCCATTAACTTATTAGGAAAATGTTTATTAAGGTAATAAATCAATTGAGAAGTAGGATTTTCCATAAATTTCTATAAAAAAACTGACTTCAATTTTTTAACCAGTGGAATCACCCCCTGCTGGAAATTAGATAGAATGCAGGTTTAGGTTTAAAGTGACCATATTATGAAAAAAATCACTTTTTCTGGGATTTGGGGTGTGATTTGTCTCTGGTGCTTCCACATGCATACAACCTGTTTTGAGTGAGATACGGTTTCTGAATGTCCTCTGCCTTCAGTCTCCAGGTGAGCTGTCCAAAATCTGCACGGCTTTTTACGCCACTAACCAAGACGAGGTGGCTAACCGTAGCGCATGCTAGCATGCTAGCTCATTCTCAATGGCAAAACACTGCTACAACACACACTAGTTGACCATAATCTCCAAAAGAACTACTTCCTGTCCCTGTTCTGCAGGTATTCCAGGTGCATCTCATCTAGAAGAAGTCTCCCAGCTAATCCTGCCTTGGACTGACCAAAGTTGGAGAAAGGTTATCTAGCTGATGGGATCTTACCCAGCTACTGCGCATGTGCAACTCGAAACAAAGATAATATAGACGTGAGATGTCTCACTCTGTGGCTAAAGACATGTGATATGTCTTACTCTGTAGCTAAAAAAAGGAACTGCAGAAATGTGCGGTACAACAAAAATGTGGTGTTTTTTGAAAATGAAACCATGTAAACCTATTCTGGTACAACCTCAAAATACAATTATGACCCAGAAAATGAGACTAATATGGGTGCTTTAAGGCGCACATTGGCTAAACTTGTCAGCCCCGGAAGCTTTGTCCATTATTTTTTACAGTCTATGCTTTGGACCTTTGTTTTATCTCTGCATTTATTGTCTGTATCCCTTCTGTCATATGTCAAATAAATATGACAATTAAATTAAGAAAAAAATTATAAATAAATAGTTTTTAGGGCATTTCAGTAGTGTTTTTCCCATGCCACTGCCTCTATCACAGTGTGCAGAGGGGCAAAGGTGGGGGGGTCCACCTTTGCCCCTCTGCACACTGTGATAGAGGCAGTCTTTAGGACCCAGTGGCAGCCAACAGACAGTCTGCAGGCCCCTGCAGTGAGAGCGGTGCAACTGGAAGAGAGCTGGCCGGTTGGGGAGGTGGAGGACGGGGAGAGAAGAGGAAGGAGGCTCCGGGAGCAAGCGAGACAAAAAGGGTCAGGCCTGGGACTTGGGAAAATCGGTAACGAACACACAGCGAGCATTTAAATCTGTTTAACCCGGCACTACTAACCGCGCAGGAAGGGTAACCTTTACTGGATGTGAACAAAAACGTGAAAGCCATGAGAGCGGAAGGCGCTCGATGGAAATGGGGGAAATAGCGATTTAGGGCTTGCTTTTTGCAGATGTGCTGATTGGACATCGCGCTGTGTACTTGAACTTGACCGAATTTACAGCACAGACCCGGGACCACGGCTCCTGAAAACATTGGCCTCATTAAAAAAATATAACGGGGATTTATAATTGAGTGTCTGTGGCCTGTAAAAGAACCACAATCCCCTGGGTCATATTGCAGACTCCCCCTGCTGTAAAGACGTCTAAAACTTCAATTTCTAACGCACAGACACATTGAATGGTATATGTAAGTCAGCCGATCGCAGTAATGTAATATGTATGACCTGGTTGTGGCTTGATGCGCGTGGAAATGCGGTGACATTAAACGCCTGTGTGGCCCAACAATACATTATTTTTTTAAGATAACACGTTCTGCTTTTTGCCTGCAATTACTTTTTAAATGCGAAGATTTCCAACAGTCTATACCTTTTCAATTAATTAGAACCGGCTGTCATTAATCTTGTCTTAGAGGAAATGTAAGACATCCTATATGAATATAGGCTAGATATTAGATATATAAGGGTTTTGTTATTTTTGGTAGGTAGGTACATTTCCACGAGTGCAACAGTGTAACTCAGTGCGCATGGCTGACTGCTAGAGTAACTTTAACCCAGCCACTTAAGGTGAAATGAAATATTAATAAAAAAGATTTATTTAGCAGAGTTATTCAGGTTATTTGGCGCACAGTAGCAGCCATGTAATGTTGACATCCATGTGGTGTAAAGGCCCTATAGGCAATAGTAGCTACACAGTATCTGATAGAAGCCTGTGAGGTTCCTAAACATGACGTGCACTCAACAAAGGAAAGCTGATGCTCAAAAAGAGCCTCGTTATGACAGAAAGATACATTTAACCAAAGTGATTTAAACCTCTGTACTTACTGTACTTAAAACTCTGCATCACGACACTAATGCTAAGCTAAAGTGTATCTAATGAACATGTTGATTGTCACTCTTCTTTCTTTATCTTCCAGGAGAGCGGAGAGAAGAAGGATCATCTCTTTTTGTTCCTTTGAGTTTATTTTTCACCTCATCTACATCGCCCCATTATTAGATATCACCCATAGACTCCATGATGCCGTCCAACACTGTCACCAACACCACTGCATTTAAAGGCTCAGGCTACACTGATTCACCTGGAAACAGAATGGTAAGAAACACGTGTGAAATATAAAAGTGTGCCTCAGAAATCTCACTTCAGGTATTTATGAGACTCCTCTGAAGCTTGGCATGTTGCTGAATGACTCGGGATTTCTCAACTTTATAGCTAGTGGGTTCACAGAGTTCATTCAGTCATGTACTTGAAACCCTTGAGCTAAGCTGTTGATTAATTTGAGTCTCCATCGCTTCAAAATGCAATTTTTTGAAAGCCCTCACTCACTCACCAGATTTAAAAGGAGATTAGTCACTCATGGGCTTATGCACCAAGGGTGTAGTATAGTGTGCCTTTTAGTATTTTCCTGTGCATGCATTATGATTTGTGATTTTTTTTTTAGACTATAATTTGTTAGTGTTATTACTTTGATCTTACCTCAATGTAGCCCTGAAATAAGAGCAATGAAGTTTGTATAGTCACTTCAGGTCAAAGCCCATTAAAACCGTTCCCAATATTACAAATGAACAAAATAATCAATCTGTCAAGCTAATGCCTTACTGATCTCAGCAATCTTACGACTTACTGGGGTTGCATCAAGTCCTCCTGTTTATTGAAGAAATAGTCAGCTTTTTACTTTAGAATCTATCAGCATGTGGAGTGCCATGTCACTTTTCTTGATGCAGACAGACTCATTAATACAGTCTGTGCGTAACTGCAGCATCACTGATGCTCACACAGAGGCAGCGATAGCAGCATCACTGAGGCGGCTGTGGCGAGATGCTGCTGAATTATGTGACATTTGCTGTTGTAATGATGGTTGGTGACGTGGGCGTTGGCTGGTGTAGGTTGAGCTGGAGCTGCAATGGCTCTTCAGCTTTTACTGGGGGGTGGTGGGGTGGGAGAATCTGTCCTCTTCCTCTACTTTCCCATTACACAGTACTGCCCTTAGTCTTGTTGCCTGGCAACAGACGTTGCCTTAAATAACCGGCAACCCAGATGGAAATAGTGCAGAGAATATTGACAATGTAGGGTTCACTCGAGGCAACAACAAATCATATTTCAGGCCTTTCTGTCTTTTTTATACAGAAAATATGAGGGTGAAGTGTGTGTGAAAATGGCGTGTTATTTCCATTCAGTGTGCCTAAGCACTTGGGTTGGGAATTGGATGAACGGCGTGGTGTATGTAGGCTGTTCCTGCAGAGATAGCCAGGCACCACTGAATTGTGTCATCCATGTAAGTGGTTCCCAAATGAGCCTGCACACCAGGCTGCACTCAAAACATGCTATTATCTATGCAAATTCTGCCGCCCTGTAAGGAAAAGACTGAAGCACCAGGCTCTCTATTAGTAATCACACAATAAACCCGGCACCGTCTGCAAAACACAAAAGCATCAATATCTATATCTATTTAAAATAACCTTCTAATGGCTTGTCGGTGACCTCAGTATCTTTATGCTGAGGTTCATTGATGAATATGACATTTTTCCAGTGATATTCATTAATTATAACCCTTTGCCCATTAATCACAGCATCAGTTACTCTTATCACATATTTCTCTTTATGCAAATCACTTTATCTGGGACACTAATGGTTGATGGATTTATTAACACTCTCAGGACGTAACATGGCCTGACCTTTGAAATTCCTGCCTATGTTTATTAACCTGCTCCATCTTTTAAAAGGGTAGGTCTGTAAGCTCTGCAGCTTCAGTTGAGTGTTTTAAGAATGTTTTTATGGTATGTTTGCCTTCAATGGACAGAGAAAGGAAGGTGATGAGATGTCACAAGAATCAGAATGAGGTTTATTACCAAGTAAGTTTGGTGCATACACTAAACACATTAAGAGGCAATAAAAAAATAAAAGCAAAGTACTACAACAGTCAAGAACATAAATATAGACAGATAAACGTACAATAAAAATATGAAAAAGATATTAAAATCCTATAACCAAATATGTTTAGTATAACTGTTGAGAGTTGGAAAGCTGCACAGTATTGTGCAGGACTTGCAAAAGTATTTATCAGGGGATGTGCACAGGTTCACAGAAAGGTCCCTGGCCGGTGTTACAATGTATACTTTGACCCGTCAGATAGTGTGATCAGGAATTTTGGTTGTATGTTTACTATGTGACTCTCTAGTTAGTTACTTAGTTAGATGTATTATTTATTGTGTCATGCACGTACAAGTGAACAACTCATATGGAGTTGTACAAATACTAATAATAATTACTATAATACTAATAATGTACTGTTGCAGTTGTAAAAAACAATTGTCAGACATTATATTTAGAGATTGTAATAATATTTAGATACGTTAAGTTTAGTGCTATCAAACAATTAAAATATTTATCGCATTAATGTCATAGTTAACTCATAATTAATCACACATTTTTTATCTATTTTAAATGTCCCCTGATTTCTTTTTGTTCCATTATTTTTTCCTCATTTTAATGCTCTTATCAACAAGGAAATGTGGATTGGCTTGCTTTGTGCTAATGTTTTTTTTATTGGAAACAACATTGGCATATAGTCTACTGTAGTGTTCAATTTCACATTAACATTCACACTCACAGCAAATAATCTCTCACACAGTGTAACACTGTCCACCAATAAAAGGGTGAAAACAATACTTTGACGGGTGGGAGAGAATTCACATCAGCTGTGTGCTTGGCCACTATGCGTGGTATTTCAGACTGGACGTGCTGCGATAATAGCTCAGTTCACAATGACAAAACACAGATCACTTTGGTCTTGTCAATGGAACCATTTGGCAACTTTTAAAAAGTAAACTTTCCATTCAGAATCTTAATGGCATCCATTTCAGCATCTCGCGCGCCATCCACTCAAAACGTAAGATTACTACTCTTTGGCCGGCTTGCAAGCCCAAAAAAGTGTGTGTGGCGTGCCTGCTGTTTTGTTTCCGGTCTAGCTAGATCTGGTGTGGTGTCGTTACTGAATTATCTTGCTGTATTTAACACTATCCATTATGCAAGGACAAAGTCAATTTACAGTTATAGTCTATGGTGTTATCCCACAGCACCAAAGATTAAAATAAAAGTACTTAACAAGTCAGTATAGGAACTTGGTTGCAGGATGCCTTACAGTGTAGAGAACTTATTTATCTTTGAGGGAATCTCACATTCAATGAAGGAATTTAATAAGGACCCAGCCCTCTACCCCCCACTGTAGCTGTCAGAAATGGCCTTGCAATCTCATTTGCATTCAGACCTGGTGCTGGTGGTCCTATTCAGTCAATATTGAAACTCAAAGCATCTACATTAGGATCATCTTTTCTCTCATCAACCCCAGGGGTACTTGGTGTTGGTGCACATGGGGCTTTGTTCATGGGGGTAGACAGTTTTATTAATCAAAAGGGAAATTGCAGCGGGGGAAGGTGGGGGCCGGTCGACGTCTTTGTAACGGTGTCAAGAGGGTGATTGTCTGTGGAAGGTCAGCGCTGTGTCTGTGGAGCTTTCACTTCAGTATGGTTCAAAGGAACGTGCCACTCAATTTCTATCTGTCTCATTGTCCACTCAGCCAAAGACACTCAAGGACCCGCTGCAGGTCCCCTCCAAATTTTCAAGTGTTTCAGTGTGGTGCAGTATGTGCGTGTCCTGCAGATCTTGTGTAACAGCTGCTGCATCTTTGGCTGTGGTGAAACTGCCACTTAGTTTCCTGTAAGCACAAATACAGGCTTTGATAACCTAGAAAGATGCTTATGTGTAACCAGACCTGAAATGTAAATTTGACATTCCCACAGATAATGGCTCTGATTATTATGGTATTCTGAGTCTAAATCATGATGTGTTGCTTTTTGTTGATAGGGTGAAAGCACACTACGGGACAAGGACCTGATGACAGAGGAAAAGTCGGCTAAAGCTAGTGCCTCTTGTAAAGTTGGCAAGCCTGGAAGAAAGCGCAAGCAGTTTCCAGTGAGTAGTGATTTGACATTTTACAACTACATCCATCCATGCATATTTGTTTTACAGTGATCAGTTTTCCAATATATTAGCTAAATATTGCTCCTTGTCAAGATTAGATATCAGCTAGTTCCTGAGCACAGCACCATAAAATTAATAAACCTTCACTGCAATTTCTTTAGCCTGGGTCTTAGTAAAGGGTTTCAGGGTCCCACGCTGGTCTAAATGGGTTAAGGCTGGGGCGTGCTTGATAAGAACTATTTCACATGTTTCATTCATGTCAAATGAAAGGCAAAGAATCGTATAAAACAAAAACATTTTGTTCAGTCAAATCTTAAGGCTTATGGGGATGAATGCACATATTTTCAGACAATCATGACTGGAAAGCATTCATCGTGTCAAATGCATAAATTAAACATGAAAGGTGGCTGAAATAGATGAAAAAAGACAGCTTTAGAGAGAAGTTCAAACCTTGATTACCTCCACACAGCTGGCCAATCACTGCATTAAGAGAGAGTGTGAATGTTGGATTGCAGAAAACATTAGCCTGGCTCCGCCCTGCTACATACTTGCGCTCAATTTTCTTTTCCATTCAGTACTCTGTCTGGGTTTGTGGTCCAATCAGCAAACAGAGGGAGTGGCTGAGAACGATGGCGTTGAGGCCATGCGTTAGAGTTGTAGTTCTGTAATGGCGGCAGAGAAAGATGCGAGAGAAGTCATTCGGTTCGTTGTGGCAATGCTGCCTAATATCCAGAAGTTAAAGCCCAAGCATGAACAATATTTGCTGAGTTCTGTTGGTGGCTTGGGTTGGTTTGGGAAAAGTTAGATTTTCCAGCTTGCTCCGTTAGTGGTGAAGGAGTTCGCTAAGGCTAACGCTAGCGATGGTAATGCTAAATATAAGCCTTGCCCTTCCCCTCTTGTTGCACTTGCTCATGACATACAGTACATCATAACCAAACATTAGCGATTGGTTATGGCAGATCCAGAGTGGCTCTGGGCAGATCCAGTAGTTTTAAACTTCAACAGAGTATCCGCCTTCAAGGAAGTTAACACTTGTCAATGGAGTGTGGCCAGACCAAGGGGGTAAGCCTCTCCTCTCTAAGCGTAGCTCCCATGGCGCCATTTTAATGCTACGAAGCCATCACTGTCGCACTCTTGCTTGCTTGCTCTGGAGGAAACTACTAGAACTGTTGGGTCCTTGTAAATTCTGGAGTGTGGTCTAGACCTGCTCTATCTGTAAAGTGTCTCGAGATAACGTTTGTTATAAATTGATACTATAAATAAAACTGAATTGAAAATTGAATTAAATCACCTGCAGTTAGCATCCCATTGACCGCCATTCATTTTGGCGCCACTTTGACAGTGAATAACTTTACCTCTGAAGCGTTTGACTCTTTTTGACCGTTGTTTATTTCTAAAGAAACACGACAATATATAAAAGGCTCCATTACCTTGTACCTCACGTTTATGTAAAAATAGGCTAACAATTGTGTCATAACCACGTGATTTACTGTCGCAGAGTAGAGGAATTGTCAGGAGGTGCACGCAGATAATTACTAATTACTAATGTTAACTAGCATGTTAGTTAGCAGTAATTAGCCTGTGTCTATCTCCTAACATATAACTACGCTGCTATATCACTTTTCTCTGTCCAGAACAACGAGATCTGTTGGTCCACTTCTTTAACTGTCTATGGGCCAGACTCTCTGTACAAATGAAATGTACCCGAGTCTGGTAGGACCAGGGTCCGTGTACTTGGCGGCCAACGGATTTTCATTTTGAAATGAAAAAAAAAAAACGAACGGCCAGTTTCCCAATTACCATTAGTAAATAGGGAAACAAAAAACATAAAACAACCCGTTGTTCGTTTTTTTTGTTTTGTTATTAAAAAACGGAAAACGAAAATCAATCTTGTTATCTGATTGTCTATGATGTGTGATAGTTGGAAATCGGAAAATAAATATGTGTGTATAAATCTTATTCCTCAATTTTACATTGTTTTGTTTTTGTGACCCGGAAGCGATCGTAAGTAGTAAGCGGTTGTATGCATGCTACCAAGCTAACAAAGGCTCTGTGAACTCTGTGTGCGCAAGTCCACAACATAATGTTATGTCCATATGTGCAAAACTAAATTATAGCTACTTATATATTGTGTAATATGTTATATATTGAACAATATTGAACAATGAACAGTGACAGCACCTGAAACATCTTGGCCATTATAGCTTATCCACAGACATGTTATCATCTTTTAGTGTTTGCCTCCTCGAAAGAGAACATTACTTTCCATTGTCGTTTGCGCAGACATCCAAAGTAGAGAATGACAAACGGCAGTGCACCCTCGGCTGACTGCCAAGCTCACAGGAGTAACTTCTGGGTCACAAAAAAATACCAATGAAAAATTGAGAAATATGACTTATACACATGTATTTTAATTTCCAATTTCCATCTATAAACACATCAAAGACAATCGGATGACAAGATTTGTTGTTTTCCGTTTTTTGTTTCTCTATTTACTAATGGTAATTGGGAAACTGGCTGTTTTTAGTTTTTGTTTTTTTTCATTTCAAAATGAAAATCTGTTGCCCGCCAAGTACACGGACCGACAAGGCTAAAATAACATGGGAGGGTGTTTCAGATGCCGTTTGACCAATCTGATAAGCACGTTGGTTGGTGTATAACTGTGCCCTCAGTATCCTTCAAACAAAGTGCTTGTCAGATCAATCTTTCTGACAGGAAAGCTTTTGTGACTTTTCAAAACAGACAAATTCGGACATTCACACCCAATTCATGCAGTGATAGGCAGGGTGTTTCAAGGTGAGTCAGTATGTAAAGCTTGAATATCTCTCTCAAGCTCTCTTTTTTTCCCATTCTTCTTCGAAACAAGTGTATTGCTTTTCAGAAGAGACTATCGCAAAGTGAACATTTAGACTCTCCTCCCTCTCTATGACATCATCACCACCACCAAGTGAGGCTTTTTGGAACAACTAATTTATAAACATATTTGCCATATGACACATCACGTGAACTAGTTTGTTTTAGTTGTACTCCGGCCTCAAGTGTGACGTGGTCTAAATGCTAATTCAGAGGCTTTAAGTAGTATAAAGTCTCTGCGAAACATTAAAAATGTTGCTTTTGTTGAAAGAATTAAAAAATATGTAATCTACACAAGATAACACCTATAAACAAATAAATGTGTTCAGAAACACCACATGCACTCCTTTGTACTCATGCGTAAGGATCACGCAGTCTCCACCATGTTTCACTACTGCGTTATTATGGAATCCCATGCAACAAGGAAAGGCCCACCCTTCAAGTAGCATTCACACACTACTATTGGCCAGGCGTCCATGCTTATGTAAGGTAACATTACCGATTTGTTCAGGTCCTATCCCTGACCTTAACGACTCATGGTCAGTGCCTAACCCCAACCAATCAAACTGCTAAGTAGGGCAAAACTTTCCTAGAAGTTATGTAAAATCCATAATAACACTTCACTACTCCAACACCATTTGTATTCGGTCTGTGATGTCTTTTGCAGTTAAAAACCCTGGTTTATAATGATAATGACTAATGACTCTTGGACCAACATGTATCTGTTTTTGTGCTTTTAAAATCATGTTAATGAATTCACACAGTGTGATTCAACTAAACGGATATTGTATGGTAGGCAGGGACAGGCAGGTTTATGTCAGTGTGTATTTAAAGCAGCTGAGTGGTACTACCAGTAGCTATACTCAGAAATAGAGTGGCTTGGCAATTGTTTTTACAGCTGTGGGGGATTGACCACATGTCAGAAACTCCAGTCACATAGGTGTTTTGTTGTTGTTATTTTTGTCTGAGTCTAAGTGAAAATGTTTGCAGATTTGATATGTTGTTTATAGAGCATTTGTTTCAATTATTAAAATGATCAGGTTATACTGGTAAATAGCTGTTTATGGTGTTATCAATAGCCTTGAGCCCATTAATTACACAGACATCAGGACAGGGTCAAGTAAGTCCTTATAGAAAATGTTGAATGACAATGGCAACCAAAGTAAAGCATTTATTCATTCAACTTAATTAACATGGTTTTATATTTTACATATTAACTGACCTTGCTGCTCTTTGCCATTGTGGATCCAGGCTGTAAGATTCAATGCCTCCTGCTTGTCTGAAGCTCAGCTGGTTACATGTTTTAAGCACTGAATCGGCACCCAATTCATAACATAATACTGACACCTAAGTCCCTGTGGGTTCAGTAAAGTACTGCAAAACTAAGACAATGACCTGAAAGAAGCCAAAATGGTCTGTAGAGCTGAGGGAACTTAATAGTTGGATGAGAATTATCAGTGGGATTGTCAGTACAAGTGATTCACATTATACATTTGTATAACAAAGCTACACTAATCAATATTTCCATATTAACAATAGATCAAATGACTGTAATGGCTTATTAAACATACTATGCATTAAACCAATTATGTGTAAGTTGTAGTGCTACAGCAGTAAGTTGGATTTGATAGCCAGTGTTTTATTTTGTCTGCCTGATTTACTGACTGTGACCTCTGTCCTTTGGCAGGGGCCACATGTAGTTCACTGGGTCACTAATCTGTTGTGTAATTCTTTCAGTAACAGATGTGTGTCTTGTGTGTGTGTATTGTGTGTGAGCATATTGCCTGAGTTTGTGCACAAATTTGACTTTCTGTTTGTGTCTCTGCCTAAACTTACACGCGCCAACTTCTTTTTCAGTTATGAATTAAGTGAGAATATTAATAAGCTCAGCTATAACCTCAACTGTGGATTTGTTGTTTTCATTCATCATGTCAAACAGATTTACTGGAGCGCCACAGCTTGAATGAGTGAAACTGTTTAACATTTACAGTTAATTTGTTCTCAGTTACTACAATGATGAAGTCATTAGAGTTTTGCGGCTTGCCAAGAATGCTTAAAAACCAACGTTGGCTCGATATAGCTTTGTTTTACAATACATTACCACTTTTTTTAGGTTTATTTTGCATCTCTGTACTGCATAATTTGTGTTGTATTCATTACATACGTTTTAATGTATTTGGGTCACATCAAATCTAGTCTATTCAATCTGCAATAATGAGATTACATTTGACCTCTTAGCTTCTAGGACAGGATCTTGTGTTTTTTAAATCCCGTCATGCTCATGCTTCCTGAGGCGCTGCTATTGTCTGCCTTAAATGCAAACTGCTGTACCTACATCTACAGTAGATGAAAGATGTGTGTCGTAAGGTAACATAACCTTATCAGTGTTGACAGTCTGATCTCACAAGAACTGCTCCACTTTCTGCTCTCAGTAACCCAGTAATGGGATTGTCTGAGAAAGTGTTTCTATGGCTATTTTAGGCAAGAGCAGAGACACTATCACATTTCCTCAAATGTGTGTAGTTGAAACAAATCTTTTCTAGGTCTCTAAGGTCTGCATTTTTTTTTTTTAGGTACGTTGTAAGAACTAAATCTCTGCCATTGTAACTTAAACTGCAGTTTAAGATAGGTCAGATCTCTTTGGATACACTCCTCCGCATAGAATTAAATAGTTTAACTGGGCGTTCCAAACTGGACAGAGTGAAAAACTTTGTTGTCAAACAGCCAACATTCTTGACATATTTCCGTGCTGCTGTAATCATGAATGCACGACTAGAGGAAGCGAAAAAGTGTACCTAATGAACTTTAATGTAATCCCTTCTTCACTTGGAAGTTAATAGCTGTACAGCAGATTTACTAGCACAGCTTTGATGTTTACAACTGTAGTTTTACAGAGCTAAATGGGAAATGCCATACTGTACTGACTAATAAGTGTAGAAGTTGAGCCACATGTTTGATTCTGTCAAGCTAGAGCAGAGGAGGCTTCAGGGATGAAATTTAGCATATCTAATATGAAATTGATGAATGCTTCCATTCTCATTTTTTGTCAAATTGCCCATTTAGTCAACAGAGACAAAACAGTGTTATCTTCAGTCTAATAATGCCAGCTGTTTTATCATTGCTAACTGTGGTGACCTTTTCTCAAGCCTGCTGGATGATTTGTTTTATTTCCTGAAAGCTTTCGTTTATTGCGCTGCCAACTACAGTGTATCCAGTGATATGTCAGAACTGCTGAGAGGATCAACACTGTTGTACACCTTCAGAACATCAAACTGTAACATACTGCTACAGCAATAACAACCTGCAAAGCTAATAGATTGCCAGGATGTTAACATTTCAACCGCCTCTCATTTCAATCCTCTGCCTGCAGGTCAATAGCTGTGGCTCTCTTAAAGCCAGTGTGGGCGTGGGCAACATCTACACTGGGGTGGGTAGGCCGTCCATGGCCCAGGTCCACAATGGTGACGTGGGCGGGCACAGAGACAGGACGCCTGACGCCTGCTTTCCAAAACAGGAGAAGAGGGAAGTGGAGAACGGGATCCCCAGAGATCCTTCCTCTTGCCGGGCAGAGGACAGCTCCCAGGGTCAGAGCCTGAGCCTGTCCCCAGAGAACGGATTCCTGCCTTGCCGTGAAGACCAGGACTCAGAGAAAGACAAGGACGACAGCCTAACAACGCCGCACAAGAAACGAGGGAGGCGGAAACTGGAGCGCCCAACGAAATGTGAGTTTTTGGCTCTTGCTTGTTCGGCTCAGCCATCTTTTGATCTGCTTTCTGTGGCTCCAGCAGGGAAAATCATGTGCCTAGTGTGACTAGAACAAGATGTTGAGTAATGAACTGTAAATGGATGTTGGACTGAGTGGGTCTGAGCAGCTCAAGACAGTGAGCATGGCACTGCCACCACCAGGATTAGTAACACTAAGGCTAAAAGAGTTGCATTCATTCTTCTATGTCTAAATCATAATTATGTTTATACTGTTGATATCCATCTCATACATATTGTACTGTTAGGGAGTAACGGAATACATGTACCGGCGTTATGTATTCAGAATACAAATTATGAGTAACTGTATTACGTTACAGTTACAATTTAAAGAGTTGCTATTTAGAATACAGTTACCTTGTCGAAATCAATAGATTACATGACGATAATCCTCCGTTTCACAAATTTATTGTAAATAAATTAAGGCAACTCCATGCATTTCCAAGAAACCCCAATATGAAAGCAAAAAAATGAGCTTTTTGCGTGATCACTGGTAGAGGCAGAGATGGAGCCTAAGCCGGCACAACAGAGCCAGGGAATGTGTTTCTATCTTGGAAACTTAAACAGCATTTCACAGAGAACGAAATATAACTGTGGACGCACGCACGTTTGCTACCCAAAAAGATTTCGTAAAATAATAATGTTGTGTCCGGTTTAGCTCAGTTGGTAGAGCAGGCGCACATGTATAGAGGTTTGCTCTTTGACACAGCGCAGGAATCATTTTACTGAAAATGTAGTTTTGGTCCTACAGAACTGACCCTGCCACAGTGCAGCAGCAGACAACCGTAGCATATAAAGGTAAAATAAATTAGGAGGGCATTGTTTGGAAAGAGTGGTGCTGACAGGTAGTTTTTAGTCCAAGATGGAGATTACCAATATCACTTAGCTGCCCCCCTCACTCTCTGCTTTTAAGTCCCATCTCTCTCTCTCTGAGCCACGTGTCTCTCTTGCTCCTCTCTCGGCCTCAGAGACACCGGCTATGACCTTGATGTGGAGTGCAGTAAATAAAGCCAGGGGCGGAGTCACTCGTCTCTTGGCAACAAGCCTCTGTTGGGAGCTGGCAGGTCTCTGTTGTGGCCGCCTCCCCCGTCAGGGGCCCTGCCAGGTGGATGGCGTTGTGCCCAGAACTCTTTACAAACTGAGTATGCACTCTGTATTCACCTGGCTGATCTCTGCATCTAGGATCTGTTACTTCCCTTTGAAGCAGAAATCTGGGATAACTCTGTTAGTTTTTGGTGTAAATGGCTCAAAACTGGTTTTCCGAATCAGGTCTGCAACTCTGCTCCCTAACCTGTGTTTGAGTCCAGTGCTGCTCTGTATGACACAGTGGTCAACACAGAGGACATGACAAAAATCTAAATGTGTTCTTTTTATGTGCATAAAGATCATGCTTTTGATAAGATTAGTTTGCTAATAGTTAGCTTATAAGTGTTGAGGGACAGAGCACAAACAGTGTTAAAGGGGCACTCCATCACACTAACACCTTTTTCTTTTAGAGGCAGCATTGTTCAGCCTGTGAAAACTTCTATAAAGTCTGAGAGGGTCAAGTCTGAGTGGGTCTAATGCAAATATATTATTGAATTGCATTATGGGAAGTTTTGGAGTCGGTAGTATCTCTCCCTCTGTTTCTTAAATTTTGACATTAAATCGCTGGTAAGATTCACACCTATAGTTCATTTGCCCTGGTCCCAATCAGTTGATGAGTTTGTAAACTTCCAAGCGTACCAAAATGCATCATTCCAAAGCTTATTGATCAGATGTGTTTGACAGGATCCATTTAGCTCAGACTTGCGGAGTGCAAATAGTTGGGGCAATAGGATCACATTCTCATCACAAACAAATTGCTCCAGAGTTTGTTTGAAAGGGTACCGAGACCACCCCATCAGACCAACCAAAGTGTGATTGCTGCATTCACACCTGTCCAAAGGAATGCTAGTGCGATTCAACTAAACTAAATGAGGCGGATGTGAAAGCCCCCTTAGTTAGAAATGGAGTCCAGAACTTCAATATAAACATAAACTGCACTACTTTTAATCACAAAGAAACTTTAACATGACTATAAAGTTTAAGCTGCCCCATAACCTTTTAAAGGTGACAATATTAAAAGAAGAATACCCACAAAATTACACTAAATCAGCTGTACCCATATTTAACCTGGTATGTACAACAAAACCCATTAGCTGTGCGGTTAGCTCTCAACTAGCCTCTAGCTAAGACCCTGCATATGGACTAACTTAAACTCACCCGACTAACAGAAAAACTCCCTCTAACTCTCACAAATGCCCTCACACAAATCACTATTCAAGTGAGATGAATGACTGACAGGCTTCACAGCATCTAAGATGACCACATGTTCAGTGACACTAATTGCAGCAGCAACTTCAATAAACAGTCCTTTCATCCTAAACTCTGTAACGCAACTAACATCTCTAAATACAGTGACATTCACAAGATAACATCAACTCTTAACATGTCACCCAATGTTTTACAATTTGCTGTTTGAAAGTGTCAGAACTTTTGTTGAAATGCAAGTGTCTTACTTTTTTTTTTGACTGCAGAAAGAGGGAACTACCGGTAAATTGTAAGCAGTTTAAGCCACAATACCAAAGAAAAGACTCCCTCAAGAGCTGGAGCAGATGCTAGTGACATGTTTTCATTTTTTCAGTGGCAGTCACATGGCAATGTGTGAACATAGTGCAAGTTGAATAGTTCATTGCTTGCAAGCTGCACGCACACACACACACACACACACACAAATTTGCTGTTTGGCGACACTTTGTGAGTACTAATTGATGCCTATAGCACGTTGAAAAAAACATTTTGAAACTAAAAGGATTTCTTTCAAACAAAGCATCAAAAAGTAAAAGGCAGAGTGTACATACTACAGATTAGTGAGCAGGCTTAGGTACAAAGGATTTTGGAAGCAGGCGATTATGGAGCAAAAAGCAGCATGTGTGATTATGTGCAATCTCTAAAACACAGACTTTTAATTCAGATCACATCAATGAAAAGTACTGTCATGAGTTTGATTGCAAAAACATCACACACTGTTGGACCTGCATGATGTCTTGATTTACCTTAAATGCACTAAACAGTGACATTATACATGCTGGGAGATATTAATCCTGTTACTTGACGAGTTTGAATAGAGGGAGCGTTGATATATTCCTCACAAGGAAAGCAAGTCCTTGGTGGGGGGCAGTGTGGTGGATCGATAGTCCACTAAATAGGGTTTCTGTTATCCATCTGGAGGGCACAGGAAGGATTTGAGCTCCGGCTGGAGTGGAAATGAGCTCTAGCAATACGAGAGCTGGATCCCGCTCAAACTGGCAAGGTATACTCTCCGTGGGCAACATTAGCCAGCTCCCTTCACAAACCCAATGACCTTGGCAGTGTGCACCGCCTCACCGATTTGTTATAGAGTCACTTATTCCCGATGAGGACCAGGAGACCAGGAGAGGGGAGAGGGATGGAAAAAAAGAGCAAGGGGGGAGGAAGGAGCATAAAACTCAGCTACACATGGAACTAACTTGAAGAGGCTGCTAAGAGAGCGGACTATTGTTTGGACAGGTCTATAGGGTACTTCACTTACAAGCCGGTGTTGGCTGTGCAGACAACATGCCATCAAAAGTTGTCCTTAGCCTCTCAGGGCTCAAGTGTTATGATAGTGTTTGGGCTTCATCTCAGCCGATAATCATGTTTAGTCAGGCTGTGCCATCATACTAGTTAGCCTCTGCAGCGTTGCATGTTATATATACAAGCGAACATGCTCACCAGGAAGTTATCATGGTGATACTGTCAAGATAAGAGCATATTGTACTGCTTTTTACACTTCCTCCTTGTGGGTCAAGTTTAAAAAAGGCAAGCTTCAATAAGCTACAGGTTGTACTGTTTGCACATACTACTCAGAAAACCAAGATGGTGTAGTGCAAGTGAATTGTTTTGTCAAAATGGCGTCAAGACATTCTCTGCTTTACTGAGGAATCTAATAATATCTAAATCTAATTCTTCTTGTAACTCTGTTATTTTACAACTGATTGACCCTAGGTTTAGTGCTGTGTGATACCAGTCACCCTCATGGGAATACTGGTACAGCTGTCTTTTTTAATTTGCATCTGTTCTTTAGTATCTGTCCTTCTTAATTGTGTTGTATGTTTATTTTTTTAGTTTTTCTAAATGGACCCAGAGTCTAATAATAAAAAGCTATCTATCTCAGAAATAATGGAGCAATACCAAATTTATAACGTCTTGAGCGAACAGTATGAGCAGCTGACAGGACAGCGAGTGAAGGACAGGGCGAGCCCTGATGAGAGAGAGATAAGGATGTGTTGTCACACACATGACAAGCGATGTATGGTTAGAATAGGTTACGAATTTGGAAGTTATCATCCCTTAAATCATATATAAGTCTGTAAATTGTTTGCAAGGTTAAAATGGTAGGCTAGTAAACGTTTTCCTACAGGTAGTTACTTACTTACTATATTTGGGTCAGATTGTATTCTCACCTAAAGTAAACTGAATTCTAGTGCACTTAAACGCAACCAAGACCCCTGTTTTCAAGCAGACCAGAGTCCGGTTGTTTGGTCCGCACCAAAGTCAGAATGAGCTTTCAGACCACCCCTAACAAACCAGACTGTCCGACAAAACGCTCCAGGTTTCGGTTAAAACAGACCAAACTGGTCAAGTGTGAAAGCAACCTTGGTGTTTTAGTTTGATGGTATCCATGCTCCCTGGCTAACCCCTCACTGCTCTGCTAAACACAGGAAAACACTGCTGTTACAGAATGAATAACATGCCCTTGTTGTTGTGGACCTCTGCATCTTAAATCATAGCCAAGTTAATAGGAAATCCCAACTGGAGCGTTTATTGTGACATTTATGTTAGACTGCGGTTTCAGAGCACCTCTCACCAAATATTTTCTATGCTAGCTTTGATGATCTTTACCCTGCTGCTGCACCTCTCACTTCTGGTTTTGCAACTTCCTCTGTACAGCCTATATGGACATTTTCTTTCCTGTGGAAAATATTGGTCTTTCTATGAAACTGCTGATAGTATTCAAGAGTTATGAATCCTTACAATACATCAGCGTTGGAAGAAGTATTTAGTTCTATACCTGATTAAAAGTAGAAATACTTACATTCAAAAATACTCCATTACAAGTAAAAGTACTTACCATTAGAACAGAACTGATTAGGGACTGCTCCGTATATACTACTAGATTATTATTATTTACATAAATGGAACATTTAAACACTGTAACTGGTAGTGGTGAAGCTAACTACTTTTGTATGCTGTTGGGTAGTTAAACCTATAACATTACATATTTTCTACAGGCGTTTTACATCTCTCCAAAACAGCTACTAAATGGTAGCCTGACAAGCCAGACTCACATCAAGATGTTGGGTCTGGGAACTCACCATAGGCAGGGCTCAATCCAGGGGAGGGATAAACGGTTGTCTTTCAAATTCCCTCTGCACGCAATAGGATAGTGCTACCGTATCTGGTCGGCAAAACTCCGAACACATCTTCCTTTTTTAAGAATGACTTCAGTGCTTAACTCCTAGTCTTCCAGAGTTGTTGCCAAAGCCAATTTGAAAGACCACTGTTCGCCAGCAGCACACATCTACTTTGTTTTCAAATAGCAGGAAATTCCATAGACAGTTAAAGGAATTCACGCAGAACCGTTGCTACTCTGTCGCCCTCCGACACTATACACGATGTGATTGGCCTGACCAGAATTTGGTTTTTCCTGTTTGTATGCCAACAGAGAGAGTTGCTAGACTGACCCTGGCTGCAAATTACATTTGCTGCAGCTAGGGTGCGTCTAGATTTGGTGGAAGATGAGATTGTCTTATCGGCAAATTGTGTAGGCTCTACCACCATTTTTAGGGCGACATATACCAGCTTCTACATCTATACACCATCCAGATGTACTTGACTGCAGCAAGAAAAGATACGATAAAAAGTTATTTATCCCAAAGGAAATTGCTGTGCAGCAGTTGCAATACAAAACTGGAAGAGTGCAAATATAAAGAGACCTGCAGCCCTCTGCTGCATGTCAATCCCCTCTCCCCCTTTTATGTCTAAGCTGTCCTATCAAATAAAGGCCTAAAAATGCCACCAAAATAAAATCTTTAAATTAAAAAACAATGTCTAAGATAGCAATCATGAGGTGCAAATCCAAACAGATACAATATATACAATGCCAAAATCAGGTTAACAGTATGAATCAGAAGAATATGAACAAGTTAGGGATCATAAATATGGGGAGGGATCAGTCTAGGGGTTTGCCTAGTATAGGTAGTATAAGAGTGACTGTAAGTGTGCATGGTTAACACAGAATGTTCATGATTATGCCCATGATATTGGACGTAATGTTCCATTATTGCACTAGAGAGTCATGTCTTGTCATGTTGAGGCTTTGGAGATTGGCAGGGAGATTATATATGGCCCCAGAGTCACAGCCAAGTGAAGCAGCACATTGTTGCCTTTACGGCTCTGTGTCAGCGGCGTGAGAGGGACCATGCTAATAGCAACCACCTGTGTGTCTCATGAAGGGGGGATATAAGGTCAGAAGTGTGACATTTGCCAAAGTAAACCTGGCCTGTTGCATCAATCCCACACATGGCATCTGAGCGCACAAGCTCCCAGACGATTTTAAACTCTGAGCATGCATAAGGAGTTTTCCCAAGCCAGTATTTCTCTGCAGTTTTATGAATTTAACTTTAATGTGATCAAACATAAAGTTAATGGGAAGATGTGGAGGGCAAGCCTAATAATTTGGATTAATAAATGTGTCATGCGGGTTATTGATGAATGCAAGGCCACTTCAGTTTAACACAGACACAAGGATAACCAATGTGGTCAATTTCCATTCTACTATGAATGATTTAGGCCATCCATTATGTCGCTGTCTTCTCTCTAGATGTGGAGCACAAGGAGGAGGACGGGCGTGATGCAGTCAAGACCGAGGTAAGATTTCTGCTCTGTTCAGTCTTTTTTCTCTGGCTGGTGTAACCCTAAATGTGTCTTTCACACTTGCCAGGCTGTAGCTTCCTTATTAGTGGTAAATTACCTTTCCTGTCACACTCTTTGAATCCTCTGCTTGCCAGCATGATAGATGGCCGTGGTTCAGTTTGAACAGAAACAAAAGTACTTTTCTTGAAGTGAGAAAGGACAGTTCTTGTAGCAGAAATATTAAATATAACTTGACTTCATCATACTGGAATGTTATAAATACATCAACCTATCCAGCAATTTTGGTCTTTTGTCTTATAACTTACTCTTGATTGTGGGACAGGTTGTATGGTTGATGAGAGGAGGTTTACGTGTCGTCTTGCATGATTATAGCTGGGCAGGAATTGTTTGACATTTTGGGAAATACATTGATTTTTTTTTTTTGACAAGAGTTAGATGAGAAGATGTTAGAGTTAGTCTAGCTTAGCATAAGGACTGGAAACAGGGGAAAACGGCTAGCGTGGCTTTGTCCAAAGATAGTCCGGTACATTTGTTCCCTTTAACATCAACATTTTACAAAAATACAGTATTTTCTTTCTTGCTGAGAGTTAGATGAGAAGATTAATGCCACTCATTTGGTGTCCGTTAAATATGAAGCTGGAGCCTGTTGGCTAAGCTTAACATAAAGTCTGGAAACAGGGGGAAATAGTTCAGCTGGCTCTGTCTGACAAAAACCAAGTCCCCCTACCAGTACCTCTAAAGCTCACTAAACTAATAATATATATACTGTGTGTGTGTGTATGTATGTATGTATGTATGTATGTATGTATATATATATATATATATATATATATATATATATATATATATATATAGCTTATTTAATCTGTACACAAGCCAAAGTGTAAAAACACCTAATCTCCCACACATACTTTATATGACAAAAGATTGCACTGAAAGTAAACTGTATCTGCACCATTGCTAGACTAGAAGCTTTGCATAGTCACTTATCTTTAAGGTCCAGAACAACTGAGTAGTTCTCTTATTTCTGGACTTGTGAAAGAAATGGTACCTAGTGGTGTATTGATTTGAAATATCAAATACACTTGGGAGCTTGTTGTATCAGGTGGTATTGGTGACCTTGAGACTGTTGCCTAGGGAGTTGTGCTTTGACACTGTGGCATCACTTCTTGCTGCCTGACCAATCACAAGTTGATGGCACCATACAGCACATCAACATGTGAGTCATCATCGGTAGGAATTAGACAACTCCTTTACCTCAACCGCAATTTACAGGCTCTAGTGACAAATTGGATGCACAGATTTACTACAAATCTGAATGCTTCCTTATGAGAGTAATAGAAAGAATCAAAAACGACAGGTAGCTAACTTTTTTTTTAACACCTTAAACAGGGAGGTCGAGGCAGGAGGGGAGTTGGTTGGGAGATCAGCCTTCGTCAGAGGCCCATGCCCAGAATAACCTTCCAGGCTGGTGACCCTTATTACATTAGCAAGCGGACCAGAGAGGAGTGGCTGGCCAAGTGGAAGATGGAGGTGAGTACCCCAGCTCTGTCCCAGCCACAGTAGATTACAGGGTCAGGCGTGTACTAAAGCTGCCAGGGCCAAAGATAGGGCTTGTGGTGCATGAACAGCCAAGTGTATTTGATGGGTCATTTGATATCTCATGAAGGTACCATTTATTTCAGTGGATTTCCATGGCCTTTGTCTTAGTTAGCTCCTGCATTTCCTGACTTTGTTCTTGTCTATTGTATTAGCAGAGGAAAATGCCTTGATGTGATTCATAGTTTCCGGATGAAAATGTTGCAGTAAATTTAGATTTGCACCATTCTGACTGCTTTTTATTTCTGACTGTTTTTTTATTTCTTACATTGTTTTGATGAAAAATAGCTCCAGTTAAACTTTCCACATGAATGTAGAGCAATGTAGTACAATAAAAAGTTAACCTCAACCTTGGAAACAGTAGTTGACTAAACAATCTCACCACAACTTTTATTTGTAGCTATCTTCAGAAGTATAGTAGTATTATTTCAGTTGTATTGCATGATCATCCTCAAGATTTAGAACAGCTACTATAAATGGACCTTTTGGTGAGATATTTTTGTCAAGATCAGTAACATGAGAAGTCCTTTAGGTATTCAGAGAAATTGAAATTTTAACATCGACAACTCTGTGACAACTGAGCAAACCTCATCTACTCAGGAAGAACTTGTGATTTGATGGAAAGCTACTGAATTTTGGACATTGTAGATTGCACTGTCAACAAACTGGTATTTTTTTACTACATTCAGAATGATCACACAGTGGTAACTTATCCAAGCTCTGAATTCCTTTTGGACTGTTAATAGAAGCTCCTAAAGTAGCATGAAGGTAAATCTTATAAATATGAAGTTTCCCACATTGCTCATTACTTAAGTCATGTTAAATACGACTCCTGGAAGTAACGTGATGTAGTGCAACTTCATCTGTTACATAATGAAAAGTCTTCGTAGTGTCAACGTAGGGTCTTCCATTTTTTCTGCCTCCCTGCCCCCTCTCTGCTCTACTCTGGAGAGGGCTCAGAGAGCGGTCATAAAAATGTCTCCAGGGACGAAATATTGCCAAATTAGCAGGACATGCTGGGGTCCTACAAGTGAAATGTCGTAAAATATGAGGCAAGGAGGCAGTTCACTTTTACCAAACAGGATTTTCTTGAACAAGGAGCTCTACAAGGCGGAAATTTAAAATGGATTTGCAAGATGCAAGTTCTGAGTCTGTTTTTTCCCCTTTTTTCATCTGGCATTTGGCTTTGATCTAATTTGCACAATTTGTTTTGGCAGCAAAGCCCTTTCCTGAGGAGTTATATGATGCATAGCATTTACTTTTAGTTCTGCTCCTGACACAGAGCTTTGCTGTTGCATGTTTCTGCAGCAGGGAGGACATGGTGGCTGAAAGGGTTACTGCCGTCTTGCACTTTCTCCAGAATCGCTCTTTTTTTCCTTGTGCCTTGTGTTACAGTGGACTTCTCCCGTCTCTCCCTCTCCGTCTCCCTCCCCCATTCTTTTCCTGACCCCTCCCCCAGCTATGGAAATGAACTCTGGGCTATGGATATGCGGGTGAAGATGAGGTTTGCAGCAAATTTCCAGCCCTGCTTGCAAGACAGCCTCTTGGCTCTCTGCCAACATTTTGCAAGTCCTCTCTAGCCAACCAGAATTCCTGTCGGCAATCACCTGACCCTGAATTCCCAGACAAAGAAATGTTCATGCTTTCTTTTTTTAAGCGATCTCTTCTACCCTGAGAGTGGGGGTGAAAAAAACTCAAGCCCCACACTGGATTATGAGGGTTGCGCGCTGGTGTGTATGGGTATGTGCACTGCATTGTTTGTTTGATAAAATGAAGGAATAGTGTGCATGTCTGATTAGCCTGCTCACAGCGAGGGAAATATGCTGACTTCAGGTATTTCCACGAGAGTTGTCGTGGACCATCTGCTCTGCACTGCTTAAAGGGAAACCGTCTCTTTAAAAAAGGAAGAGTGAGCAGGCTTTATCCGTGTTTGGGAAAAAGTTGCTTGTGTGAAAAAAGTTTTTCCCGTGGGGTGAATATGTGCTGAAACTATTTCCTGTTTCATTGCAGCACCTAGAAATGTCAGAGTAGCATTATTTTATTGCTTAGGTCAGATATATTTACTATAAAAATGTTGTTGCTTTGTGAGAGCCACGATGATTTCACCTTACATAACATTTAGGTGGGAAAAAGGTAAAGTTGTTGTGTAGGCCTCAACTCTCTTTCCTTCCTTTCATTGTGTACTTTGTTTTGTTTGACTCAGGTCAACAATTTACTATAGGAAGAGTTAGTTGATAACTTGAAAAGATTTTAAAGGGCTTTGGAGGAAGCCAATTGGCATCCTCAGGAGGCTTTTTTAAACAACTCCACTTGTGGATTCATGGGGAATTCTGTTTATGTATTCATGGCTGACTCTGTAATATTCCTAATTATCTCTTAAAAGGACGCAATACAATGAGAACCAGATGGCCTATTTGGGTGTGACCCCCCAAGGCCACTCATGAAATACACAGCCTTTGTAGGGATCTGTGCTAAAATCAGGCTAATGAATGCAGTGGCCACATCACTGCACAACAGAACCTGCCACTTGTGCATTTTCAGACAGATTTTAGGATCAGCCTTTGCAGTGTGCTTGGTCTGATGCATCATTAACTACACCTGTCTTATATTAAGGAAGTTTGTGTTATTTGTTTCGCAGTCCTGACCAGCAGATACGCACTGACCAAAATTTGAACACTTCTGTTTTTGCCACCATTTTACATGAACTTAACTCAAAGATCTAAGACTTTTTCTATGTACACATAAGGCCTATTTCTCTCAAATATACAGGTGCTGATTAGACAGAATTATTATTGCACAGGTGTGCCTTAAGCTGGCCACAATAAAAGGCCACTCTAAAATGTGCAGTTTTACTGTATTGGGAGGGGGTTTGGGGGTCCGAAAACCAGTTAGTATCTGGTGTGATTTTCCTAACGCAGTACAACACATCTCCTTCCCATAGAGTTGATCAGGTTGTGGATTGTGGCCTGTGGAATGTTGGTCCACTCCTCTTCAATGGCTGTGCAACCTGGAACACGCTGTCGTATACGCCGATTCAGAGCATCCCAAACATGCTCAATGGGTGACATGTCCGGTGAGTATGCTTGCCAAGAACTGGGATGTTTACAGCTTCCAAGAATTGTGTACGTATCCTTGCAACATGGGGCTGTGCGTTATCCTGCTGCCACATGAGGTGATGGTCGTGGATGAATGGCACAACAATGGGCCTCAGGATGTCGTCACGGTATCTCAATGTGCATTCCCAAGGTGCATTCAAAATGCCATCAGAAAAATGCACCTGTGTTCTCTGTCCATAACATACGGCTGCACATACCATAACCCCACCACCACCATGGGCCACTCGATCAACTTGATCCACAACGTTGACATCAGCAAAGCGATCACCCACACAACGCCATACACACGGTCTGCCATCTGCCCTGTACAGTGTAAACCGGGATTCATTTGTGAAGAGATCACCTCTCCAAAGTACCAGACGCCATCAAATGTGAGATTTTGCCCACTCAAGTCGGTTACAAGGACTAGCTCTAGTCAGGTCGAGACCCCGATGAGGACGATGATGCATGCAGATGAGCTTACCCGAGGTGGTTTCTGACAGTTTGTGCAGAAATTCTTTGGTCATGCAAACCGATTGTTGCAGCAGCTGTCCGGGTGGCTGGTTTCAGACAATCTTGGAGGGGAAGATTCTGGATGTGGAGGTCCTACGCTGGTGTGGTTACATGTGGTCCGTGGTTGTGAAGCCGGTTGAATGTACTGCCAAATTCTCTGAAACGCTTTTGGAGACAGCTTATGGTAGAGAAATGAACATTAAATTCACGGGCAACAGCTCTAGTGGACAATCTGCAGTCAGCATGCCAATTGAATGCTCTCTCAAAACTTGACATCTGTGGCATTGTGCTTGTGACAAAACTGCACATTTTCGAGTGGCCTTTTATTGTGGCCAGCCTAAGGCACACCTGTGCAATAATCATGCTGTCTAATCAGGATCTTGGTATGCCACACCTGAGGGGTGGATACATTTTCTTGACAAAAGAGAAGTGCCTCACAGATTTGTGAACAATATTGAGAGAAATAAGCCTTTTGTGTACATAAAAAGTCTTAGATCTTTGAGTTCAGCTCATAAAAAATGGGACAAAAACAAAAGTGTTACGTTTATAATTTTGGTTAGTATATGTCACTGTATAATCCATCAAACAATTACACAAAACAGTCCCGCTTTGTCTGTCCTGCCTGTTGCGCATGAAAGACTACTGCATTCAAAGGTCAAACTCTTTTGTGTTGCTTCAAAGACTGGCTGTCACATTGTGTGAGGAAGTAATGTTCAGTCACAGTTTATTTCATAAACTTTTACCTTTAATCAGAGTTTTCAGATTTCTGGTTTGTTTTGATTCCATGGCACCTGAACTGCTACTTTAAAATCTTTTTTTCCCTCTAATCTCTAATTTGTCTGCTTGTTGTCTTCATCTGTGTATTACATGCGAGTTTTCAGTGCTTAAGCAAAATGGTGTTTCATCTAAACAACTGCACTTTGACTCTTCAAGACTAAGACATGTCCCTCGTAATGTTAACAGCCTTATACTAGAGAGTTGTCGTCTTATAAATAACTGAAACTGTGCTGTAAACGTGACCTTTTTGTTAACAAGTATAGCCCAAAATGGACACTAAAGTATCATTTGTACACCCTAGAGACCAATATTTCTTCTCTTTTTTTCTGCCTCCAAGTGCACTCCGTCGCCCCTTAAGCCCCCAGGGTATCATGCTGTAGAGACCTCTAAGTCAGATTATCCCTTACTGTGCACCCAACATGTCTCTACACCCTGTTAAAGTCCTTTAGAGCTTCTGCTTTCACTCTATGCATAACAAAATCCACTATTACGTCAGTACAGTAACTTAGGTTTGGTTTTCCATTATGTTCATATAGTTTTTCCAAAAGGAAAAAGTGTAGATGTTTTCACTGTGAGGTTGTTTAAACACATTTGCTTTGCTGTGTTTATACATCTATAGTATGTCTGCTGTCATATTTGGTATTTGTCTTCAGCGTGCCGTGACAGCGAATATAAGTGGTGGTATTTCTGTGCTGTCAGTGACAGGCAGGCGTGCGTAAATGATAAAGACTGCATTGTGTCTCTGCTACCTCCTTTCCTATTTGCCCCTTTAGACTCTGAGGGCCTGTCTTGCTGCTGGAGCTGCACACACTGTGAGGCCCCCAAAAGGGGGGCATTTACAACTGGGAAGAAGTCCAGAGACAAATATCTGGTTCTTATAGCCACTGTACTTCATTCCTCCCCCCAACTGGCATTTCCAGCGTCACTTTCTCATTGGCTCTAAGGAGAAGGAACCCTGGAGACAGCCTGACCCTAAACACACCTAAATAAGCTCAGTAACAGTAGCTGAGCCACTTTATTGTCATTTACAGATCTCCTGGTATACCTCTGATTACTGGTCACCAGAGATGAAGTAGCTTACTCTGGAGTAAATCCATAAAATCATGCGTTGCAGTTATTCTCCGTCAGCCCAGCAACAGCTCTCCTCACTTGCCGACATAATTACAGATTGTTTCTCCCCATACACATAGCGCATTTAGCAGTTTAATTGACATTTGTTAGTTTTTGCAGTTTACCATCTGGAACCACACATCCAAGCAGGCTGTCGAACACTAACTCCAATGTGCTTGCGCTGGAGCCAAGAAGCCTAACACATATGGCCAAGGGCTTTGAACCATCCATCCAGCACTACAGTACAGATATTTATAAACCACAGCAGAGCCTCTTGATTGAAGAGCACATGTTTCTACTCTTCTGCGCCGAAACCCCTCCCCATGCAGTCTAAGCACCACCTACCCTTAAAGGCGCTATTGTTTACGAGTCACACTGGGAGAGAGGACGGAGGATTTTGCTATACTCCCTCTCCTCTTTTGCCTTTTTTCTCCTCTTCCCACACACCCAGTCCACCTCTGGACATTTACAGTGTGTAAGAGACATGAGAATTTGAGAAAGACTTGTGGAAAGCAAGCACAGCTGTGCAGCACTGCTCTCATGTGGAGCCTATAGTATGACTAACACGTGTTTACATATGGCACTGCTGATATATATTCTGTACTGTAAGTTTTTTTTTTTTTTTTTTAAAGAGTGAAAGGAGGAGAAGAAAGTTAACATGTGTGTGCATGTGAGTCCTACCGTGTGTGTGTGTGTGTTTGAGAGAGAGAGACATCAGAATGTGTGCAGCTGTTGGGGATTTACTGTGAGAGGCTTAAGTCCCGGCTGTGTCTCGTCCTCTCTGATCGACCTAGCGGTTCAGTGTCAGGTACCACAAACCCAGTGAACTTTCCGCTGCAGCTCTGGCCACTATAGAGTTACTGTATAGCGTGCCGTTGATGAATGGGCCTTACAGTTGGACATTAAGAATTTTTGTTTTGTTTTTGAGGTTAGGATTTGGGTTTGTTATGTCTGCCTTTTGTTATGGCCTTATTTGTTCTATTCTTTTTAATTTTTTTACTTTCAAGTTTTATCACTTTCAAGGAACTTTTAGGCAAACTGGTGAGAGGAATTTCTCCAAAACTGCCTTATTCGTAGTTGTGTAAGCCTGAGTTTAAAATGTTTCCTTTGTTTAAATCATCATTTATTTTTTATTTTACTGTACACTACATTTTTGTTAACACTCTTGTACAGCTAGCTAACAATTGCATTTGTTAGATTGGAAAAGTATTTTTTATTGCATGTTAAAGAAGCTCAATCAGTTGACATTTTTAAATCTAGATTGAAAACCCACATCTACTTCTATTACTTATACTATGGCCAACCATAACACATCCTTTCTGCTTCCTTCACTTCACATCATATTATGACTGCTTTAATGCTGTTCCATTGTTTTGTTGCTGTTATGTCTCTGTTCATTTAATTGTAAAATGTACTGAGACCATGTCTAATGGTGATTTTACACTTGATTGATTGATTGATTGACATACTCAGCCTTAAACACCGGACACATCATCTGATCTGATCAGATCTGTCCTCATCACTACTGTCCCTGGGATGTGTTTCAGGCAGAGAAAAAGTCCAAACTGATGTCAGCGATGAATGCGATGAAAGATCATGAGGAGAATGAAACAGAGACCCAGAAAGAAGAGGTCTCAATAATTAAGCACCCATCGCCTTCAAAGCAGCAGCAGCAGCCTCAGTCGCACACTCAGTCACAGCCTCAATATCACCAGCAATCACAACGGGCGCTGCCACAACAACATCAACAGCAATCACAGCGGTCGCTGCCACAACAACATCAGCAGCCACCTCAGCAGCAACAGCAGCAGCAGCAGCAGCAGCAGCAGCCTACTGACCCCGCTTCCCCCACTGTGGCCACGACCCCTGAGCCTGTTGCCATCGCAGGTGGAGATAAGACGTCCCCCAAGCCTGCAGACACTGAGCTGGAGTATGAGGTAAGATAATATTGATTCACACTGATTAATGTCTGACTAACAGGATTTTTACAACAGAGATCTCTATTGGAGAAAGGATTTAGTTTAAGGCCAGGGTTAATCCGTGTAGAGTTAAGCAGTCATTCCTGTTTTGGGAATTTATATACTTCAGGTGTTTTACAGCTGTGATAGCCTCGTGGAGATCTGAAATTGACAAAGATGTCAATGTCACACCGAATATGTCATGTTGACCTAACGCAATGTGTATAAAATGATGCAAGAGATTTACAGCATTAAAAAAACATTGTGTTGAGTGTGTTTTCTGGTAGGTTCGTATATTTCAGTCAATGGAAGCATTATATGGTTTTGACCATATTCAAAATATATGCAGTACATAATACTATCTTATAGTGTGTATTTTTTCTCAATAAATATTTAAGAAGGGTGTCACTTACCCAGATTGGTATAGGCTTTATATTACTGATTCTCTGATATGTTCTGTTACTCCCTAAACCAGTAAACATATTTGATGTGGAAAATCTGTGAACTTAACAGGGAAATTAATCTGTTTGGTGTCACCTGATCCATATTCTTCATATCTACAATTTTGTCAACCTAATAGTCCATACAATAAATTTACCATATTGGTCTATTATGTACACAATATATCTTTTACGTGTCTGTCTGTCCTGGGAGAGGGATTTCTCCTCCGTTGCTCACCCTGAGGTGCCATCGTTTTATTCCAGTTAGAAAAGGTTTTTTGGGGAGTTTAACCTTGTTTGAATAGAGGGCCTAAGGATTGAGGCTTCACCGATTGTAAAAAGGTTTCACAATTATGCCTAGGAGGTTAATACAGAGCAGATGATTTGTTTATTTTATTTTGGCTACAGGACGGTCGTGGTTTTGGTATTGGCGAGCTTGTATGGGGGAAGCTTCGAGGCTTCTCGTGGTGGCCAGGCCGCATTGTATCCTGGTGGATGACGGGACGGAGCAGAGCGGCTGAGGGAACCAGATGGGTTATGTGGTTTGGAGATGGAAAATTCTCAGTGGTGAGTGTTTAGAGCAATTTCTGTCAGGTGTTTTTTTTTCTTCTTTTTAGCAGAAATTAAGCAAAACAGCTTTCAGTTTTTAGTGACAACAACACACTTTAATGAGATTTTTTTTGTTTTATTTTCTCAACTAATTGCTACTTGTCAGTATAAACAGAAACGTCATTAATGTCAAGCACTTTTTACCTCAACAACCCAATTCATCCAATCAGTCAAGTAAACAGTTACATCATTTTCTTACAGGTCTGTGTAGAAAAACTCATGCCTTTAAGTTCCTTCAATAATGCCTTTCACCAACCAACTTACAACAAGCAGCCCATGTACAAGAAAGCCATCTATGAGGTGCTCCAGGTGAGTATAGGAGCAGTGGGTTTCAAAATATTTTAGTTTAGTTTAAATAATCTTTAACAGCCTGAGCTGTCAAACTGAGCATGTTGCCTCAAACATTATATAACTGCAGTGCTTGTTATATAATGTAGTTTCTTTTAATCTTACAAAGGCCACAATTGTTTTCACTTAGTTGAATGAATAGTTTTGCATTTGGGGAAATGTGCTTCTTCACTTTCTTGCTGAGGGTTAGATGAGAAGATTGATACTGCTCTCACGTTTAGCTTAGGAAAAGGTGTTGAGACATTGCCACACTGAATCATTCAGTAGATGATTATTTTAGTCATAAATGTTTTTTTGTGTGTCCGTAGGCGGCTAGCAGCCGGGCAGGCAAAGCCTTCATGGCCTGCCCTGACAGTGATGAGACAGAAACCTCCAAATCAGTGGAAATGCTGAACAAGCAAATGATTGACTGGGCTATGACAGGATTTCAGCCCACTGGACCCAAGGCTTTAGAGCCACCAGAAGGTAAGAGGAAGTCAATATTATCAAGCTTAAATGGTTGGACTTTTGATCAAGTTTGTTGCTAGCAACTGGCCGTCTTTTTACATTTCCCAGAAACTTTCAATGTGTGTATGACCCTTTATCTCACAGATAAAAGCAACTTTAAAAAAAATACAAATTTCTTAAACTAGTGTGATAAAATAATTCATGTTGCCTGTAATGTTAATAGTCTGACATGTTGTGAACCCCAGAGGAGCGTAACCCATACAAAGAGGTTTACCCTGAAATGTGGGTGGAGCCTGAAGAAGCAGCCTATACGCCTCCTCCAGCCAAAAAGCCTCGCAAAAGCACAGCAGAGAAACCCAAGGTCAAAGACATCATTGATGAGCGGACGCGAGGTAAGGTGCCTCATTTATTAGGTTAAATCTCTCAATGGACTCAGCAGCAGAGTTGTACATCACAGTAAGTGGTTGGGGAAGTGGACAAGAGCCCCATTAGAGTGGCAAATACTATGAATAGATGTTTGTTTGACTTGATTCCCAAACCAGCTTTGATATCACTGTAGGATGTCTTGGCAATGAGCAGCTGCTTCAGTAACATAACAGATGCCAGTATTGTGAAAATCTGCTTATTAAGTTATTAGTACAATAGTTTTACATTGTTCTTTTTTGGTTTTATTTCCGTGTTTGACCATTCATGGTTTTGCATTCAATATGCACCTGTTGCACCTTGTAATTTCGATGCTATGCTAATGCTTTGAAGCACTCTCTGTATAATTTAGTGCTGCATAACAATCAACTGAAATCACCTTTCATATATTGACCAAGTTTCTACTCATGCTCAGACTCTTGGTTCTGAGTCAGATCCATTAGCATCCGGTTATTTATCCAACTTTAACCCTAAACTTGATGATTTAATGAGTCAAGAAAAAAATACTCCATAAGCATTTAATGTAATCTACCTTTTACTTGTACTGCTAGGGGTAATAATGTTCCATTTTTCCTACTTGAAAGACAAGTAGACATGATGGATTTAATGTTAAACTGGACCCAATTTTTTCCCTTTTGTAACATTTTCTCTTAATAGTTCCTGACAGAATTTGGTATAACACAGGGGTCAGTTTTTAGGCCTTTGTGATTTCCAATTTACATAAATGATCTGACTGTTTGTAAATTTACATCTTATATTTCATTTGCAAATGATTGCATGATGATATTTGTAGTTATGTGTGCTTATGTTGGGGCCTGTTGCACGAAACCAGGATAAGGGATTAAGCAAGGATATTCTAGTTCGCCTGGATGAATTTAGCTTTGACTTGGTTGATTTATTCTTTGCGGCTAGCCTGCTCCAGAGCAGGCTAACAGACAGGCTAAGATTAATCCTGGAGTCACATGTGTTAAATCAGCTGCTGCTCTGATCCAAAATAAACATGTTTAACAGTTATTCCGTTGTCTTCTGAATGTGTGCTGCTTTATTTTTATTAACATGCATTACTTGTCACGAGTTTAAATTAAACCCTACTATTGCAGTTGTTTAGATGGTTAGAAATGGTTGCACTGGCACCCAGATGCGGAGTGGCAATCGGGACTGTTGGGACTTTTCCCGGTGGGCCTGTAGTGTTTCGAGGCTGCGAGGGCCGGTCTGATAATAGTTATACGTTGCAAGTTCTTAGCAACACCATCCGGCTGCCCGGTGCGCGGCCGCTGCCTGCCGGCAGACTTGTGCATCACTTCAGAGTCCACTCTCTCTAAGTGGGACAATGCAGCTATATTCCAGGATGACATTAATGGCAAACGTTAATGATTTTATTTTCTTGTTGCTTGTGCTTCTCTAGTAAAGGATAGTTTGTGTTACTCGATTAATTACTTAATATGCAGGCCTAATGTTTTTTTATTAGGTATTGTGGCTTACTTTGGTTTCATAACCTTTGTCTTTGGTTTCATAACCATTTCCAGAGGAACATTAGTTCCTACTGCTCACTTTTAAGGCAAAGTAGGCTAAATAATACATTTTATTTATATAGTGCTTTACATGGTAGGCTACTCAAAGGACACTTTACAGTAAAACCAGCACAATTATCACATAAAAACAGATACAGCAATAAAACCAACACATAAAACAAGCATATTAAAAGCAATTCAAACACAGTGTAGCCTACAACTTGTGACTAGTAGGCTGAGTAGATATTTTTAAATCTTTACGCATTCAGTGGGTTCGCCATTGTCTGTTGGGCTTTTTCTCTCCATTTGATAACATCAGCCATATTTCCCTTTTTGCATATTATGTGCTTCACCTCCTTGTTACTTTCCATTAGAAGCTGCTGCTCAGCAGGTGAAACAAATGTCGCATGTGTCTTTCCCATTTCTGCATCAGTAGATCTGTGATCGCACTTATCCCAGCTATCTACACCTGGCTGGACATAGCTTCACCTGCTCATCCTGGCTCGGCAAACGTGCGACCCATTAAGCCGCGATGAGCGGCTCACACTAAGTCAAGCTGCGCTTTTTTAGTTATCCTGGATATCTTTATTACACTTTCGTGCAACAGGCCCCTGGTCTGTGTGAATGAATAAACAACTAAAATTGGAGGATGAAGGGAGAAAAAACCTCACAAATGTTTTGCCGAATGGGGATTTTGTTCACCTAAATTTCTCATCAAGAGTCGTATTCTCATCAGTGTTGTATCATTTTCAGAGCGGCTTGTTAATGAAGTAAGACAAAAGTGCCGCAGCATAGAGGGTAAGTGATGTGTCCTCTGTGCTCTCTAGGTTGTAGCAGCACTGGAGGGGGAGGGGGAAATAAACATCTAGACACTTTACACTTGCCCTTGTTGTTGACAAGCAAAGCAGCAGAAATGTGTCAGTGTTAATAAAACTATGAAAGAGTCAAGAAATATAAACTACATTTCTATGATTTTTGCTGCTAAACTGGTTCTCTTGTGAGTTCTCTCCAAACATACTAGCTACACTCATTAGATCTTCACCTCCATTACAGCTGTTAAAATAATTTCATTGAAAAGTGAAGGTCTGAGCAGCACAGCAGCAGTGTGATTACACTTCTCTCTGACCTACCCCTTTTAAATACTGACATACTGCACTTCTTTTCACAGACATCTGTATCTCCTGTGGAAGTCTGAATGTTAGCATTGAGCACCCGCTGTTTGCTGGAGGAATGTGCCAGAGTTGTAAGGTAAGCTGTGATAGAGGTCATTAAAAAGTCTAAATTCCAACTACCACGTAGTGAGGAAAAAAATAAAATCACAGCTCCTTTCGAGCTAATAATAAACATGTTTCAAACAGCACATGATAACCCATTAAAATTTTGGTTTTTAAATATCTCCAACTGCTCAGTTTTATTTTGCCTCCTTTTCACAGAACTGCTTCCTAGAATGTGCATATCAATATGACGACGATGGTTACCAGTCATACTGCACTATCTGCTGCGGAGGAAGAGAGGTGCTAATGTGTGGAAACAACAACTGCTGTCGGTAAGATTTCTACTGTGTAATAGAGGTGGCAGGGGGTAGTTTGAACTACAAAATCCACAGAGTCTTCATCAACAGTGTAAATGTAAATCATTTTCACAAAGAAGCAATATGCTGTATGTGTGTATTGTGGTTGGCAGTGTCATAATATCAACACAAAGTGAAAAAGCTGTGTGGCATTCCTGCAGCAAATGCAAATAATTCATATATGACACTATTGAACCTAGATGTTACACAATTTCTTATTTGTAAATATTTCCAGAAATGTGCTTTACTCTAAAGATAAATTGTTCAAATAAATCTCCATGTGTTATAAATGCACCAAAAAGTGCCTCAAAAGTGCAGTTGTTCTTCCAATACATATAGCAGGATTGTGCCATCATTGCACATACTGAACACATAATAGAGGCTTTGTAGTGGTGTCACAAATCTCATTGCAGTGATGATCACAAATATTATATACAGTGTGGTTGTATGCCTGTTGGATAGACAGGCATACAACCACAGACTATTAACTATAAAGTAATAGTCTGATAAAGTATCCTCACACGGACTACGAGATTTATGTCCAGAAAAATATCACTGAGAACAGATTGAGCCTTGTCAGTCACATGTTGGACCAATCAGCAAACAATGGTTTGCTGTCTGGTTAAAGGATGGCATTTGCCATTTGGATGATAACTCACTGCCTCTCAAAACTTTCTAACCTCATTCAAAACCATTAAAACTATGCCTTGTAAACGTAAAACGAAGACTGATGCTGCAATTGGGTGGCCTGTTTTTTTTTATTATTTATTTATTTTTTTACCTCTGATTGATTTAGAATCTGATTTTGGGAGGGGAGAGCTGTCAATAAGACCCTGTTTTAAAAGTATAAGGGTTATGATAGCATTTGTTTTTGTTATTGTCAACCATTAGCGTCAGAGCTATTATATGATATACCCTTCAAACCCCCATGTTTTTTTTGCCGAAAACATGGGTCTTTCCAATCTGTGCTGGCTTATTGAGAGTATGCCCAAATCACTCCATACCACATTTGTTCCTTGCACCCAGGCATATTCTCACATAGCACACACACATACTGTACGTACACACTTGCATGAGCAAGCAACAGAGCATTGCAGTTTGAGAAACAGAGAGGGGAAGAGAAGGTGAAAGCTAGACTACTGCACACGTTTCTGTATGTTAACTTAAAAAAACTTAACTTACTCGCAACACTGCTTTGGCACTTTTTGACCCACCCAAACCTGTAATGTTTTCTAGTAGGCTGAACCTGCTTGACAGCAGTGGTGTGTGTAACAATGTGTGTGTAAACAAAGCCACTATGATAACTGGCTGACAACATAACCTTTGACACGTTTTCCTTGGGTCAAATTGACCTGTTTTCCTATATCAATGTTCTTTTTAATTACCCAAAATAACATGATTGATTCCACACAACGCTCTTTGGTAAGTACAACTCTCTACTTTCATTAATTTTGGGGTGTCATATTCAATTTTACAGCATTTGAAAAACAAATTGAAGTGGTTTTGAAATAGTATTGAGTAAAAGTTGAAATATTCCAGTCTGTGATTATCCATCAACATACTTTCCTTTAATTTTAGTCTAAATAATTCCTAATTTCTGCTTTTCTAACTCAAACATTAGGTATAATTTCCTATAAATGAGGTTTATTGACCATAAATTCCAAAAATAACTGTAAAATTAAAGTTAATAAGTTGGTGTTACGTAGTGTTAAACGTCAAAAAAATGACAAACATTGAAAAAATGGTTGAAAAAAGGGACAAAAATGTAACAAAAAGTTATAAACATCAATAAAAAGCGTCAACTAAAGTGTTGACTTTCAATTTTGACAGGAAGACACCACAAGAGTTAAGATATGTGATCTGGGGCCAAACACTTCCTCTGGGTGAAATTATTAAATGTACCAACCATTTTTCTCATGTCAGTATAGCCAGATAAAAGTATTATTATATCGAACCACCAGAATACAGGAAATTGCATCTACCATTAAACCTTTTCTGGGGGAGGACCCCCAGGACCACCCACTTTAAATTGTCCAACCCAAATTTTCAATGCTGCCCATGCCCATGTTGATAACCCATTACAAAACATAAAAACTACAGTGCCCATGTTTATTGTAATGAAGGAACATGTCAACCGATGCAATGATGTGGCTAATTGATGTATTTTTAATATATATTTTTTACAACCCAACATCTTCTGCGAGATATTTGGTAGATACAGCATCACGTGTACCGGCCTGTGTTCAGGTGTTTCTGTGTGGAGTGTGTTGACCTCCTCGTCGGGCAAGGAGCGGCCCACGCAGCCATCAAAGAGGACCCGTGGAACTGCTACATGTGTGGTCAGAAGGATGTGTTTGGTCTACTGGGGCGTCGCACTGACTGGCCCAGCCGTCTCCAGCACTTCTTTGCAAATAATCACGACCAAGATTTTGTGAGTAATGGACCTTCGGGCTATGAATCCTACTGACTGTCTCAACGAGGAGTCTTTTTTTCCTGTGTGTATCTCATGTTCTTCCCCGCTGCCTCCCCCCTCTCTCTTGTGTTGTGTTTCAGGATGCACCAAAGCTTTACCCCCCAGTCATGGTGGAGAATAGGAAACCCATTCGTGTCTTGTCGCTATTTGACGGCATAGCAACAGGTTAGACAAGAAGATCCCTTTCTGAATGAAAAGTCTGAATGAAATGTTCCAATTGTAACAATTTTCACCAAATGCCCCCCATCGTCATTAAACACACACACACACACACACACACACACACACACACACACACACATATATATTGTTGAGCATGTTTCAGATAATGTAGTGAGTAGAGTATTAAATAGAGTATTTGATTGATCATTTTCAGTACTACTCAGCATATGATTTGTTTTAAAATCAGAAAGAGCTACTTAGCTAGACCTCAGTTTTTGCCTTTTCTCGTGCAGTTTAATGGTTTTGGTGTCCAGAGTTTTCTATGTCGTGTCTGACCTTTGACCCCATCCTGTGCAGGGCTTTTGGTGCTGAAAGAACTTGGCATCCAAGTGGATCGCTATGTAGCTTCTGAAGTGTGCGAAGACTCCATCACTGTGGGTATTGTCCGGCATCAGGGTCGCATCATGTATGTTGGTGATGTGAGGAATGTCACACGCAAACATGTGAGTTTGATTTTTTTTTTGCTTAAATGTGGGAAATGAGCACATATTGACGACTGAGTAAATACAGTGATAACACACTGAGTAATAGTTAGCTATAATGACAGATGTGTTGCTAAGCACCCGGAGAAATCCATGTTCCGGTAACAAAACAGAAACACACATTCATCGAAAATAGAAGAAAAAAATAGATGAAAAATGCTGTATTTGGATGGTATGGTGGATGGTAACATGAAGGAATCATGGACTGTAAACTCTAAGAGAGATACAGGCAAAGTGATTATGACTCCATGAAACATAATGAATAATCATAATGAGTGATGGGCCATCTATTAGAACACTAGTATTCTTAACACCCTACACTAGCATTTCGTTCAAAACGGCACTTTTACTTTTACTACATTTTTGTGAATGAAACTCTACCATGACAAGTAGCTTGACTGGTAGTTTTCAGGGTGGAAATTATGCAGTAACAACATGTCATGACACTGTCATGAACCTGTCATAAGTCTTATAAACAAGTCATAAACGTTTATGACTTCTGTTATTCTGTTATTAAGTGTCATTCGGTTTTTGTCCACAACTTGACATTAACCAGGAAGACATTACCAGAAGATGTATTTGTCATGAAAACTTGACATTAGATCAGGTCTCTAACCTTGCACATCTAATTATAATAATCATTATGTCAATGTGTCATCAATACAAAAAGAGGTGGATTTTCTTTTTATGTCAAGTTGTCATGACAAAGACATCCTCTAGTAATGTCATCCTGTTTAATGTCAAGTTGTCATTACAAAGACATCCCAAACTAATTTAATGTCAACTTGTCATGACCAAGACAACTTCTAGTAATGTCACTTTGATTAATGTCAAGTTGTCATAATCAAGACAACCCAAACAATGTCAACTTGTCATGACAAAAAGCGAATGACACTTAATGACAAAAGTCATAAACATTTATGACTTGTTTATAAGGTTTATGACAGTTCATGACAGTGTCATGTCATAGTTATGACAGTGTCAGGTCACAATTATGTTGATACTGTTAAGTAGTGTTATTAATTATGCTAATGAACAAACCTCACTTATGAACAAATGGCCCACCTCCTCATGAAGAGGTGGCCCTCATCATACTGAAACAGGCAATTTACGAAACGTTTGTACAGTTTGGTGTTTGGCGAACACTCGCAAGAGAAAACTTCACCAAAAAATGTTAAAGAGTTAAAGGTGCCCTGCCACACGTATTTCATTAATTTGAGTAATGTCTGAGGTTCTACCTTGGACTCTGTAACATTTTTTGTAGAAAATATGCCTTGGTTACCTTGTTTTAAGTAATTCTAGCGTGGTATAGAAATCCTCCAGGAAGACTCGATTTGTGCCAGTTCTCATTAATATTCAACGAGCTAAGCTGCTTGACTCTGATTGGCTAACAGCTAGCCAATGAGAGAATGGCTTTCAGCATCCTTTAGCCAGCGCAACTGGGCGAGCTCATTAATATAAGCTCGGGTAACATGATGTCAGACTGACCAGCTTCTGCAATTGGCCTGATTTCTCCGCTTATTTCTTTTCAGTGGCTAGACATGTTACGTGATTCAATATTCTTTTAAGAGAAAAACAAAATATTTAGCTTCCTGGCCTCATTACCAACTGCATTAACCGGGCACACAATGAAGACCATTTTAAAGAATAGACACTACAAGTCAGACTGTTACTGTGGTTATTTTTTATATTAAAAATAGTATTTTTGCACAATATACCTGAAAGCTGGAGGAATTTATTGCTGGATCACTTTGTCTTACAACATATCATTAGCTATACTGTCTCTGTCTTTTTATCTGTGTTTCTGACTCTGTATCTTATCTATGAACAGATACAGGAGTGGGGTCCTTTTGACCTAGTTATTGGTGGAAGCCCATGCAATGACCTCTCTATAGTCAATCCTGCAAGGAAAGGTCTTTACGGTATGTTTACTGTTCACGGTAATGACTTTCTTTGTGATGTTGTTTTGGATCTTGTCAAATACCAACAAAGTTGATAATTGTAATAGCAAATCCCTAAAGTATCAACCAGTATGTGCCTCTTACTGTACTTTAACACTGTTTAATGACTGTTTCTGTCCCACAGAGGGCACCGGTCGCCTGTTCTTTGAGTTTTACAGGCTGCTTCATGAGGCTCGACCGAAGAATGGGGAAAACCGGCCTTTCTTCTGGCTCTTTGAAAATGTGGTTGCCATGGGTGTCAGCGATAAAAGAGACATATCTCGCTTTTTAGAGGTCAGTTTCTCTCTGACAGTTGAACTTGTTAGCTAATCCTTCAGTTCATAACTTCTACCAACTAGTTAAAACTTAAGATTATAATGTAGACACAGTGATAAAAGGATTGATGGCTTATGAATGCCCCCTTGTGGCACTAATTAATTATCTTCAGACACAGATCATGAGAACGGAGAAGACATTTGAATGTACCATGTTTAATGTCCTCCTAGACAGTGTCTTCTGCTCTATATTGCATTTTGTTGTGTAAAAACCAGGTCAGCTATAGGTTTACAAATGTTCTCTACTTTGTGTTTGGCTTTTGAAACCCTTTTCAAATGGTGGGATGCTGTAAAAAAAAAAAATGAAAATGAAGCTGACCTTTTTTGTAATTGATTTTAGTCTATTTAAACTATACAAGGATTTTCTTACTAATATTACTGTGCTATTAAATGGTAACTGTAATTCACTGTACTGTAATCCACTCTGTTGAAAACAGCATCTTACCTTGGTCACTGGTGTCTTTTCTTCTCTGCTTTACTTGGATTTCAGTGCAACCCAGTGATGATCGATGCCAAGGAAGTGTCTGCTGCCCACCGCGCCCGCTACTTTTGGGGAACCTTCCTGGCATGAACAGGTTGGTGTCTGAATGGTGAGGGAAGCAGCAACCTGTGACAAACACAATGAAAAAAGTAATCCCTTTATACACGGGACATTTACAGAGTTGCTGTGTAACATAGCACAAGCTTTTAACAATTACCCTAGTTAAAGGGTAGCTACCATTTGTTCAACCTGGACCCTATATTCCAATTTTTTGTGTCTAAGTGACTGATGGGAACAACCATCTTTGACATTTGTCCAGTATTAAGCAAGATTGCTGTCATCGGCAATGTAATAGGGCAATCCAACTTGTGTTTACCTTTACAAAAGTGCTTGTTTTGCCACTGAAAGGCTCAGATTAATATTCTTAGTGTCTGACATTAGGGAAAGGATCTCCTCAGAGTGAGACCTTTAAAACCTCTTTGAGACCTTTCTGTTTAACCAGAAAATGTTCAGAGTTTGCTAGTGCTAAACCTACCAGACTCCATTTAAAAAAAGGAATACTTTTTGCGTGTATAAAGTCAAAGTATTTTCACATGTAAATCGGTAACTATGTGTTGATTTCAACCAAAACCAAAAGAGTTGTGATGGTTAGAATTAACTTACATCGTAGCTTCTTTTGCCGCTGCCAACTGCAGCGATCTTGCTTAATACTGGACCAATTTCAAAGATTGCTGTTCCCATCAGACACAAAAACTTAGGAAAATAGGGTCCAGGTTGAAAAAAAGGTAGTTACCCTTTAAGGTAGTGACAATGCCAGTTACATATTAACAGAAGGAAGAAATTACAAAAAATTACATGACATGCCACTTGTCCAAAATCCTGAACCTCGTTTAAGATATTGAAACTAGTTGTTGTGTATACAAAATGAAGCATGATTCTGAAACTGATTTTGGTGGTAGTTTTGGAGAAATTTGACATGGGCCCAAACTCCCCACTTCTGTAACAATGCCTGACTCTGACCCTCACTGCCATTCAATGCTGCAGAAACATGCTTTTGTAACAACCAGCCTTGTAACTGCAACAGTATGCTCTACGGTACCACAAACAATGTCCTCAAGAATCTTCAGTATGCACAGAACTCTGCTGTCTGCCTACTTACCAGCACCCATTCATGTGACCACATCACCCCAGACCTCCAGTGACCTCTACTGGCTCCTGGTTAAACACAGGATAGACTTCAAGATGCTGCTTCATACCTACAAAGCCCTCAACAACCTGACTCCCCCATACCTCTCTGACCTCCTCCACTGGCATACCTCCTTATCTTTATTATAGCAGCATAAGAGGTGATAGAAACACAGACTATGGAAAAATGTTGAAAAACCCTTGTTAGCGTAACATTTTCACTACATTTGAAATGTAACTAAGTACATTTACTTAAGCACAAATTTGAGGTACTTAAATATTTCCATTTGAATACATCTACTCCACTACATCTAAGAGGCATATATTGTACTTTTCATTCCACTACATTTATCTGACAGATTTAGTTACTTTTCAGATTCCATTTTTTCAACCCCTTCCTGTTAAGTGACAACCATGTATCTCCAGATTTGGTGATTTTCTGAATGTGGATATTTCTTACAAACTGAATGATGAAGTATTCCTTTATGGGCTGAGAAAATTCTCCTACTTCTTAAGCCAAATAAACTATGTTATAACCTTCTTGGATCAGCTGAAAATAACATCATCACAAAGCTGAAAACAGAGCTGTTTTTCTGACACCACGAAAAGTTGACATTTTAGAGATACATGGTTCTCGCGGGACAGCGACGCTACAAACATGATTTTATAGAATATGATGCATTGCTGTACATTTAACTACCCAACAGTATAGAAGTTACACATACACGTTAATGCATCGGTAATACAAATCCAGAAACAGTATAGGTAAACCCCTAAACGGGGAACAACTTACTGCACAATGAGTACTTTTAACATTTTGCTGCTAATACAAACTTTTGCATAAGTACGGTTTTGAGTATACAGGGCTTTTACTTGTAGTGGAGTATTTTCACAGTATGAATCATGTTACTTCTTCCACAACTGCCTTATTCAATAGTACTTGGCTAAGCAGAATACTCATTAAATGCGGCGGAGTAAGTAACGTAAGCTAGCTAACGTTAACCGACCTAGCAGATTTAATTCTCTAACTAACTAGCTTGAGCTAGCGTCACAACTTAGCAAAACCTATCATTCACAATTGAAGAACATTTCATCACTTACGACAAGCTAAACTTGTTATGTCTTCACTCGGGGGTTGAACTCCAGCGGGGCAGCTAACTAATAGGTAACTCCTAATTGCAGAGTGACTACTGCGCAGATGTAAGCTAACTACGTGATAAATCATCCCCTTGAATCTACGCTTACGTGATTGGCTGATACGGAACGAGACATGGTTACAACCAGAGACATATAAATAATAATTTTTATATGTTTATGGTCACAACAAGCAATTTGTGGGGCTCTTTCGCTGTCCATGGGCTCACCCAGTAGAGTGTGCGCCCCATGTAGGCTGAGTCTTTGGCAGCGGCCCAGGTTCGACTCCGCGCCGCGGCCCTCTGCTGCGTATCGTCCATCCTGTTAAAACTAGGTGTCATTCCTCCTCTCTCTTCCCTGTCGATAAAGCCCCAAAAATGATCTGTAACAAAACAAAGACAAGCAGTTTGTAAAAGCTGGTTGTGTATAAATATAACATCCAAATATGTTTTAATGAAAACATATTTAATACATATATTTCTGGATTTCTATTATAATTGTGTGTATCAGTGATACAATTGTGGGCCTTCTTTTTTTTTAGATGTGGATTTAATATTTTTTACATTTATGTACAACGATAAATATTTTGTGTGCATTGCAAAATATTTTTGTGGACACTCATTTATATATAAATCACAAAACACATTTGTGTGCATTCGTTATTCCCAAAGCCATCTCATCCCATAAAAATGCAGCCCAGCAAGTTGTGTGTAAATCTAATCAGGTGTATGTAAGTTTTTATATGAGAATTGTCTATTTTAGACACTTCAAAAGACAACCAACTCATTACTCCAACTGTAGTTAGTACATGGCCCTCCCAGACTACAATCAGCAAAGCAAAACAATGTGCAGTTAAGTTTCCGAGCTTTAGATTTGTTAATTTAAGTCCAAAGTTATAGGGTAAATCTTAATAAGTTTGGCTCCTGTTCTTTCTCTTTTTCAGGCCTTTGAGTGCTATGTACAACGACAGGGTGGACCTCCAGGACTGTTTAGAACACGGCAGAACAGCTAAGGTACTTACTTTGTAATACTTTGTAATACTTTGATGGAACAAACATATTACAACAGAAGTGCATGCATTTTAACAATCCTTACATTTATTTGGTAGATGCTTTTGTCCAAAGCGACCTACAGTAACTGCATTAAAAAATCTGATGGCAGCAAGATAAATTATGTTTTCAATTTCATCTCATGCTTTCAAAACCAAGGAAACCAGTTTGGCAGTCAGAACTGCAATTTTAGTTTTAAAAAAAACTACAGCAAAGCAGGAGTAAGGGACTTTGCACATGTGGCAGCAAGAGGTAAGAGTTTGAAAGTCCATCAGTCAGGACTGAGAACTTAACCAATAACCACACACTCATGTTTCTCAATTTGTATCAATTGACTGATCCATAATGCAGTAATAAAAGAGGTAAAACTTGACGGCCCCATGTCAAAGTGTCCTTGGGCAAGACACTGAACCCCGAGTTGCCCCCGATGCTGCGTCATCGGAGTGTGAATGTGTGTGAGTGTTTATCTGTACGGCAGCCTCGGCCACAGTGTATGAATGTGTGTGAATGGTGAATGGTTCCTGTATTATGTTAAAGCGCTTTGAGTAGTTGTTAAGACTAGAAGAGCGCTATATAAATACAGTCCATTTACATGGAATAATATTCTATAATATCCTTTTTTTCCTGTCAGTTTGACAAGGTGAGGACCATCACCACCAGGTCTAATTCCATCAAGCAGGGCAAGGACCAGCACTTCCCTGTCTACATGAACGAGAAGGAAGACATACTCTGGTGCACTGAGATGGAAAGGTATGTGAACATCCTTCAGCATCCTTCAAACTACCTTTCACAGCTCTTTCAGCGGTCAAAGTCTCAAAATGATCTCCCTTTGTCTGTCTGTCTGCCTGTCTGCCTGCCTGTCTGTCTGTCTGTCTGTCTGTCTGTCTGTCTGTCTGTCTGTCTGTCTGTCTGTCTGTCTGCCTGCCTGTCTGCCTGTCGTCCTGGTTGTTTTGTGTCTGGCTGGTTTCCCTGTCAGGATTTTTGGTTTCCCAGTCCACTATACGGACGTGTCCAACATGAGCCGACTGGCAAGGCAAAGGCTCCTGGGCAGATCATGGAGCGTCCCGGTTATCCGCCACCTGTTTGCACCACTCAAAGATTACTTTGCCTGTGTTTGAGCAGCAAGAAAACTCGCTCGGAACCATTTAGGAACTACAACTCTGACTAGAAATAAGAGCCTTGATCCTCAGATTATACTCTTGTATGATTTGCGAGCGAAACATTGACGGAGATTTCACATTATTTCTTGTGTTTGAATTGTAATTCTTATTCTATTTAATTTTTATATGTCATTTTACCTTTTAGCAGTGTTATCAAGTATTGTTGATTTGTTTGTGCAAGCTATACTTGAGACTATGCTTTCTTCTCAAGACACTGAGACAGAAAAGTGCTAAACCTGTATTTTTAAAAGAGACGGCAATGCGATGGGAAAGACCCGAAAGATAGGAAATGGTTTTGAGATATGTGAAATGTTTCTGCTGTGTGAGCGTACTGTAAATCGGAGCTGCGAGATTCTCACGTGCATTGCGGCCATGCCTCCAGCTACTGAGCCTCACAGAGAGAAAGATGGTTTTTCTTTAGTGTCAGGAGAGCTGTCTCTAAAAAAAATCCAAAACACCAGATCACATATACCTCTTTGTTTACAGTTTCTATACACAACTGAAGGTAATAAAGGTACTACTGTAATATGGTTACAATACCATGGTGCTCCAAGATGATGAGAAACATCATAGCCCATGTGGCACTACAACTTTAGACAATACGGAGCTCTTTAACCTGTTGCTGGAAAAAACAACAACTTGTGTTCAATGTTATGGAAAAAAAACAATTCTGTTCTGTGACAGTAGACTGCAAAATGGAGCATTGGCTCTTTTCTGCATTTTACAGCTTTTATACAGTTTATACTGGTGCTCATTTACTCTCTCAGCCTTGCCACACTCAGGCTCACTGCCTGGATCTGCACAAACAGAAAGTGAAGCTAGCCACATGGGCAATGGTGTTTTCTGTCATTAAAAAAAACAACAACTTACGTCTGTGAAACTATTTATTTCTAGTTTCATCCTGACCAATGACGTTACTGTACAACTGTTAGTAAGTGTGGGGAGGGAGGGTGACCAGGCCGGGTAACTCTCCTCATCAACTTCCACCTCTCTAAACTGAAAAACTGTCAGGTGCAAATCCTCAAACAATATGGTGCGGCTTCACAAAGTTCTTCTACCTTTTTATAGCAATTTTGTGCTGTTTTATCAACATTATAAAGCACTTTTATATGTATACTTTCTTTTTTTTCTTGATATTTTAAAAAGAAATATTGGTTCTTGTGAATTTTTTGTTGTTTTGTTTTATGATGTGAACTGATCTACCCTCGTATAATACGTTTTGTATACAGTAGGGCTGTGCCAACAGAAGTGAAAGAATGGATTTTGATATGTGAAACCCATGTTATTTGACTCAGTCTACAGTAGAGGGATTGACATTTGTTACCCCCTTCCTCCATCATCCTTATTGTTCCCTGTTTTAAAGCAGCGATACAGTATATTACTAGCCAGATTCAAAGAATGTCTATTTCTGTTAAGATTGTAAAATGTAACACAGAGTTAGGGAACTATGTCATGCGCTTTGTATAATACGTTGTCCCTTGTGAAGGACAGTTGACCCTTTACCATTTCCCTGATTAATTGCAGTCGTCATGTTGACAAATTTAAGTGCTGATCCAAATTTGGATTCCATTCACAAACTAAATTCTCTTGATTGTAACCTCTAAGATAAATATGGAGGATTTAGGCTGCAGTTTGTCAAAACGAAAAACTGACACAGCGTTTGACGAAGACTCAAAGACTAAAGAGGGTAATAAAAACACATGTTATCGCTTATCTATATCATATTTAAGATTCTAAATTTGAAATTTAATTTCTTATTGTAATTAATTTCTTAAGTGACCTTATTGCCATAATTTTTGTCCATGCACACTAGGCTCAATATGAGCTATCGTGCTTGGTGATATTTTAACCAGATGTTATCCCCCCCCCTCTTCCTCCTCCTCCTCCGCCTTCTCCTCCTATAATACATAACAACGCTTCACGTTTGTACATTTTGTACATAGTTGTTTTCCGGTTGCTGATTTCAATTTGTTTTTATCTTTTGTTTTTATTACGTATGAGATGTACAAATATAATTCTTTGCTAATATATATCATCAAATTAGGAAACAAATCTTAGGTTAAAAATCAAGTGACAAATTTGATTCAAAACTTGCTTTGAGCATTAGATGTAGGGAGACTCAAAGTCGACTACTTTATCGTACTGATTTATTTGTGTCAAGTGAATCCAGATTGAAAGTAACAGGATTTTAATAGGGCCTATGGACAGCTTTACGATGAAGAACGGTCTCTACTTCACTGCACAGCCCTACCTGGTGGTGTCTTTTGCTTCTGTTTCCTTTTGTAAGACTTTACAAAGAGGGATTGTTGGTGTTTTCTGATGGTGCTAAACATTTTATCTGAACAAGAAAAATATATTTGATTGGAAAAGAAATAATGTCTTGACAATGACTGTTTTTAAGTTCCTTGTAGTAACAGAAAAGAACTATTATTTCACTCATATAAATATATTAACAAAGGCATTTTAACTTTGTACTTGAAAAAATAAGGATAACAAATAATGAAAGGTTTCCTATATTGTTTTAGACTAGAGATTGCTGTAGTTGGTGCTTATCTGTGGGAAAATCGTGTGAGAAAAAAGAAAAAAAAACAGTAATAACCTTTACTGTAGCATAATGTATGCTTAATACACATTGCTTCTTAATTCTACATTCCATGCCGTAATATTCTCCTTGTCTGTTTTCAAAATGTTGTTTTGAATTAAGGTTTGTTTTTTATCGGAAACAACACTTGAGTTTTACTGTTCAAGGCAGGTCAATAATTCTATATTCGGTGATACTGTTGACACTGTGTGACTTTCTTTCTGTCATAACTGTTGATGGCCTATACGCTTTTCCTCAAGACCAGTTCGTACAGCAAATGTAGCAGTCATTCTCCACTTCGACCGCCCCTTCCCCATACTTAAGTTTAGTGTCCAGAGAGAAGATAGAGTATGTACTTGTGCTGGAGAACACTTGAATAAATGTATTGTTTTTGTGCAAACATCTGCCATCTTCTGTCATTTTTTAACCATATTTAATAAAATGCACCTGACCCTTTGAATTAAAGCCCCTGAAAATGTGGTTTCCAATCTCAAACATTTCTCTGTAGTATCAAATATTCATTATTAAATGTCCCACAATCAAAGATTTGAGGGATAGCAAATAACCAAGAAATGTCATCAGATTTTGATTCAGATGTTGCTAAATTCTGATTGGTGTACAGAAATATGTGATATGACTTTTTCAACATCAAGCCAGTGAGAACAGCACAGCAAAAATAAATTTATAAAATATTTTTAGACATTTAGAAGATAATTGTGGGTCATTTAGGACCATGTGATTCATAAAGAAGCTGACAAAAAAAGGTTTTCATGGTCTTTAATTGTACAGTCAGTCAATTAACTGTAAAACAGTGTGACGGTGTACAATGTCCTACAGTCTCAGGTGCTTTGAATTAATGATCACATGTTTAAGCTAAACTAATAGTGATTATGCCATGTTAGTTGTAAAATCACAGGTATGGATAATACACTTAATCTGCATATGGGAAGCATTAAGGCACTGGAAGGGATTGCTTCAAAAACTGAAACATATTCCTTTGATAGGAAACCATACTTATTCAGAAGTTCAGAGTATGACAGCATCACAAGAACTGAAGAGCTAGTTAACCAAGAATACTAATAATTTTTTATTTTGTATACTATGTGTATTTTTCCAGAGAAAAATGTATATGTAGGCCTATGTAAATAACGTTGTAACTGCAATGTTGCAGGAATGTCTTTACAACGTCACAGATGAAACTCACAATCACGACGTTGCAGGGAGATAGGCCTACTGTATTTGATGATACCTTAAATTTACAATTATCTATTGTACAGCCTCCATCTGCTGTTATCTTTATGTCACTCCCTAATTCTAAAACACCCCCTTCTTCTGATAGTGGTACAGCCTCTCACAGTGGATACGCCTTACGCCCAAAGTAATTGGTTGCTAAGGTGACCAAGCCTTCATCCGGCGCTGCTGATTGGAGCGTCGCACCGTCTCACGGCCGATGCTGCAAGATGCAGCAAATTAATCAGACAAAGACAGAATGGTACCGGAAGACAAGCGATTAGCCTACAAAATAAAAGCAGACATAATGTGTCCAAAATGAGTCCCAACTTGTAGTCAAACACTTGAGACTACACTAATGTATATGTTGGCTAACGTTGCCAATGTAATGCTCTCATTCTTTAACAAAAATAAAGAATACAAGTAAGCCACTGTAATATTTGTTTTAGACAATAATACAATTTAAACTGAATGATTTCGATTAATTTCTTGAAAAGCTGGACAATGGAATGACAAATTTGCATAATCGTCTTTAGTTTTCAGAGGTATTTCTTAATGGATTCATGATAAATGTTGATTTTATTAATTATTTATTTTATTATTTTATTTATTATTATTTCTAACAATATAGCTTAAGAATCTTATAATTTATGACTTTATTATTATGTAAGAATATACAGTATGAGTATTTTCCCAATCCAATGTTTGGAGCCTACTGGACCAATGTAGGGTATTTTCTTGCCCGGTGCATGATGGGGGGGAAGGTATTTGCATATGGTGTTGGTAGTAAAAGCTGTAAAAATTACATATGGGATGGAATTAATTTTTATTTCATGCAGATTGCTTCTTGAATGCTGTTCAGCCAAAGTCTAGTTGAAGACCTCCAAATTGCCATACACATTAAAAGAGAGTGAATTAATAAAAAAAATAAATAAATAAGTCTTTTGATCTGATTATCATGCACGTTTTATTACAGTGATACTTTGCAAAGGTAACAATCTGGGTTTTATTTTGAAAGCAAAACCGGATGTCTTACTGGTATCTCCTCCGCTGACTTGACGTTAATGATCTGCGGTCTGCTGGTCCCGGACCGGCCAGGAAGGCATCCATCTGGTGCGTGTATCTGTCTGGGAAGTGCCATCCACGGACGGTGTTGCGTTCTGTTCCTGTAAGAAAGTAAGCAGAGAGCCGAGTGGAGCAGCAGCAGCAGGCCCGTAGAGGAGGTATGTGCTCCACACCAGCATTATTCTGACTAGTTGGCTGCAATGGGTATATCTTCTCTCCTCCTGGAGCCTGGGGACTTTTCCCCCATGTCCCCTGGCTTACACGTCTTGGTGTCTGCCTTGCCATCCTCCCAGAATCTATACACACCCTGAAGTATAACTACACCTAACAGTGGGACTGTGTTATTATAGTGTGAATTCACTTTGCGCCGTTAGATAGCGAGCTTGTCTTCATTGAGGAGGAGGGAGAGGAGGGTCTAGTGCGGACTGGGACTAGGAAGGCGGTTTCTAGCTCGCAAATGAACGCTGTGCAGCCGATCATGCCGGATGGAGACCGGTTTCTTTGTGTCAAGTCAAACAAGTGGAAGTGTCATCATTCCACCGCGATCACACTTTTGCATTAAAATCACATTATTTGCCTAGATAATTATTCTGTGTGATACAAATTGACATATACAGCGATTGCGTTTGATTTGTAGCAGGAATTTAATAGATTGAATGGACAAATCAAATAAATATAGACATTTGAGCAAATACCAGGGCCTAGAGTTTTTAATTATAATAACCTACTGTGAAGTGAACATTTATAATATAGTTGCATATTTAATCTATAATCGATTTATGTCTTTATACTGGTAAAATAAGCTCACCTGTTTGTTATTGGCATATTGGCGTCAACCCTGTATTGGCCCTGTAAAATAATAACTTTAGGCTACTATAGCCTGTAGCTGCTTCTAGGCTTTGGGGAACACAGGAAATAATGCATGAATGCTTCACCTTCTAACTGGTAGCCTGATAGGAGCCTATTATTTCCGATCCTAACCCATCCACAACATTATCACATCAGATCTGTATATGTGAAGGAGTCCATGCCATGCAGTAAAGTTGCCGCACCCTCAGACGCATCCTGCACGCACGCAAGCACGCAGGATGGAGACACACACACACACACACACACACACACACACACACACACACACACACACACACACACACACATCACAACAAAAACACATCACATCATTATAAGAGTGGTGTAAAAGGAAAGGGAGGCAGACCTTGGAGATTGTGTCTTTGTTAGTGATGAATACATTATCGCTGGAAATGCTCACACCCAGTTTATTATAACTAATAGGAAGGAAATTCATTTTGCATGATTTTTCCTGTACATTTTTATGTTGTTTGGCATAGAGTATAAGTAGAGCAACTCTTGTGGTTGTGACAGAGTTGTAGCCAGAGTTGTAGAAATACTAAGATCATGAGACCCCAATGCACCCTCACTAAATTTGGACCTGAAACAAAAAAGGATTAAAAAAAAATATATATATATATATATATATATATATATATATATATATATATATATATATATATATTCTGCAAATGTAGTTCTGGATGATGAATTCATAATTCCATTTCGTTTGTGGTCCAAAAGTCATCCAATTTAAATCTACTGAGTCAAAAAATACTGGAATCAGTCTATAACATACCCACCATATGTGAACATTTTTAATTGTAAACCAAGTTGATAAAAAACCCAAATTCCCAGAAACAATATTAAGGACATGACTTCATAGTTTGTAGTGGTAGCTGTATCCATGGTTGTGACTCCTCACTACAAAGCCAAATCTACCTGTGACCCCCATCACAGGTTCTTCAATTCACAGTAATTTTACTATTAACATTCTTTCATTAGAAGTAGATGCTGAAGAGATAACAGTAGTATTTTTCAAGAAAAAAAATCCCAAACAATAAACCAAATGCCGTGTAGTAGAAATCATCTGACGACCCCTTAGATTCACCTTGTGATCCCTTTTGGGGGTTCTGATCCTCAGGTTGGGAAGCACCTGGGTAGAGTAGAGCTATTTGGCATGGATGTAGCAGAAGTGAACGCACCTCAACCTTCATAGCTCATGTTTTTCAGCCACTATGATTCTTTCTGTATAGCTTCTCAGTGAGTGACTCATATCATTGTAAGTGGCTTTATTTTTCAAAATAATGTCTTTATTGACCCTTGTCTGCCTTATTGTGATCCACAACTGGGCTCAGCTTCTTTCTTTTCACCAGTGCATCACTGTCCACTGGGACGTCAGGTCACAGGCGGTGACTGACACCGCCTTCTCAGTCTTGTAGTTGATGTAAGTCACAGCCTGTCAGACTGGTCACAGGACAGCATCACTGATTATTGTCTCTGCTAGTCTTACTACACTGTCTCAGCTCAGGATGAGGTACTTTAAAAAGTTATCTTTCTCAACTTTCTTGTAGAAACACTTGCTGTTGCTGTAACTTCTCTTTTGCTTTTTGTGGTTTTTGGTTTTGTCGGTTTATCACAGTTTTATTAGGTTCGCACAATAGATATAACAGGATTAAAAACCATCTTTTGTTCTTCATTTTCCTTACAGAGCCATAACCATGTCTTCCAGCTCAGCAATGGTGCGGATCCTGATAAAGGGCGGCAAGGTGGTGAACGACGACTGCACCCAGGAGGCCGATGTCTACATCGAGAATGGAATCATCCAGCAGGTGGGGAAGGAGCTGATGATCCCAGGTGGAGCCAAAGTGATCGACGCCTCGGGAAAACTAGTCCTCCCCGGGGGTATTGACACCAGCGTCCACCTAGAGGAGAGCTTCATGAATGCCACCACGGCAGATGACTTCTACAGCGGCACCAAGGTAACGTCATGCTGGAAATGGCCCTACTTTAGATTGGAAGTAGGGCAACTGGCGTTGTTCTAATTGTAGAACAGAGAAAAAGCAACACTTAATGTCACAGCATGTTTTTTGCTAAATTTAACTCAACTCTCTTGGATATCCCTCTAATTTTGATAATGCTTGTGATCACAAATGTGTTGTTTTCTTTTTTTAAATAGATATTGATGAAAGCTTTCCACTGATGCTAATTTTAGCCAAGATGTCAGAGGTGCTGCTTTAGTTTATTTTTGATGAGAGGAGGCAGCTTTCTTAATATTTTGGCATCAAAGACAAACACAACCACTCTTGCTGTCAGTGTAAAAATGACACAATTAGAACACAATGTAAACACTAAAACTGCAATAGTAAAATAATGTTAAAAATAAAGCATTAAGATAGAATGCAAACAGCATGTGAAAAGTTATTTCAACTAGGCAGATGATGGTGACAGTTTGAACACTAAGAAAGCTGTTTTGCTTGGCGGTGTGGTGAGTTTTATAGTAGTTACATACTTACAGAGCCCCAACCATTAGTTGATTAATCAATGAGCATATGGACAGAAGGTTAATCATAGAAGAAGTTAATCATACAGTATCTTGATAATGGATCAGTTGTTTCCATCATTTTTAAGCAAACATAGTAAGACACTCTCTGGTGTCGGCTTCTCAAATGTGAAGATTTTCTGGCTTTCCTACTTTTCTATGATTTAGATCCCGACCGATATATCGGCAGGCTGATATTATCGTCTGTTATTAGGCATTTCCCGATCTATTGGTATCGGCATTTATAATGCCCGATTTTAAAAAAAAAGATTTTTTTTTTAGAATAATTTATAATGACAAATAAATGATTTGGAAATGATTTTAAAAATATTAATTTATCAAGAAAAAACAGACTGTCAACCATGTTATGAGCGTTGGCGTTGCATAGTTTGTCCACCAGAGGGCGCTCTACCGCGTCCCTGTTGGCAACAATGATTATTGTTTTTCCGTTAATGTGTTTTTGCTCAGTTTCATATCTTAAGTTTGTATTTTTATACATTTTATTCATCAGAACTTTAATATATTTTGATTTTCCTCTGTTTTGTTGTGACAATGAAACAAATTATTATCATATTATTTTAGTGAGATTATTTAGTGAGATGTAGTTATAAATGACAACAAATAACTAATGTTAGGGAAATCTGCTTATGTTTTGTAATGTGTTTCTGGATTTTAAAAATATATATCGGAGTTTTAAATAACCAAATATTCGTATCGGTGTCGGGCTCAAAAATCCTTTATCGGTCTGGCTCTACTATGAATGTAAACTAAATATCTTTGAATTGTGGGCTGTTGGTTGGACAAAACAAGGCATTTGAAGACGTCACCCTGGACTCAGATCTGTACATTTTTGAATGCTCCTCGGAGAGAGGGATTGCACAAATTAGAAGTAGTAATCATAAACCAGATGAACAGCTGACAGAAGCAAGATAATCGCTTAAAAACAGACAACAGTAAAGAAGCATTTAAATATAACAACAAGCTACAACAAGGAGTGTAAACCAGATGTTACTTCTGATAGACATGTTACGCAAATTTCCGACATTATACAGACAAAATGATTAATCAGTTAGTCAAGAAAATAATCAACAGATTTATAGATTTAAAACTGCCGTACTTGGCAGTATTATGCATTTTTTCTGGAAGTGTCACAAGGTTGCAGAGTCTGTGTTTCACCAACATTACACAAAGATGATTTGGCACTTTGCTGTTGGCAAGGCTGAAAGAATGAAGTCATCATGGCTGCTTATAAAGACTGGGATAGCCTACTCTGCTTCAGGTCACCATGATGACTCATCAGTCTGGAGCACTTTGAGATGATGGAGTATGAGAGATGAAGGAGGTTGGGTTTGAGTTGTTTTAGAAACTGGACAGACCGGCAGACCACGGCTGGCAGTAGACGCTGGTGATAGACACTATTCTCCACTGTTCTCTCCTCATTCCTCTCTCCTCGCCCCTCCCTGCCTGCTCCGCTGCCGCCATGCTCCAAAAACGTCCAGAGACAAATGCATATCAGTATCTGTTTCCATGGATACCAGAGGGCTGCTGCAGAGACTGCTGCAAAGCCTTTTCACTCACCATTGTGCTTGGAGACAATGGTTCTCAGACCCACGCCCCCCTGGTCCTCCCTCCCACTACACACCGATCCACTCTAAGGTCACTCAGCTGACAGATGCTCAGTGACGCATGCACTTATACACAAAACACACTCTGTCTTCACTGGTTGAGGTTATTAGGATCTACTTTAGTGTGGGCTTAAAACATCTAAATCTAAAAAACTAAACAAAAAACCCATCTTAATCTGTTTTTGGAGGATAATAAGTCAGAAGTGCTGATGCTGTATAGAAATTTTACTGTTATTGTTTTGAGGGCCTCTCGATTATACTGTGAGGGCCAGTCAATTGTGTGCTTTAACAACTGAAGGATTTATATTGTCCTCAGCAGTCAACTGCGAATAACCATAAAAATGTGCATTCATGGCAATTGAGGTTTCAACTGTTATGCTTAGAGCAGGAGCTGCGTTCATCAGTAGATTACAGTCCTTTAAGTATTTATTTGAGTTTAACAAATCAATATCTTTTGCTTCACCGTCTCTTAATGCCTCAGTTTAATGATCATTTTGTTTAATTTAAGGTCCGCTTATTTCAGTAAAACTGTTCATTTTAGCCTTTAATGCTAATTGATTTTAAAAAAAACACTGACACACTAAAAGAAGTGTAAACAATACAGATAGTAAAAAATACATCACAATCATAATCAGTACTACATCAGAAGTACATCATACGATTGAAGTGACTTGAGAGTGGTTCTTTGCATTTCTTCTAGGCTGCTCTAGCTGGCGGTACAACCATGGTGATTGCACACATTCTGCCAGAGAAGAATGAGTCTTTGCTGGAAGCCTACGAGACGTGCCGCAGCTCGGCAGACTCCAAAGCCTGCTGTGACTACGCTCTGCACGTGGGCGTTACTTGGTGGGGACCCAAGGTACTCACAACACTGTTCCTCCCTCTCCACATGATCTTTTTCCAGAATAATTTGTTTTTATGGCAAAAAAAAAAAAACTTTAGTCTTAAACTGTTAGCTATAAGCAGCTTATAATGTTTTTTTACTTCTGTTGTATGTTAGTGACTTCCTACAATTCCCAGAATGCTTTTCAACAGCCTCCAGAGACTAGACTCTTACATGTTTCTTTCAGCTCCTTATGTGTAGGGGAAGACATGGAGAGGAGTGACAACAATACCTAAACCATTTTTTTTTTTTTTATATGCCAGGACAAAGCAAACGTTTTGTCATACTTGCTACTGTGTTGCATTCTGGTTAATTGAGGCTGGCAGAGACCCTGATGATACATTTCTGACTGTATCATTATTAAACACTGGTTCAAAATGGTGACATAAGAAAGAAGCTCTTGCTGTTTGGTTAAAAAAACTGATGTCTCCAATATATATTTTAGACTCTACTTATCCACAAGAATAAACTGAATATACCACCAAATGACAACAAGGACACAAAGTAATAGTACACCAATGGTTGAGAACTGGATTCTTCTCTGTCTCTGTACAAGAAAACTTGGATTTAGGCTGAAAGATGCTAGAGCTCCTTTACACTTTCCCTTTCTGCAGGTGCGAGCTGAGATGGAGAAGCTGGTGAGGGAGCACGGAGTGAATTCCTTTCAGATGTTCATGGCCTATAAGGACATGTTCATGCTGAGGGACAGTGAGCTCTTTCAGGCTCTGCAGCACTGTAAGGACATCGGAGCTATAGCACGAGTCCATGCTGAAAATGGAGAACTGGTGGCAGAGGTGATCATTTCAAGACCTTATCATTCATTCCATTAGCTCTATTGTAGTACACACACATTAAATTAACATAAATGCTTGTGTTAATGTACTTATTTGTTGTTTACATTATTAATGACTTCCTCTTGCCTCTTCCCAGGGTGCAAAAGAAGCATTGGACCTGGGCATTAGTGGCCCAGAGGGGATTGAAATCAGCAGGCCTGAAGAGGTATTATAGTCAGGATTATCCCGGTTTTCCCTCAATTACTGTCACTCAAGCTAAAATAAACTTTTATTATATTCAGACTCTTGTCAAGAATATTTATATTATTACGGTAATGAAATTAATCCAGTCGCTACCATTGTGTCTTCCCATAATTCCTCATGGTCTTGTTTCTTTCCAGTTGGAAGCAGAGGCGACTCACAGGGCAATCACCATCGCCAACAGGGTGAGTGAGATCTCTCCCGCACAAAAAGAGAAATATATATATTCGTGTGTGTGAAAAGAAAACAAATCAGTTTTTCACAGAACATACTGTACTTTGTGTTTTTTTTCCTTTAGGCCCACTGCCCGATCTATCTCGTCAATGTGTCTAGTATGCCTGCAGGAGATGTAGTGGCTACAGCCAAGATGCAGGGTAAGGGGTAATTTCTGATACAATTAGCATCAACACGTTTGGAATTTTTCCAAAACAAGCACTGTGCCTACATTTATAAAATATTTACTTTCATTAAAATACTGGAGATTTACTTTTGAAATTGTAAATTTTTTTCAAGATTATTTTTTGGGCATTTTTAGGCCTTTATTGACAGGACAGCTGAAGTAAAAGGGGAGAGAGAGGGGGAATGACATGCAGCAAAGGGTCACAGGTCGGAGTCGAACCCTGGCCCGCTGCGTCGAGGTAGACGCCCTCAGTAGACGCCCTCAGTAGACACCCAAATATAGAGGTTTACTACCACTATATTTAGGCGTCTACCAACTGAGCTATCTGGGCACCCATAATTGTAATTTTTTAAATTATATAATCTGAAATAAATGTACTCACCTGGAGAGATTTATGATGGTAACTCTGATTTGGTTCTTTATAACCCATGAACTCTAAATGAACTGGGACCCAGTACTCTTGCTGTGGGGAGTGTGGAGCAGCATTGGTGGAATAAGTAGCATTTTGGGGAGATTATTTTTTACTATCAATATTGAATTTCTCTCTCTGTATTTTGGTGATATGTCTAAAGCTGTGTGTAAAGGTTAGATCTATCTCTTGGGCCCAGTTTTTCAAAAGTAATCCAGTGGGATTTCGGATCACAGATTGGAAATCTTGGAAATGGGTTTTTCAAACACAAAAGAGGGATTCCGAAATAAGATCAGACCATGTAATCCGATGGGATCGGTTTGGGATCTATTTGATAAAAAAACAACAACAGGATTATCCTGATCCCATCAGAAGGGTGGATTCAGCTGTGATTTTTCTAATTGAATTGGGTAAAGAACAAATCTTGGTACCGAACTGCAGCAGAAAACAGTGCAGAGATGGAGATACATCTCCTAAAGGCAGAGATGGAAAAAGCTGGTATCTGTCCTGTAAATGATTTTTGACTATAAGATAGTACTGTTTTTATTTTGTAATTTAACATTATAACAGTTTTGTTATAAATGAGGAATGTAAAATGTTTCTGTTTATTACAGTGTTAATGGCTATTTGGCTATTATAAAACAAACTTATTGTAAAGGCTGCCATGATACTTCTCAAAGCTCAGACAGAAATTAAAACTAAATAAGAAGCAGATCTAGGTTATTATTTAGCCTACCTGTTGTTCTTTGCTAATCCAGTTGGCTATACTGTTGGTTCCATTTAAGGCTCTGGTGAACAGGATTTTGTAATCCTAAAATTTGGTATTTGGATCACAGTGATCCAATCCAATGTTCCTTTGAAAAACTGCCGTAAAAGTAAGAGGGATGAGTTGATCCTGGATAGCAAAACAGGGGATTTCCAAATCCGGATCAATTTGATCCAGATTAAATTTTCAAAGTTTCAAATTTTTTAAAGTCAAACCACCGTCACCATATGCTAGCTTTAGAGAAGCCTTAGCATTGACCTTTTCATAGACACTGTCAACTACTGTGGAAGACAAGGTCCCTCACATCCAATTCAGTGGCTGGTTAAGAGGAGTTTTGCACAGTGGAGACTGAAGTGCATAAGCAGCTGTGGAATTCTCTCTGACCAGAAGGGGTCTCTGGCCAGGGTTTTATACAAGATAACGGGAAACAACAGAATAAAGAAAAAGCTAAGAAGACATTCAACTCACAAATCTGTCTGGAGATTTGCAAAGACTCAATACTGTCTGCTTCAACTAATCAAAAGTGCTTTGATTAGTATTGCTTTGATTATTTACCTTCCCACACACTATTTTTTTACATTCCTCTTTATTTCTCCTTTTTGTGTTACTAATACTAAAGGACAATACAATCTTGTGTAATGAACTTCCATCCCAGCAACTGTCATATCGGTCCTCTTATTTTTAACATTAAAAGCCAAATGTTATAAAAAGTAAACTTTTGAAATTTGGAAAAAAATTATTTTTTTTTTTTAAGTCACTAGTTTGTTTAAGAGTGAAACAAGTCATGGTTTACTTGTTTAATCTTTTAATCTCTTGCTTGCTTAATCTCTGCTGCTTTTCTTACAACACTCTTTTCACTATCCCTGGATCCAGTGTGCATTTATATTGTCCTGTGTAACCATAGGTAAGGTGGTCCACGGTGAAACAACCACAGCCCACGCAGTGCTTAACGGTATGCAGTACTATCATCAGGACTGGGCCCATGCTGCTGCCCATGTTACCGTGCCTCCTCTCCGCCTGGACCCCAACACTCCCAGTTTCCTAATGAGCCTGTTGGGAAAGTGAGGAAAAGACTATAAAATCTCACATTTAATGTAATAAGATGTCAGGGTTTCTGGTTTCTTCCCTCGCTGCAGTAATAAATGTGACTTCCATCTCTCTCTGTTGGGCTGCAGTGACACTCTGAATGTTGTGGGGTCCGACCACCGTCCATTCACCATCAAACAGAGAGCCATGGGCAAGGATGATTTCACAAAGATCCCCCACGGGCTTCCTGGTATTCAGGATCGCATGAGTGTCATCTGGGAGAAAGGAGTGGTATGTATAGCTCTTTTGTTCCTGTCTGGCTGCCATAAGACTTACACAGATAGGACATCTCTTTTGTTTTGGTGGTTATTGATTCAAACTTTAAATGCAACATAAAACACAGCGAGTAAAGGCACAAAAAAAATCTGCTTCTGCTTTTGGTGCAACAGTTGATCCAGTCAGATGTTGTGTGTGATTTCAAGTTCATTCTTAAGGTTACAAACATATATTGAGTCATGTCTTTGTTGTAATTCACAGATTGGGGGAAAAATGGATGAGAATCGCTTTGTTGCAGTCACAAGCTCAAACGCAGCCAAGATCTACAACCTCTACCCGAGGAAAGGAAGGATCATCCCAGGAGCAGATGCTGATGTGGTGGTTTGGGACCCCGAGGGATCCAAGTATGAAACTCAATCCATCCATTCATCGACCACCTTGCTTCGCTGCAGCTTTTATCTTGAATCCCTCAAGCTGATTAGCTTTTTGTCTGATTTAACTGGGTCATCTTTTTTTTCTTTTCCATCGTTGTCTGCAGGACCATTTCTGTGGATAACCAGTTCCAGGGAGGAGATGTAAACCTGTATGAAGGTCTCCGCTGTCATGGCGTACCCCTGGTCACCATCAGCCGTGGCCGTCTGGTCTATGAAAATGGCATGTTCACGTGTGCTGAGGGCTCTGGAAAGTTTTGCCCCCTGAGGACCTTTCCAGATTACCTCTATAAGAAGATGGTTCAGAGGGAAAAGGTACCAGACAGAACTTTCTTTCCTTCTTCCTTCCTTTACTCCTCCTTTATTTCTTACTTTCCGTTTTCCCTTCTTTGCTTTCTTTCTTTACTAATTTCCTTCTGTCCCTCTTTAGTTTTACTTCCTTTTTCCCTTTCTTTTGTTTCCTTGGTTCCTTCTTTGTTTTTTTCCATTCCTTTCTTACTCCCCCCCTTTCTTCTCTCTTTCCTTCCTTCTTTTCCTATTTCTTACGATAAGGATGCGTGTTGGTCAACATGTGCTAGACAAGCAAACTGGTTGCTTATTCATACCATATTGCCCATTCTTGATCCTATTCTAATGAAGTGGTTGAACATGTTTTTATTCTTCTTTTTTTTTTAACTTGCAACAGCAAACAAAAATTCTGACCCTGACGTGGGTCACGCAACCTTCTGATCTGGAGTCAGACGTGTTACTGTTGCACCACAGAGTCAGTCCTAAGTAGTGGGAATAATATTAAAATAAAGTAACAGTATCTCTATTTGAGAAGGATATTCTGGTCTCACCCCTGCAGTAATGCTATTCCTACTGCTACTTCGCTAGTTTACAAGTTGTTATACCACTATTTCAAAAGTTTTTTTTTGCATTTATGCGTTCATTAACCTGATTGTATTTATTTCTATGTGTAATATATATGTGTGCTGACATGTGACCTACCAGTGCCAGGCTGTGAAAGCTGTTGAGCGGGAGCCCTACACAGGGGATGTTGTTCAGGTGCTCAACTCAGGAAAGAGGGACTTCGGCGTTTCAGATCTGGACACTCCGACACGTCCTTGCACCCGGCACGGGGGCGTGAGGGACCTCCAAGAGTCCAGTTTCAGCCTGTCTGGTGAGAATCAACTGATTCAGATATTAGTGAACATTTCTATTTTTCTTTCATATGATGATAAGTGTAAGTGGATGAATGTTTTAGGCTGTATTCCTTTATACACTGGAGTGTATTTGGTACATATGAGGTACAGAGATGCTGTATTTTGTCACTGATTTTCAAACCTTTAAAAAATATACTACTTGGCCTGATGAGGGTGCCATAATTAAAGAAATTTGGAGGGACAGTGTTTTTTTATTTTTTCAAAATAAAGTTACAAATTGCTTTGCCAAACCAAGGTATATAGAAGGCTTATGCATCCTTTATTTCAGTTATATTCTTCCCAATTTGTATATATTCAGAACTAGAAGTTGCCTAATACACTTTTAAAAGGGTTTTTTTTGGAATGAGAAAGATTTGACATTAGAGAGCTGAAAGGAAAGCAAACATTTAGGCATATGAAGAATAGTTAGTGTACAATATCTTAGTACCTGGGAATTAATTTTAATAGTTGATAGTGTTCTGTGTTTGAGTATCACCATTATTCAGGCAATAGAAGGCCAGATTCTGTGCCATAAATGTATACTTTACACCCAAATATTTGACATTAATCATAAATGGTTTGAGCTGTATTTTGGAATAAGAAGAATTGATCTTTCAAAGTATACTGCGTTTCTTAAATCCACCTAGAACTTAACATAAGCTGTTTAGAGGGACCCTAGAAAATATGATTGAGCTGCACTTAAACACTAGGAGGAAATAGTATGTCCTTGTGTTTCACTGCTGACCATATCTATGCACATGATCACATTCCCTGCTGCTCTAGGTGCCCAGATCGATGACAAGATTCCAAAGAGATCTTCGGCCAGGATCCTCGCTCCTCCTGGAGGAAGATCCAGCGGGATCTGGTAACCAATCAGACGGCCATTACGTGAAGCGGAAGAATGACACCAGAGGGAAACATATGGCCAAGCAAGATGACTTGTTTTTCTTTCTGGAAGCTTAGAATATGTATGGGCTAATGGAGTCTTGTTTTTATTTTGAACTCAGCACAGTTACCTAGGACTGTAAAACGTTAAACTGTATTTCATTTTCCGTAATAAAATTGGAATATGTTATGTTATCCAAACATAAGCAGCAAAAAAAGGATGAGTTGCCAATAATTACTTTGGCTGTGGAATCACTTTTGGGGAAATATCTTACTAATAGTTTTAGCGATCAAGGTGAGTCATGGTTTTTATGAAGCGATTGTGTTACCTCACTGTAAAATACGATTTTGCACTTGTATCATGTACTATTTAGATGCCTTTTTACATGATTTAATGTCACAAATATCACAAATGTCTTTTTACTGCGAGCCATGGTGAATGAAATGTAATAGATTATTACAAGGGTGTCGGCATAACATGAATGTCGGTTATGAAAAATGTAGTTGACCAATTGATGAAAAATATCATAATGCAAGCTAACCTTTTATATGCGTTTGTTTATTTATTTTTTATATTGCATTATTTGTGCTACCTTCCTTCGATGCTACTGTGTTAGAATTATTTCCTAAGTAAAAATGAGGACTTTGTCCAGTAGTTCATCATTGTCAGCATCATTAGCATTTCAGATCATGTTTACAGCCTTATAGCAGAATAAATTTCTGTTCCACCCCCACCAAATGTGAATGAACCCATGTTGTGTGTACTGTGCATGGTAGCATATTTAGAACTACTGTAATAAGCACTAATGTTGCCCATGTTACGCAGCATTCTTTGCGATCGTATCCATTTTCCACAGAGAGCAAAAAGTCTCAACCAAACTGCCTTTTCTCACCTGAGAACACTGACACCCACACTGCCAGGCTGGCACAGATCGTAACATTTTGATGGCTGTTGTTTCTTTTAGAGTCTGCTCTTTTTACTGGTCTGAAAGGGCACGTTCCTCTGACTGACATTTCCGATGTAACACAGCACTGTGAAGTATATAGAGGAGAAGTGATCCTCTTCAGTTTTACAGCAGACATGTTAGTCCATTAATGCCATTTCTTTGGGGGATCAAATGCCTTCACAATGTACGCCACTGAAAGCACAGCATCATAACTGGAAGGCATGCTTGTTTAGCAACTACAGAAAAGCACTGACACTACTACTGCTTTCTATTTGTTTTTTAGTTTGTCAGAGTTGTTCTCGTGAATAATTGTCGTAGTAATTGATTTTCTTGTGTTTTTGTTGAAATTGCAGTATAAGCAGGGGTGCACGCAAGATTATTTTTTTTTGAAAGATCATCACACTACAATAAAAGTCATTGTTTTTTTTGGGACAGATTTCACTTTCAGAAGCTCCAGTGAATCTTGTTGTGTCTTCCCGCTCCCAAATGTACACTGGTGCTGAACAATGTGACGTCACATTGAATTATTTTATCTCTTATTTCTTCTTGCAGCTCTTTATCACATGATTTGAGTGCAAATAAACCACAATGAAATCTCCAAATGAATCCTGTGTCTTTTTGCTGACCTGTATAACAAATATTACTCAACTACCGCACTTGTACTTTACTTTAAAACTTCCATTTTATTGCTACTTTATACTTATATTTCACTACATTTCAAAGAGAAATACTGTATTTTTTACTCCACTACATCTATTTGACAGCTATAACACCTGTGAAAACCTGTGTTTTCCAATCATTTTTGGCTTTTGACCTCTGACAAAAAAGCAGTGTCTAGTTTGGGTCTTACTTCCTCCGATGTAGACAAAGTTGTATGTAAATAACTGTGTAAGGGCCACAGTTAAAGTTGTTAAATATATCACCAACAAATGAAAAAACAAATCTACACAACTTTGTGTAGCAAACAGTGCCTTCTTTTTCCTTTTTCCCCATTTAATCATCTCACACTCACAATCTTGTAACCCTTAGGAAGGGGCCCTGGGTCTAAGATATTGATATATCACTCACAGGAGACTTTGTTTTGCAGAACACGCATTTTTACTTTAATACTTTAAGTCAATTTTACTAATAATACATGTGTTAACTATAACCTCATTCTCAGTTCAATATGAAGATTTTGTGCTTTCCCCTGTTTTACATAATTATAAAATGAATATTGTTGGGTTTTGGGCGATTGATTGGACAAAACAAGACATTTGAAAACATCTGTTTAGGCTTTAAGAAACTGTGATGGATGGGTGGATCTTCACAATTTTGTAACACTTTACGTCAAACTATTAATTGAATAATCAAGTAAATAATCAATAATGAATATTTAAGTTTCACTTAATTTGAATACTTCTTCCACCATTGTTGCTGACATTTTTTATTTATTTATCCAGCAGCAGATAAAACATTAACATTAACAACAACAAACAAGGCATTTTTGTGTTGCCTGTCCTCAGTAAAACCTCAGTGTCTAGCAGGCCTTAAATCCAACCAGACACATCATGTGTCTCTTAGCTGTAACAGGCCAAAGTCCTATTTATAATAAACCTTTAACAGCATGGAGTCAGGCGCATGCGCAGTTGGAGCTGGATTGTTGCAGCCCCAGACCCCAGACAGGGCGGCCCGTTACCAGGCACTGCACCGCGTAGGGTCTGACAACGACTACGGCAACGGGCATTGACATAAGGAACACTGCCAGCGTGATAACAACACAGACACTCCTGAATACAGTGAGTATGAACGCGCGAAAGAATTCTTTGACCCACGCTCGCATTCTTGTTTCTTTTTTTGTCCGTGGTGTCCGCGGGGGAGCGTGTGCTTTATTCCCATGCAGAGAAGAGGATATTCCCGTGCACTGTCAGTCCTGAGCTATTCGGAGAGGCCTGTAGAGGGGGCCGCTAGGAGAGAAGCACCAGCGTTGCGGGTTTTTAACCGAAAGGCACCCAGCAAACGGGCACATTTATTGTTCTCAGCTCGGGCTTGAAATGTCAGACCCACGCCCATTTGTTCTTGTTAGACTTCGGGGTATTGCACCCACGATTTTGCTGCAGTCATTTATGGAGCTTTCTAGAAGGCCCAGCAGGTTTTTAGAGAATAGACTTCCCTTTCGTGCGAAAGGCTATACAATAATCCATATTAAATACAAAGTACACCTACTTCAAGGTATGCGCTCGTAAATGTAGCTGAGGCTGCATGGTTTTGTCCTATAAACGGTTTTATTGTTGGTTTTATGGTTGTAGTTTCTATTATCATGTAATTGTAAGCTAGCCCCATGGGAGACTGCTGCACGCTGCTGAAGGTGCAGCTACAATATTATTAGTGTTATCTCCAGAAATCGCTGCTTACACTGCAGGTATTTGCGTGATACCGTTGGTGGGATTTGGTGGCATACTGTAAATTCTCTTTCAGGCTGTCACCTGCAGACACAGTGTGACCTTATAACTATCATTTTACAGTTCACGACTTGCTAGTGTTAATGTGCATTTTTACTGCAGGGAATGTCAAGGTGTCACAGGCCCATTTTGACACGACACCAATGGAAGGTCTTAGCAGGCGAGCAAAGTGAGCACAGAGAAGGCTGGAGCTGCCAGATGTATAAAGCTGCTCACAAACATCAGGATATTTCTGTTTAATCTAGGGAGGATTATGCTCACAACACATCTGTAGATTAAAACTGAAACTAAAGATGCTTCTAATCAGGCACAGTGTTTACAGTTAAAATGCAAGTGTATTTATCATAGGGTAAATATCACGACTGTCAGTGGGTTTAACCATCCCACAACTGCCACAACTAGCCCTCAACCACTTGTGACATAAGGAAAGTCAATTTCCTTCCCCCGCCCCCTCACCCCACTGAACAGTTTATACAGATTATAGTCGGTCTAATACCACAGTAGAACATCCTACATCATAAATCCAGGACAAATACATTAAAATAAGTCCAATAAAGTAGGTCCATGAATAAGTCTAGAGCTGAAACAAATGATTTAATCAGCAACTATTCTGATAAATCAATAAATTATTTAGTTCATTTGTAGAAGTAAAAATACCAAGCATCACTTGTATTGGCATCTCTGCGTGAGGATCTGCTGTTTTTCTGTCTTACATGAAAGTACATCGAGAAACAATTCTTTGAAAACATTTAGGAAACTTTGAGGAATTGCAACATTTGTAACCATTTTTCAGCATTTCATGACATTTTATGGACAAAATGATTAATGGAAAAAGTAATCTGCAGAATAATCACAAATAAAAAAATCAGTTCTGCATCCTTTGAAGTCCAAGATGTCTAGTAGGTTGGGTAAAGGTAAGAGGAGGATCAGATGGGGTGTGGACGTGGTGGGCAGCGTGGTTCAGCAAAGGGTGGGATATCTTGGAAGTTGGATATAAGACGAGCAATATGTAAAAAATAGCAATATGTAAAAAATATGTAGAGGCCAATCAAATAATCAGTTTTATTAACTAACTTTCAGCCAAACAAAAAACCATTCCAACTGACGGACCATTTCTCTCTTCTTATGTTGTTTGTTTCAGGTAGGGGATGGCAGTTAATGTGTACGCCACATCTGTGTCCATTGACAACCTCAGCCGACATGACATGCTGGCATGGGTCAACGATTCTCTGCACCTCACCTACACCAAGATCGAACAGCTCTGTTCAGGTAGGGCTAAAGTTCCAAAAAGCTGCTGAAAAAAATGAAATCTGAACAAGACAACTAAAACAAATCTTTGTGTTTTTGTGGTTTACAGGAGCGGCATATTGCCAGTTCATGGACATGTTGTTCCCAGGTTGCATCCTTCTGAAGAAGGTCAAATTTCAAGCCAAGCTGGAACATGAGTCTATACACAACTTCAAAGTGCTTCAGGCAGCGTTTAAACGGATGAGTGTTGACAAAGTCAGAATTCTTTTATCATATTATCATGGGTTCCACTTTATTATTAAATCATATTTAAGATGATTTGTTGTTTTTAACATATAACAGCAGCATAACATGCATATTATGTCTCATGGAGCTATTCAAGCATTCCCTGTTTTCATCCCCCAGATCATTCCTGTAGAAAAACTTGTAAAAGGGAAGTTCCAGGACAACTTTGAATTTGTGCAGTGGTTCAAGAAGTTCTTTGACGCCAACTATGACGGGAAGGAGTATGACCCTTTATTATCCAGACAGGGGCAGGACGTGGCCCCTGCCCCCAACCCAGGTGATCACTTTATCCACAAACCAAAGAGAACCCCAGGTAAACCAAACAGTTTTGGCTTTGCTGCACGGTCTTGCTGAGCTTTGGATGGCTCAAAAGCGCTCCCTGCAAGCAAGTGGTGTGAGCAGCACGATTCACAGCCTGACCGCTGTCTTCTTAGATCCATCTCACTGCCCAGCATTCACAAGCAACATGATACCGTGTAGGTATGGCAGCGTCACTGATGGGAATGTAGTAATCACCACAGTGATTGGTAGGGATGCAGTATTAGTGGGGATGAAAAGCCACAACATGCAACTGCCAATTGTGACTCGCCTTCCCAATTCTAATTGATCATGATGAGTGATGCCAGAAGACCCACAAAAATATCAAATGCAACCATTTTCTCCAATCTCCTGCATCAAGCAGCTGATGCATCTTAATTTCTGATAAAATTGATAAACGCAAGTTCGTCTTATTTTACTAACTAAGAGTAACATCGGCCTGACCAGCCTTGCTATGTCTCTGTCAAAGCTTTTTGCTTGAAAATAACGCCAAACGATCTAATTTAATTTGTAGTGTGTCATAGGCCTGCTTTGTGGCTTTGTCACCGGTAAGGAGCAGTGTGGTTGTAAACGGGCAGAATGACCATTTATTTTCAAAACTTTGATAATGCGTGTTGCCATGTTTGGACTTTGAGTTTAACACCTCTCCTAAAGCACTTATAGTGGTTTGGCTGGGCGCAGGTTTTTTCTGTTTTATCGCTTTTGTGTCAAATAAATGTGACATTCAACCATTTTAAATGATTTAATATGATTATATTTGTAATTTAGCTTTTTAAAATCTGGCTATCCAAATTTTATACCAGTTCTGTTGTAAAACAGTTTTAAATCATTGCACAAAAATGGCATATCAAAGGCACAACATTATGCTATAGGCTGATAACATCAGCTCTCTATAATGTGCTATATCCATTGCCACAACTGCTACAAATCCAACATAAATGCAGTAAATTAATTTTAATTCAAATGACAAACATTTCTGATCATCTCTGACCACTCCAGGACCACAGAGGACATCTCCAACAGTTCCCAAAAACATGCCAACACCACAGCGCGTCCAACACAACACTCCAGCTCTGAGGAAGAATCCATCTTTGTCTAGAAACGGGGGCAGTGATGCTGAGATCATGGAGCTAAATCAACAGGTAGACAACAGTACTCTTAAACCATGTCATCTCAATCTCATGTCTACTTAAATCAAATGATTTATTGCATTAATCGCAGTTACTTTTTCACAGAAGACATTTTGCACTCTTACAGTAGGAAAAGCACAGATATAAATGTTATAAACATTTTCATTAATGACAGTCACAATGTCTGCTATAAAAAAAGCGCCAAAATAGTGCCACTTAAAAAGGTTTATTTTTTATTTTCTGCTATTTTCCTTTCCTTTTTAAGTGTATGGAATTGAAGTTGACTGTAGACGGACTAGAGAAGGAGAGAGACTTCTACTTCAGCAAACTACGAGACATTGAGCTGATCTGCCAGGAACACGAGAGTGAAAACAACCCCATCCTCAGCAGGATAATTGACATTCTTTACGCAACAGAGGTATCTATCCTTTATCAGCAACAATTCCAGGCTGCACTGCACCATTTCCATCTGCATGCTCTATACTCAGTGAGTTACTATAGAGAGCAAGAGGGAAACCTTCAGAGTTCTTCCCGATACTGATTCTGATACCTGATCTTGTGTATCGGCCGATACGAGAACTGATCCGAAACCAGTGTGTCATATATTTTATTATAGTACTATCCCTGTATGGCTGTGATATGATTTCTATATTTGTTGTTGGTCTGGCTCAGGTTAAACTCTTTGTGAAACATGAACAAATACAAACAATGAACACCACAGAACTTTCTTTTTTTTATCCAGTTTGACAGTCAGTTATAACAGAAAAAGAACATAAATAAACTACTTTAACGTAGATTTTCTTTGGTGCTTTATTACGTGGTATCGGATCGGTGCATAAACTCCAGTACTTCTCGATACCAGAGTTTTAGGTAGTATCGGAGGTGATACTGATACTGATACTGATACTGGTATCGGTATCCGAACATCTCCACCTAATACCCTATTGACATTTGTGATAAAGTAAAAATAACCATACTCAACAGTATGTCGTGGCTCACACCATATATTCAATTAATATTGGTAATAAAAATATAATAGTCGTTCTGCTAATACCGATAATCTAATACTGTTATTTTGTTAATATTTTTGTTTTTAGACACCTTAAACACTAACTAACTAACTAACTAACTAAATTCAGACATGTCTGTAATAACAGCAGGACCATGGATGTATTAAAGAGAACAGAGCCCATTCAATCCAATGAAAGTTGATCAATGGCCACATGCAAATGCATTCCCAGCCCAGCTCCATTCCTTCTGAGCATGAGCTGGACAGAAAGGACTGAACAGTGTAGAAGGTTTTAGACAGCAAAGACTTTATTAGAAAAAATGACTTTGAACGGAGTGCTGGTGGGTATCATAGATATGGACAAAACCAAGTTATGATGACAAGAACCCGCATCGGTGCGCAGGTAAATTTTTATGGCAACTGTACTTTTTTTAAATATGCAAAGAATGTTGTTTTAAAGGTTTCCACTTTAAACAGAGAGGGCTGTTATTGGATGACAACTGTCCTAAGTATATGGACAGTAAACTCCGGGAACAGGTTTTTCAGAGAGACAGATAAAACAAATGCTCAATGAGAGTAAATAATGAGTTACAGAAGCTAGCCCCGGACGTGACATCAGAAATTGGTCTATGTAGAGACCAATTTCTGATGTCACGTCCGGGGCTAGCCGTTGTATGTCGTCTTTGATCAGGGAATTTTTTTATAGTAACACAGAAGAAAAGAAAGCAGAAAAGCCTGAATGATAAATTTTCTCCCTGTTTCTCAGGATGGCTTTGCACCTCCGGAGGATGAGGATCTCGATGAACAAGCTCACCTGGACCAGGATGAATACTGAGCCCTACATTTCCCTCCCCCCTAACATCCCCATCTTCCCTTTCCTTTTCTTTTCTTTTTGCCCTCATTTGTTTTCTAGTCTCTCTGCACGCTCTCTTTAAATACTCACCATTATCCTTACTCTCTCTTTCTTTTCTTTCTCATATGTACAGTATATCTGTTCTTAACCTCCCCCCCTCCACCCTCTGGCCATCTACACAGTATACCCAACTACTCTGCATCCACATCTGCTGCTCCTCCCTGCCTCCACTTACACAGTAACAATAGCAGTAATGTATGGCATTTTCCAGTTATTTCAGCATGAGTAACACAGAAAATTGAGCCGAGCTTGGCAAGGAGGTTGTTATGGCAAACAGTGAATTTTAAGTCTGTAAATATTGCCGACTTTGTGATTTCTGAGAGAACAATGTCTTTGCTCATTATGGAGTTATTTATTTGCCTTTGGTGCGCTGTGATACTTATTAGAGCACATAACAACACTGCTCCAATGTGCCACCAGGACACTCCCAGGGCCACTAAAACTGTAACAAAAGTGACTTTTTAATAACAATTTCTTATTTATTTAACTTATATTTAATTTAGATGAACTTTCTGTAGCAAAATTGGTAAAACAACAAACAAACTCTGCTGTACATGAATTGAAAGCTGAAGCCATGCGTGCTATGTGTTGTTCAGTTATGGTTTGTGCTTGAGTCAGCATCAAGCCTTTAGTTTCTGTTATGGTGTGTTCATGGCATGTAGAAACACTGAAGGAATTCCTTTGTGTAATGACTCAAGGCATATGATCAGTGCTCTGCAATTATTTATTATTGATCAGCAACATATCTGAGCATGAGAATGTTACACATTGACTGTGAATGAGTGATATTTTGTATATGTATTTTGTGTGGAGATTTTGTCTGATGTCGCACGATCGTGGTTAATTACTGACATGCAGAACCTATGAGTTTGAAATTTTGAGGTGGAAAGCCACCTGCAGACTGACAACATGGTTATAGATTGTAGCAGTACTAATGTTTTATTCTAAAATATAAGGGAGCCTGACACTGGAATAAAATAGAAGATTTTTACATGTCAGGTTTTGTCATGTTTAACCTGCTAATCATACTGTGTACACTTTTCATTTGCTGTTAAGGGTTGCCTAGGGTATATGAGTTAAAGTTAGGAAGAAAGTCAGTATTAAAAAAATCTGTGACCAGTTGACTGGTCATCATAAGCATCCAGTTAAACCAAGGAAGTCTCCTTGTCCCTTCCCAGCTTTTTTTACTAGCAAACTGGCTGTCCTCTGCTCTGAAACTTGCATTCATTGACCATGTAAACATCTACAGAACATCTCATCTTTTGAGTTTTGAATAAATAAAAAGTTGTGAAATAAATGGTGGTGGTTTATTTTGAGTGAGTATGAATTTGTATTGCAAGCTCACATGGGCTACATGTTTAAAATAAACCCTATACGTAAAGGGTTAATATTAGATTATATGTAGTTCACAGTAAACCTGTGTAAATCTATGGCAAACACGTAACATTGCTGAGAGATTATGAGCCTCGCACCTCTTTTGGTGTGTAAGTGTAAGTCAGAGTTCTAACGTGCATGTTAACGCTGCTAAGCAGAGGGTTCACGTCACATCTTTTCATTATTTAAGTTCGATACCTATTTTGAACCTTAGTTAGATGATAACAGCTTCTTCCAGTTTTTTGTAACTTCCAAACAGCATCAGTAGTAGTGCAGACATCCACTTTTTTACAATACTATCTGATCAGCTCTCGTTTTATATATGTAAAAATATATAAAGATATCAACCTCCTTTTACACAACAGCGGGGGATTAGCTCAAATGGTAGAGCGCTCGCTTAGCATGCGAGAGGTAGCGGGATCGATGCCCGCATCCTCCAAATCACTATTTTTGTTACCTGCTCGACAATTGACTTATAATTTAAAGTTACACTTTCAAACCCTTGTCGTTTTTGAAGGGGAGAAAACGATTATTTTGCGTTAACGACCTAAAGTTACTTTCTATTAAGTAAAAACTACTCGTTTGTCAAGCTAGCTAACTAGGTAGTTCGTTCAACGTTTGTAGTTCTGACCAATGTTACTGACAAGGAAAACATGTTTCGACCAAATAAAATTTCTACGGTGCATCACTGAGTTTATACAAAAATATCAAGCGTACCCATTAGGAGGCTACCATAACGTCTTGCTACAGTTGTCCCACGCTACATATAGATGTAAAAAGCTTAACTTCTTTTGCATTGTTTTTTTACCTGCAGTCAATCCTCCAACGGGAGTGTCACAGTCCTTTAAAATGCAGAATCCCAATGATAGTGCATGCAAAATGTGGTTGAGCTGGGTAAATATGAGCATTAACCAATAGGCTGTTGGGTGTACAACAGACCAGCAGATGGCAGCAGCAGCATGTGTTTGGGGCTGCTATGAGGGGGCTGCGTTCCCGCTGCGCTTTGAGGAAGGTCTGTTAATGCGAGACTATTCGAACGTAAAATAGCACAAATTTCCAAAAGACATTTTTATTAAACAATATTTGACTAATCGCTTATTAAACGCACAATGCAATTTTTAAAACAATTGCTAGAGCCCACGTTACATTTGAAATTTGGGCATCTTACCTGTAGCTTCATTGCCGTCCATTTCTGCCTAATGAATCGCCTAGCAACCGCAGAAGGAAACTGAAAATCTTATTCCTCCACTATGGAAGCGAATAAGAGACATAAGTCTTTGAATTTTAACAGCCCCTGAATACTTAATGTTGAAATATTTTATTTTGAAAATTATGGATCTGAATTTATTTGTTCTCAATTCACCTCTTTGAAATTTAAATTTGAAAATTCTTGGTTTCCATTTTAAAAACATGAATTTCGATACATATTTTTCAATGGTCAAAAATTCAGATACAAAAATACAACTTGTAGAATTTCAGATAAAATAGATTCAAGTTGATCAAATTCGATTGCTGAAATTCAGATTGAAAAATTCAAGTTAAATATTCACACAGTAACATCCGGGCTACCCAGGCTAGAGAAGCAGTTGAGCCTGCATACAATCGAACCGACGTCTGGCCTATCAGAACACGGCCTGTCTGTCATGTGACCCAAGATCTCGGTTGGCACGGATATTGAAACGGTAAACCGCTGTTAACATGACAGCCAGGGGAAACGACGGTGCTCCGGTAAGTTTGCTGTTCATGTCCAACCCAACTCAGGGCTCGATAGAAGTATGTTGTAGCTAAATATGTTTGGAACACATAGCTACGGTTTGTGTGACTTGTGTCTCTATGTAGCTAGCTAAATCTAGAATCTAATCTAATCTAATCTGTCTATCCCGTGCATAGCTACGCTTTTGGGGGTTTCTAGACGGACAGTCCATCCAATTTTGTAAAATATAAGGAGTATAAAATATCAATATTCGTGTTAAAATGTAAGGAGTCGCCACAAAAATAAATAGTAAAGTAAAAAATATCTGAAAAATCTACTTTAGTACAGTTCTTCCCATCTCTGTTAAGCGCTAGCGTTAGCTACCTAGCTATAACATGTTGTCCTGCAGACTTAGCTAGCTACATAGAGACACAAGTCACACAAACCGTAGCTATGTGTTCCAAACATATTTAGCTACAACATACTTCTATCGAGCCCTGAGTTGGGTTGGACATGAACAGCAAACTTACCGGAGCACTGTCGTTTCCCCTGGCTGTCATGTTAACAGCGGTTTACCGTTTCAATATCCGTGCCGACCGAGATCTTGGGTCACATGACAGACAGGCCGTGTTCTGATAGGCCAGACGTCGGTTCGATTGTATGCAGGCTCAACTGCTTCTCTAGCCTGGGTAGCGCGATGTTACTGTGTGAATATTTAACTTGAATTTTTTATCTGAATTTCAGCAATTGAATTTGACTGATATTGAATTTTTCAATCTGAATTTTAGCAATCGAATTTGATCAACTTGAATCTATTTTATCTGAAATTCTACAAGTTGTATTTTTGTATCTGAATTTTTGTAATACATTGACCATTAAAAAAATATGTATCGAAATTCATGTTTTTAAAATGGAAACCAAGAATTTTCAAATTTAAATTTCAAAGAGGTGAATTCAGAACAAATAAATTCAGATATATTGTTTCTGAAGTAAAATAATTTCAAAGAGGTCAATTGAAAACAAATAAATTCAGATCCATAATTTTCAAAATAAAATATTTCAACATTAAGTATTCAGTGGCTGATAAAATTCAAAGACTTATGTCTCTTATTCGCTTCCATACTCCACCACACTTTTTTAGCCAACCATTGCGGTGTTGACAATGATAGCGTGTTACCATGCTAAACATTTAATTCCAGAGAACAAACTAACCTGTAAACTTTTGAAACTAACTTTACATTGCGTCCTGTTCTTAATATTATGTAGCAACTGTTGGCTTTACATGATGAGTTTGAGTTGACAGCTCGTTTTCGTCAAAGCCATCGCTAGGAGGCGTCCTTTTATTATGACGACTCATTGGGGGGAGGGGGGTCATTCGATTTTTCGTCATCAATTTCCACATTGGATATATATATCCAGTCATATCATTATATATCGCAAGAAAAATTGATAAACATTTATATTATCCTATAATCTCAGTGAATGTTCTTTTAGTTTCCTTGGGAAAATGCTGGATCGAGACAACAGCTTCGTAACCCACGATAGGTACTATGTTTTATTTCCATTATTATTATGTTTGCCTCGCTTTCTCGACCCCTTTTCAAAAACTTTCTATATCAGAAATGTGGGTTTCTTTCAAACAAATTGTCCAAAAAAGTAACGTGGATGGTTCCCAACAACGGTCCTCACAATAATCACTTCACTACTTTCAATGAATTATTTTTTGTCAATTTTATAACATTTGAAGAAAAAAATAATTGATAAAAGAACTTGTGTGTGACAAAAAGACAAATACCAATAAATGACTAAATGACTAAAATGTGAACAAATGTAAAAAAAAGTGACAAAATGTGAACAAATGCCGAACAGAGTGATAAAAATGTCAAAAAAGTGCTAAATGTAAAAAAATAAAAAATAATAAAGCTTTAAAAATTTGGGGAAAAACCCACAAAAATTTCCAAAAAAATCGACAAACGATGAAAAAGTGACAAATACTTCGGGGGAATGACACAAAAGGGTCGAAAAAGACAACCAAAATGTTGAAATGTTTCCCCTCCCATCTCCTCTGACAGCATAATGAATGTCATGTTCCGGTATATGAATCTCACACTACCAAACCACACTGCACAAATGTAGTATTTTTCTACATTTCTTTAAAATAAATACCCACAGAAATTATATTGTTTGGCAATTTAAGAAGATTGGCCATTTTTTAAATTTTCAATAACTTTGGAGCCCCTAAGACATGAAAGCTGCTGCCACTGAGCAACAATGGAGAGCTTTAACAGCCATGTATATGATCAGATGACCGGACAGATTATGTAAGATTAAAAACTTTTGTAGTTGTTACTTTATTCACAAATTCAAAAGTCAGACAAATACTGCACACTGTTGACAAACTGTTAAGTTCACAATAAATCAGCACAAAGACGTCTTACCCTGCAACAGCAGCAACCACAACAACAAAAAGAACAACATCAACATTAATAATAATGATGATATTTTAAGCAAGATTAAACTAACCATCATTGTGAAATAAAGAAATTTGCACCACTACATTGCAGTAATGGATTTTAGCAATTACATGTCAATATAAGAATAGGCTTGCTTTATTGCGTCCTGTAGGCATTCTAGTGCTTGTAATACAACCTGATGGTGTCTTTGGTCAAATAGCAAAAAAAGTTTTAAAAAACACAAGGGCAACATACATGTGAAATAATTTCTTTTGTGTGTGAAATAGTCAAATCCAGCAGATAGCTCAAGCTCCCAACATTTTCTTCACCATGTAACCAGGCATGTTGTAGAGGAAAAGAGCCAAGATGGCCAGCAGCAGGAGAACACTGACAATCTTGATGGTCAGCCACCTGTACTGGTCACATATCAGGTGTTTCGCAGCCTTGAAAGGAATGAGGAACCAGAGAAGAGCGATATCTGGACGGCTGGTGGAGCAGAGACAAACAGTGTGTTAGAAATTTGACAATCGATATTCAAAAATCCATTGGTTCCAAATACACTGTATTTATAAGTGGTGCAGTGACAAAGTACTGATCCAACCCTGGGCTGATACAAACCAGTAACGGTAAAAGTGGCCAAGAATTGATTGCCAGTTTCTCTAAATGCCATTGGCAACTATTTTGAGAAATTGGCAACCAGTTCTTGTCCTGTTGTTGCCATCAGTGGCAACTACTTTATAACAAATAAAAAATAAAGACACCAAACAACAGAATGTGCACCTCAAAATAAATATTTTTTTAACAATATTTTGCTTTTGTTATATTTATTTATTGCTTGCTGTTATAGTCAGAACCAGACAAAGGTGCATGTGACAATGCTGCACGTGTTGGTGCGTTTCCGCATGTGTACACAGACATAGAGACATTGGTGAAGCAAATTAAGTTGTTTGACTGTAGGGTGAAAAGTTTGACTAACCCATCAACATGAGAAATATATGCAAATTGATTCAACAGACCAAGAACCAGATGAACCTGAATGGAAAATAAAAATAAAATGTGTATTGTCTTGGGAGACAAAGCAGCCTAACCGGCATCTTTGAGCTGGACGCAAAATGATACTGCAAAGCATGTACAGCATACACCTCGGTGAGTGACACATCAAGTTGGCTACACAACCACAGGGGTAGACACACTGGAGCTCAAAGCAACACGAGCAGGCAGCTCAACGATATAATGACGTGGCGGCTGCAATAACTGGATAGTAACTGCATAGAATCTTAAATACTCAAAATATAAGGTGACTATGGCAACCATATTTTCAGTTTCGGCAACCAAAAGATGATGCCTCTTTTTAAAGTTACTGTTGAGCCCTTAACCTGATGTTATAATCACTTCCTGAAACCAGATTTAAAAAAAAATCAAAGACTATACTTATTGCAGTCAAGTAGTTTGTAATGAATTTGAAGTTTTTAAAAACATCTAACAGTAATTTAGCTTACATTATTTTATTGATAAAATAATGTACTGCGCTAAAAGTAACCAGGGCCATAGTCTGGCATTGCCAGGCTTTCTCCACAATGCTGCAGAGCGGGTCTGGCTAGTCCACACAGCATTCTGGGATAGGAAGAAAAAATGCTGTGGTTTATTGGAATTTTCTTTTAACCAATCACAATCGTCATAGGCGGTGCTAAGCGCCGGACAGAGCCACGGTGCCACTGCAAAATAGCCCCAGGATGGAACTTGTTTTGGTGAAACATATGAACGTTCAAAAGTTGTTTTAGTTGTGCAACAGAAAACTCAGATTGGATAGATAGTCTAGCTAGCTGTGTGGATTTACCCTGCAGAGATCTGAGGACCTGTTAACCAGAGTCCTCAGAAATCAACCAGAGTTTAAAATTCCAACACAAAGAAAGCAGAAGGTAACGGACATCTGGTCGAAAAGTGGGATATCCGGTGAAATTTCTGGCGGCACCGGACCAATCCCGTATGTGGAATGTCGTGGATATCGACTACCAGGGCCATAATATACTGTTGTAATGGTGTTGTGAATTAAAGAAAACCCTTTTTAGCACTTTACCTTAGGATTCTAAAAGAGGGTCATCAACTTCAAGAGCACTACAAGCTTGGTTGTGTGTTCATACTGAAACGGGTACAATCATTTTACTTTGACAGTGATGTAACTAAGTCACTTCAGAGTTTTAGCTATTTAGTACTTTTATTTTGGAAGTTTAAACAATCAAATTAAGCTTGCTTTAACTTGATTCTATGAGCTGAAATGCATAGACCGAGTCATGTATTTAAGCTTAAAATGACTGTAATTACCTTAATTAACTTATAATAACAGATGATACAATAATACAGCCCCCACAAACAAGGACGTATGTACAAATGAGAGGACTACCAGAAAGGTGAGAGGTTCACAGGTAATTTATGGACAAATTTGAAATATCATACAAAGCGCACAAACAGGACATGACAAGACATTGTTTAAAGGAAGAACATCTAAACTCTAACACAAACCAACTCAAAGGTGAGCAATGGACATTGAATTAATTTATTAAGAAACAAGAAAAACTGCAGTAATCACACCAACAGAAGCAATATGTTGAGATTTGTACACATTAGACTACACTATTAATCAATGATGGATGCACTCAAGATTTATTATTCGTACTACTATCGTAATAGTGCTATTATTTTGTCAAATGGTAAATTGCAAAGCGTTCACAAACAATTCAAAATATTACTGAAAATGACTTTCTGCTGGTTTGAACTTAGACCCCCATCATTTTCTTCACCATGTAACCAGGCATGCTGTAGAGGAAAAGAGCCAACATGGCCAGCAGCAGGAGAGCACTGACAATCTTGATGGTCAGCCCCAGGTACTGGTCACATATCAGGTTTTTCACAGCTTTGAAAGGGATGAGGAACCAGAGGAGGGCGATATCTGGACGGCTGGTGGAGCAAAAAGAAAATAAACAGAATTACAGAATGCTAAAGGCAGTAATCAATTTAAAATAAAAACACATCAGAAAGTTTCTACAAAGCACTGATATAACCTGACGGAAGACCTACTTACCTCCACACAAGGGATGATATTCCTTTTGGTGTGGAAGTTAGATAGGGAGAGCCCTGTTATTAGAGACTGGTTATTAAGTCCACTAAAGTAATCACTACATTGTGACTCTAGAGGACAAAATCCAGTACTCATATCATTCAAAAATGCCTTCTAACGTTCAGCTGAAGTGAATATGAGACTGTAGTTAAGACAAATCAAGTGGGTATCTATCAAAGTCCCAGTCTTTATAGAACCTGAACCTACTCCAACATTTAATCATCAGTTAGATCTTTTTTTCTCATTCTCATTCACTATTTGGAGGTAAGAAAATGTCTAGTTTTTTGTAAGTTAATTCACAAATTCTGCCAAGTTGTTTATGGTGCTGGCCATGAAATACAAATGTGCAAACCTAACCAGGACACTGGTAAGAATTGCTCAAAGAAACTCAACTCAAAAGTAAGAAATCCAACTCACCACAATGAAAAATGGTGTTTAATTTCATATGCAGTGAACATTGCTATGGCACTGGTTAAATCAATCATTTTCATGGAGCTGCAGTGTTCTTACCTTCATTATATCTTGATCAAGTGAAATTCACTCTGAAATAACCAGGCTAAAGTTCTAACTTCCCCCAGTATTTGTTTTGTCTTCAATGCAAAAATCCTTTAAGAAGCATGTACAGATATTTCTTTTCATTCTCGTATGATGTAAATATTATAGCTTCAAATATTTTGTTTTTACTTTAAATAAGCACCTTTAACTATAGAAAATTAAACATGTTGATCAACTAAGCTGCATCAAATTTTTACTACCACTTTACACTGAACTCAACTGGTACATTGAAAGCTTCATATGGATATAAATATGTAATAAAATCACAAACAAGTGGCATGGGATGCTCACTGATTTTCAGGTGACAAAAAATGTTAACAAGTGGTCTATGCATCTTAAATAATCTACTTTTTGTCACCTGATAACTGAGAGTCAATATAGGAATATCCAAATCAATAGAATACATCTTGATATTAAGGAGAAAATGTGTTTCTAAAAGCATTCTCAAAGCATGTTGTTATGCTATTGTTTTTATCTTGGCTCATACAATGACACATGGTCTACTTAAATCATATCATTGGTTGCATTCAGGTTTTTAAAACGCTGTGATTGAAGGGAAACTGTAGATAGAAAGCAGGAAAAGAGAGAGTTAGAAGCCATCCGCTTAGTGAAATTGCTGGAACCTTCTGCCGAGGTGTCTGAGCAACATCTCAAGCTCCCAGCATTTTCTTCACCATGTAACCAGGCATGTTGTAGAGGAAAAGAGCCAGCATGGCCAGCAGCAGGAGAGCACTGACAATCTTGATGGTCAGCCATTTGTACTGGTTGCAGACCAAGTTTTTAATAGCCTTGAGTGGAGTGAGGAACCACAGAAGGCTGGTGTCTGGGCGGCTGGAAGGACAAAAACACAGATGTTCAGATAATACAGACTTTAAGCATTATGGATCATTATTGTTGCTCTCTTTCTAAGGCACATTTAATTGTTAACACTGCTGACATTACTGAAAATAGTACTGAGAAACAATTTAAAATATTTTAAAAACATAAAGATTATTCTAGGTAGAAACACACAAAATATATGACAAAACAACAACTTACCATGTAAAGAAAGAAGATCCTAGGTATATGTCCAAAACTTGGTTGAAGTACATTCGGAAAAATGTCTTTCCTTATTTCGGGAAATTACTCTCTAATTGTATTATTTGTTTAAAATTGTGTTTATGCTTGTTTTATCTTTGAGAATTCACATTACTTCATTTATAACTGATTTATCCTTTTATTTATTCATGTTTTTATTATTATTTTAGTTTGTATAGTATTTATTTGGCATGGTTTGCATTGGTCCACCTTTTGGAGTTTAACTTTTTAAAGTTGAGCTGGACTTGTATTCTTGCCCGTGTGTGTCTGTGTGTTTATGGCAAGGTTGAAATATAACCAAGCTATAGAAAGGACTGAACAATGTAACTGAGGAAATTGTTTAAAAGAGTAGTCAGTAACAAAAATGTGAACAGTGGGGTGATATCAGAACATCCTTCATACTTGGGTTTCTCCAGTGGGTCTGGTTCGTTGCGTCCTTCACCAACTGGACTTCTCTCTGCTTCCTCTCCTGTCAGGAGGTGCAGCTCTGCTTCCACTTTTCCCTAAAAAGACAACACAATCACTCACAATCACAATGTGGTTTTAAGCTATTGTCCAAATCATTCAGCCAATTTGTTTAGTTTTAGGTTAACATTCTGGGTTACTTTGTACTTTGACTTACCGTGAGTTCAAACTCGTCATCTTCATTTCTGGCAACAAATGGCCACCAGCCTTTAATCCTCTTCTGTTTGAAGATGGAGACCATGGGCATCTCGGCTTCATTTGTCACCATCTCAATGGTGCACTGCTTGGCAGTCTTCGCCCCACGTGGAAAACGGTTCAGGTCAATTTCAATTGCACCTAAAAAGAGACATTATTCAATTTGGTTAAATGGCATTGTGGAATAAACAAGGAGTGTGACTGACAGATCTATGTCTCATTTCAAATTTGTTGGGAAAAAAAGGTTTCCAGTTTTCAAAAATGTTATTTGGTCAACAAAGCTGTCAAGTTACCCTGTAAGCAATTTGCAATTTTTGTTTTAATTTTGAGTTTAATTCTGAGTATTAACAGTGATTGATGAAGTCAAAGGTTATCATAAATGGTTGTCCACTGTACCTAAGAAGTCATCTGCAGAGAAATGGTCAGCGTCCCACACTTGCAGATTAAGACGAGCTGGGATCTTGTATTCAGTCTCATCCCAGGCAAACATGGACTCTTTTTTTGAGATGACGATCTTCTCTTCGGCCATGAGGTAGTCAAAGGGGTAGACGAAGCGCCAGTTGAAGTTGCCCTCCCCAGTGATGGAGTGGTAGTGGACATCTGTGTCCTGCTTGTCCTCCTGCTGCCCTTTTAACCAGCTGTTACAGGAAAAGGTGTAGGAGAAATTCACAATTAAACATAGATTTTAAAAATTGGTTAGTTTTTCAATCTAAATCAGAAGCAAATCATTTGTGTTTTTAATGTATTGTGCTAGTTGTATTCTAAAATGTAAAGACAGAGAAAATTAGCAAGAGACAAAAAACCCACCAAAAACAAATAGAGCTCATAATTACCCTCTCACAAATATGTCACTCGATTTCTCGCCAGTGAAGATATCATCATCCTCTAGAACAACCTCATCTGTGTTCCAGATGATGACCCTAAGTTCAAACCTGGACACAAACAAACATTACAAGATATACGATGAAACACTGATCAGTATTGATTCTTAAAAGTGTTCCTTTATAACCTATCCAAAAAAATGAAGCTCAAGGAGCACTCATCTGGCTGTTGTCAGGATGTTATCAGCAGTGATTAGCTAAAAACATATATAAAAACATATATATATATATATATATATATATATATATATATATATATATATAGTGTATGAAAAAGCTGTTAAGTGACAGGTTTGACTAAGATACATACTTTTTTGGTTTCCTTGGTGAAATATCAAGGGCAGGGGCAGGTGCAGTCATGTCCTTAGGGAACATATCCACCCACATCTCAATTCTCCCCTGAAATAATTGTTACAATTGAACACAAGGAAATAAGATTGTTAAGTAGGCAAACAAAAAAATATAGTATAAATTGATTTGATTAAAATGTGACATTGACTGGAGTAGCGTCAGCATGAGTACACTGAATGACATACTTGTTCAATCCCTGGTTTATCAGGGTGGTGCAGTGGTCTGGTTTCCACATGTTCTGGGACAAGTTTGCAGCCGACCCGTGGGATTTCCTCCCAGTGCTTCAATACGGTCAGAGCCACATGTTCATCTGTCTGCTTCTTCAAACCTGACAAACATCATCAAATGGTGGTTTAATACTAATTAAAAATATTATATTTTTATATTAAGACAATTAGCTTCTGCTCCTGTGCAATTTAGTACAGACGTATGAGTGAAATGAACATATACCGTTTTCATCCTCTATCTCAGTCGGTGCCATGAAGACACGGTTCTCCACCTTCACTCGTCCTGCAGGTCCGTAGTGAGGCCCATCCAGTTTGCCGTCCTTACACAACTTAGCCAGGATTTGTGTGGGTTTCATTGGGTCCCGCCACACATTGTAACCATGGCTACGAAAAAGACCAAAAACAGTTATAGTTACATGTTAAACAATGGATTATATAAAGTTATGGTAACACTACAATATGTAGATCAGATCCTGAAAAATATCTAAAATTTCCTGACTTTAAATTGTCTGATAATAAACTTAGTGTCTGTAATAAGGTAACATATTTTGGACATTTTATTACAGAACAAAATGTGTTAATGACAGATGGTGAAGATATTCAAAGACAATGCTGCATGATGTATGCACAAGCAAACATTCTCTGATGCAAATTGAATGCAAGTGAAGATGTCTCAGATCCCAGAGTCCTTTTTCTACTGAATATTGAGTACAGCCGTTTGAAAAGACCAATATGGTGAAGTGCAAGTGTTTTTTGCTGCAGGAGTCAATACTTTACAAACATATGTAAGACATCTCAAGTTTACATTCATTTGCCGGCTTAATGAAAATTAAATCATTTTGGGCTTCTACTACACTCTACCAATTCCAGCTGTGGAGACATTGGTAATTTCTTCTATGTAAAGTCTAGTCTTTTATCTGGATCCTGTACCATGTAATAAACTCATACCTTGCTTATGAAGTAGGTTAGGAAAATACATTCAATTAAAAACATATGTGTGTTAACCATGTAGAACACATTCAACTATGAAAATATTTGAAAGTCAATTGCATGTGCTATTCTGTGACTAACTAATGCATATTGATGATATCACTGACTAATGCTACCTGAGTCATCATGATGCTTTTCCTATCGTGTATTAAATAATAAAATATTTTTCACTATTTTTCCACAATCCATCACACTGCTGCAGGGAGTTGGGCCTTTGATTCTTACATGGCGTAGTTACATGCCACACCACATGTGGCTCTGTGCTTGCTGTAGAAACGGTTCTCAAGGTCAAGTTTGGTTTCTCCAATCAGATCATCTGTTCCAACCAGGTCCCAGTCATAAATTGACACTGTGAGTGTGGAATCCATTGGGAATGTGGCCTCCACGTCAAAGGATCTGATAGGGTGACAAATATTGCATTTATCAAGTTTTAATGCATATTTAAACATGCATAATATAGTCCAAATTTCATAAGATCATTTATGTAATAATACTTTTATCAGACGTAAAGCATTCTACTTACTTGCCAAACAAAGGGTTCAGCTGTTTTGAGATGTAGTTCTCTTTGTCTTTGATCTCTGTCTTTCCCAGTTTGATTGCAATGTATGGATCAGCTTTCCCATTAATGTCAGCTGGATGCAGATCTGTTGCCTACCAGACAAATTGGATAATTTATGAGTGAAATGGATAATATAAGCATCTCCTGAGATATCTACAGTGGTATCCTCAGTCAAATGCAAATCCACTATAACCAAAAAGCAACCATTTCTATTAGCACTATAATTTCAAACACTACAGCTACATTTTTTTGTGCAATCCTGTATTGTATAATGACAACAATAAATCCTTGAATCTTCAAATTGTAGAACAAATAGCCTACCCTGATAATGTAGATGCGGACGAGAATATTAATGGGATCGTTGTGAGGAATGTTCTGAAACATTCCCATGTTGGAGTCGAGGCTCATGTCTCTGGGCATGTCATCTGACACTTTGTACATGCACAGTGAACCCTAAAGAGACACAGTCAAACAAATTAATTGTTATATTGCAAATTATATTGGCAAAAAACATGTTACCTATAACTTCCATAACATTTAATGCATTCCGTCATGTCTTATCTTGGCTAAACAAAAAAGAAATCTATGACAAGCTCCGTTTATACAGACAGTTGATGTAATTAAATTGTAAATTATTAAATGTTTTGTTCTCTAAACATTTTCTTCTTACTTTGAATTTTCCAACAATTCTGTCCTCATCCATCATGTTTTGGTCCTCATCATCGCCACCTTTTCCCCTGTACAGGTTAAAGCTGTGGAGCCAGTCTTCAAAGTTGTCAAACTCACTCTCCAGTTCCTTAGGGTACACCTTGTTTGAGAACACAAATTTATCAAAATGTAGGTTTTGAATTATCTTTTTCTATGAATGTGGCACTTTTTCTGGATTATACTGATCCCACCATGTCATGTACAACCAACAAGTATATACACACACAACAGGTTGAATGTGAATTGCTCTCAGCTGTAGTGTAGGTGCTCAGGAGTCAATTCATTCATTCCCTCTGCTGTTAAATGAACATCATACAAGACTGTTAAATGAATAACTACATACACACACATAACTACAACAAAACTGGTTCTAGCACCCTGCTGCTCTGTTCCGTCACTGGCAGGTGAATGTGTGTGTGTGTGTGTGTGTGTGTGTGTGTGTGTGTGTGTGTGTGTGTGTGTGTGTGTGTGTGTGTGTGTGTGTGTGTGTGTGTGTGTGTGTGTGTGTGTGTAATGATTGGGTCATGTGTAAATGTGTGGATGTTATGGGAGAGAGCGAAGCATCTCTATACAGGGTGAAGTATGATTGCTGCAGTACTTATTTATTGTTTATTTTCAACATTACATACATTTTATGCTAATGCACTTTTTAACTTTAACTCTTAATGGATGGGTTGGCTGAAAAACTGAATTGTCCCTTGGGGACTAATAAAATCTGAATCTAAAATACCTTTAGTTCATCCAGCTTCGGCTTTTTCTTCTCAAATGGATCGATTCCCGGCTTCTCCTTTTTCTTCTTTCCTTTTCCTTTCTTGGTGCCTTTCACAGGAGAGTCATCAAGTTTGATATCTGAGTACAGGTTAGCAGTGAGAACGGAGTGACGATGGGGAGGGGGATGGTGGTTGGAAGAGCAGAGCACTCGAGACATGAATTTCACATGAAAATTGCCAAAACCAGCTGTGACTGTATACAACAAACATGCTTTTGGAACTACTATTGGAAGTACACAGTTCAGAAGGGATACTTGGTGGTGTAACAAGATCTTCCAGGCAGGCAGCTGTGTGTCTCTGTAACGCTCATTAAAGAGAAGCTTGACTCGTTCTCGTTTGTAAAGGGTTTCTTTCATTTCATGGAATGCAGTGTATACTACTATATTTGCATGCAAAATATATTTTGTCATACTTTAAAAACTTGATTCTGTGCTGCCTGGTGGGCACAGCACAGAATCAAATATGCTTCAAATGTAGCACTAAAATAAATGCTCATCATGTCATCAAATTGCACTTGGTATTGCCGGTATTTCTTTTTTGATTCACTTTAATTTTTCAATTGACAACTTTCATGGCAAGCATATGACTAATATGCATATATGGGAGATAAAAAGCCCCATATGTGAAAATTTGGATTCATGTCAGCATCTACATGAAGGTAATCATAGGCTACAAGGTTTACTACTGCACTGTAGAAGAAAATAAACAGTTAGCAATGAACACAATTTGAATGGTGAAAGTGAAATAAGTGCTTGTAGGGGGTGCATTCTGCCAGAAGGTTTAGAATCTTTAGATAATATAAGGTTTACATCTGAGTGTTTTATGACTTTACTCAAACCATTTGCTGCTCCACCCCACTAACCTAGTTCAAAGAAGTACACGAAAGCATGCTGGATAATATAAAACTGATGAGATAAACAAAACACTGGTCTTGTTTGCCGTTTTATCTGGTTTTACCTCCGCCATCTGCAATGTCCATCTCATCTTTGTCCTCTGAATCTGAAAGAGCAGCTTCTTGAGCCTTGAGAACCTGTAGGAGAAGGAGATCATTTCTCAACTGGATTCATAAAGACAAAAACAAGATCCAGTTTCAACAAAATACTTAAGTTAGGATCTGAGTTTATCAGGTTTGAAAAAAAAATGTAAATAGTAAGAGCATTTTAATTTTAGATGCCCTCCTACTTTGTAGATCAACCTTATCCAGGTCTGTAATCAGTAAAACAAAAGAAGTTTTCCTGTTACTCACCTCTGTCAAAGTTTCAATGGAGGCAAAATATTTGGACCACCAGTCCAACATGCTCTCGTCAAGTTCGTCCTCTTCAATCTCATCACCCTTCTTTCTCTTCTTCTTTCTCCCCTTTCCATCCTTGTCATCATCCTTTTCATACAAGGTGCATTAAACATGCTGTCAATAAAGCTACAGGGTTTCTTGCACCAACATAAAATAAAATTTAGATTTTAATTAATTAAGTATAAAGCACTTTTCTTACCTCAACTTTGACCACAGTATCAGCACACTAGGTAGAAAGCCAGATTGCATAAAGTCAAATAATGTGACTTTTATTAGTTTTTTTTGTATGCAAATGCTTTCTGTTAAAAAAATGAAACTTACAGAATCTAGTTTGACCACAGTGTCCATCTTCTTAAAACCAGACTCAGGTTCTATGTTGACGACAATAATTTCCTCTGAAAGATAAACAGAGAACGTGAATGTGTTTCTTTATGTATATATATTTCTTTGTGTATCTATATAATCGGAAAAATGTTGTGTATTGCACTAGAAAACACATGCTGTACTTTATCTTTTAGATTTTAATGACTGTATGTTGTTGTGACAATAATGAAAAGAAAATGCACTATGGTTTAATTTCTCCAGGTTTTCATTTATACCTGTAGTGGACCAGTTGTTAGCCTGCTTGTCTTTTGCCCTGTAGATAAACTTTCGCAGGGAGGTGACGGCATTGGAGCCAACCAGAGTGTAGCGGCCAAAAGCCCTGCAATCCACTACCCGGATGTTCAGTGGCGGGTGAAGCAACTCATTCTCAGGCAAATCCTGACCCACAAAATACAGAATTATTTGACTGGAGGAGAATAGTTTTACAGGAATCCATTTTTGAATTCTTCTCAATGGTTCTTTTCTAATTTGCATAGAATGTAAATATGACTTTAATTTAATAAAAGGGGGCAAAACAGTAAATATTAATAGAGTAATTGAAATCATTAAATACCACTTCAAACCACTTGACAAGGGTGCTGAAGTTGGGGTTTTTCTTGTAGTTTGGGATAAGGGCTGACTGTACTCCCTTTCCCGCGCATTCAATGTCCACACGAGGCCGATCCACCTGGGCCAGATTCACCCTCTTCAAGTCCCTCAAGCCCCAGAATAAAACCTAAGGGACAGGGTGGCTCAGTGATTCTGTTGCTGTTTTACTTTACTTTTCTGTTAATAAAAAAATCGCCCATGTCAAGTTAAAGCTAAAACAAAGTCTTCACCTCGATCCTGTATTTGCTGAGCACTGGTCTGATCCCCAGCGGTACAGGCAGGATTGGGCCACGTTCCATGTCTGTGGGACCATCTATGGGAGGCAGGTCAGCTTTCCCATTGGGGCCAATCTAACAGATGATACAATTAAATCATTTATTTTAATATGAGTTAAAAACTTTTGTTTGGTAAACAGCACCCTTACAACTAGATGGATTGTGTATCTGGCAGCCTTACCTGCAGCAGTTCAAAGGCTGCCAGCATTTCTCCAGCGGTGCAGTTCCCACGGTAGATCTGATAGTACTCCAGTTGAGGAGGAAAGCGTGGGGGACCATAATGCTCGTCCGCCATCTTTACCACAGGTTTGGCAAATGTTCTGCCCATGAATTCTGCTTTACCCTGAAGCATAATGGTAAATTAATCTTTAAACGTTAAAACAAGAATTCTGGTTTGAATATTTGAAAGAATGGCTATGGTAGGCTAAAAAGACCAATTTGTCAGTGTTCATATTACAAAGGCTTTAAAAAAAAAAAGCTTATTAGTTAATAATTATTTGATGTGTCAGCAGGAGGAAACATGTCTTGAGATGCTCATGTTTCCAGGCAGACAGTATAAAAAAACCCTTGAAGATAAAAGAAAAATGAACAAAAGAAGAACATACCTAAAATAACCAGTGAACTGCAAAACAGACATTATGTATTCATCTAATGTTAAAAAGGAATCATTGAATGATTACGTTTCAAAAAATAAAATCTCTCTTGCAGTTAGTGGTTATGAAGAGTTCAAATTATCTGTTGGTCACATACAAAAAGCACAAAATGTCACTTAAAGGAATGCAACAGGTATAAGGTAATCTATCTTTATGGACATATCTTAGTCCTCTTGCATGCCTTTTAATACAATCTTCTCTGCACACATTACAATGCTTCTACAGTACATCAAGCCATAAGAATCCACACTCTACTTATCCAATGGGTCATCCAAAACAATGGTGTAATTGTCAGGAGTAAATATAAAATTGTCAGTCAGCAAACGCATTCTTTCAAATATATGTCATATCAGGCTGTTATTGATAAACACATTTATTGAGGGGATATCACACACAGGTTTAGACTCATTAAGTGGCACGTCAACTCTTACATTTCAAGTAAAAGACAGGCAGACTCTTAAATTATGAGAATGGTAAGGATGGAGTAGAATGGTAAGACTGCTGTTATCTGGTAACTTAAGCTGTGCAAAGGTAAACTGCTTGCTCACATTAATAGGCGTCACTATATCAGAAGAACTCTTACCACTGTGTCTTGATCATAGAGTTCAATGACGATAATAGGAGGGTCGTCTCTCAGTTCGATGGCCTCTCCAAACAATTCCACATTCTCGAAGACCAGCAGCTGGTCCCATGTTGGGCACAGAGTCTCAGGCAGAATCTGAAAAGAAGATAAAACATTTAATAAAGATGCAGGATTTGCTATTCAATAAATCATATCTTAGACTGACCGATGACTGAGCTCACCTCAGTGACCTGGCTTTGTGTGGAGAAGAAAATTCTTGCAAAGGGATCAGACAGACCTGTGCTATCAGCAGCAAACAGGCTGCGAGCTTGGTACATGTGGACCCGCAGCTGGAAGATCTGTTTCACTGTAGACAGATTTAGACACTCATAATTGAATCAATCATAAATTACACTTTATATGTGCCGTGCCTTTACAGACATTTGTAAAATAGTGTATGTGAATTATCATAATTCTATATCTTTAAAACATGGTGGGTACGGTATTTAAAATAGCATGTTGTAAAAGAAGCTGTCAGCCTTTATTTCAGTGTAAAGTTAACATAGAAGAAATACTGAATTGGTCAATGATCTTACTCATGTAGGTGAGGCTGATGGGAGGTGAGCACGGCATGCCAGGTCCTTTGGACAACTTATTTTCCTCAAATCCATTGGGCAGGCCCTTCAAGTAGTCTTTACGCTGTTTAGTCAGACCCAGCCACAGATAAATCTCTATCTTAGACTGGACTGTCCAGCCAGCAGGCCCAAAACCTTTTTTACCAGGGATCTTGAGTATATGAGGAAAAGTTGAAAGGGAATTTAAAACACAGTTATGATTGATTATCTTACTATATTTTGTGTAAACTCACCCTCAGAAAGATTGTCTTGACTTTGCCACAGTCCTTTCCTGTCTCCTCCTCTATACTGGAATAAAGGATGTCTTTGGATGGAACGCGTGCATAAGCAATGCGCTTTCCATTACTTATCATCCATATGAAAACATCAGGAACGCTGTGTTGAGGCTGTAGTAAGAATGCTCACATTAAACATGAAATGACCACAATAACTCAAGCATGTTCAACAAGCAAAATCATTCGTAACATAATGTTCTCACTTCTTCAGCCAGAAAGCGCAGCTTTGTGAGGAAGTTCTGAGCCAGCTTGATTTTATCTCTCACTGTGCTTTTCTTCACCTGTGACCTCATGGCTTTAGCTTGCTGGCCGATGCTCTCCTAAACCCAGAAACAGCCCAGCATTTAGCAAGACAGTGGAAATGAACAAGTAAAAGAAAAAACCAAGCTTCTTTTTAGTTGACATACCACTTCTGACATGCACAGTTTCAGTCTCTCCCTGTCAAGTTTGGTTCTGCCAGACGAATTTTGGTCCTTGTTTGCCAGCAAAAGAAACTGACTGCAGAAGTAGAGCTCAGTTAGTATTAAAGTCTATACTAATCAATTGGACTAAACCTTCAAAACGGCTAGTTTTTTAAGTTTGTTTTTACAAACCTACAACCCTGGCTGAGTTCCTCAAGAACGCCTCTTAGTCTGCGCTCAGGATAGGTCTTCTCTGTCTTGATGATCTCTTGCACGTCATTCAGTCCATCCTCCTGTAGTAGCAATAGATGTTTAGACTCATTCAAAATCAGAAACTGTGTTCAACTGCCAAAACACAAATAAATACAAAGTTCTAACTTTTGTAATACCATACTCTTTTACTAATTGGTAGAGTGCATGACTTGCCAGTTTATCCGCAATGTTGTCGATAATGTTGGCATTGTACAGCCGCCTCCTTTGGTCCTGCCACCAACTTTTAATGTAAACACATGGCTTCCTCTCAAAATACGGCAGGTGGAAGTAGTTTCTGAGGATACAAATGATACATTTCTTTAAAAGTCCCATGGCATGAAAATTTCACTTTATGAAGTTTTTAACATTAAAATGCGTTCACACAGCCTGCCTATGGTCCCCCAGTAGCTAGAAATAGTTATAGGTGTAAACAGAGTCCTGGGTATCCTGCTCTGCCTTTGAGAAAATAAAAGCTCAGATGGGCCGATCTGGCTCCTTATGAGGTCATAAGGGGCAAGGTTACCTACACTTTCTCTGCTTTGCTCACCCAGAGAATTTGGCCCGGCCATGAGAAAGAGAGAGATATCATGGCTTTCAAACGAGCAAAGTCGCAGTTGGTCAAGGCCACAACGCCACCCTTCATCTTGCGACCCCACCCTCCACCTTGCTCCATCCCTAGGAGAGAGTGGGGGGCTCTCTCCTCCTTTAACAGCTACACACAAAACAGAAATGGCACGTCCTAAGGAAAGCTCATTGTGGGACTGTTCAGCCTTTGTGCAGAATTACAGCCACTAGAGTCAGTGGCTGTAATTCTGCACAAAGGCTGAATTTTGTGAAAGAGACTTCAGATATGGTATTAGGGGACCACTAAGATGTATATAAAAGCATCCAAAGAGCACCATGTCATGGGACCTTTAAAATAGAAATAATAAACCACCCGGTTGGTTAAACTGTGATGTTGATTGATGTGCATCAGTGTTTCCCACAGATTCGAAAGCAATTTGTTGTTTGATTGTTTTCGTAACAACCAAGTATCAAAAATTGAGGAAGACACGCTGTTGGATGCTTTCCACCTCTCCTACTCTTTCTTCAATGCCTAACGAATCTATCTCTTTCTCTCCCTGACCCTGTCTTTCTGCTTGAGCAGCACTGGTTGAAGCCTGAAAATATTGTAAACAAATGAATAACATTACTAATTACACTCGCCGATACGTTCTGTGTCGCGGAAAATACTTTTCAATACTCATCTGTATTGAAGCAGCAAACATTCAGTGTAAGAGCAAAATATTTACATAAAATTATTTATAATAAATGTATCTGATTCACAGCTGCTACATATAGTGTTTTGAACTCGACAACCCAACTGCATTTTACCGCAAAGTTGTGACTAGTTAATTTTCTAAAGCAGATGCAATCGCTTCTTTGTTAAGGGTCGGATGGGGACTCCAACAATAACAATGTATTCAGATTGATTGTGTTAAGGTGTTCACGAGATACCAACCTTTCGTGAACTTGTTTTTGTGAACTTCTCTCGTTTTCATGGAGACAGACACGCTGTGTGGACGGAGGGGAGGGGCTGTGTGTGTATGTGTGTGTAGAGATGCATGGTGACAGAGAGACGGAAGAGAGCAGGGAAAAGAAATGCAGCTGAACAAATACACTGCATGTTTTAAATAGCGTTAAAAAATTAATTACAAAACGCAATGTGTGACGGCCGGTGCACCGCCACACATTAGTCTATGTGTGGAAACACTGTGCACCTAACTGTGTGAAAAGACTCTAATATGCAAAGGTCTACATTTCAAAAAACAATTATTAAATGTTCTTTAAGATAAGTACTATTTAGGACTAATTAAAGGACTGATTAAAATCACAATACAAGAAACAGCTTAAGCATTGGATTTTTGTTGTTTGTGTGTTGTTAGTTGCACTGTCACTCTATCATCACTATGATGGTGATGTTTTTGCTCTGACCGGTCAGTGATGACAGGTTTCATGGGAGGAGTAGTCGCCACTGAAGTCAGGTCCCCGTCATCATCCATCTCCTCCTCACTGGAGTTGTGGATAAGCTCAGTTTCCTCTTCATCGCCATCTTTCCCCGTCTTCCCCTTCGTGTTTGGCCTGGCAGCTCCATCAATCTCGTTTCCATAGTAACCTGGCACACAGCAGCTATGTTAGTAGTCACACCCTTAAATTTTGTTGCACCTTCAAATCCTGATGATAACTTGGTCTTTAAAACTGCTTTCTTTCATTTGAAATATAGCAACAAAACTGTAATGTTCATAACTTAAGGTAATTTCTAAAACTGCCTTATTCAACTTTTACATGTTGGAACTCCTCTTACATAATAACAGTTATTCAATTTAAGACAAAAAAACAGGTAATGGAAAATACCTATTGTGACCTCAAAGTTGATGGGCTTATCACCAATCTTTCTGTCAATCATTGTGGCCTCCAGGAAAGACCCAAAGAGGAAAAATTCCTCAACCTTTCCGGTAGCAGTCTGTGAAATAGACAAACTCTGTCACTTCTTCAAATGTTCAAATTTAATTTAATTAAATGTTCTCAATTACATTAAAGTTAGAAACGGAATATTAACACTTAAACATACATAGTGTGTTTAATTGTTAAAAGAAACATAGTGGTCCTGACAACCCTGTAATACAAGCTGTGGAACAGTGAGAACTGAATCCCTGAGTACTTGCGGGTTTACGACACCACTGTGCTTGATTGAATTTGCTGTGTAACTTGCATTGTCCACAAACAAAAAGAAGCCACATTCATGCAACAGCATGTTAATAATGCACCAGGTGGGCTAAAAAAAGACAATTAATAATTCACAACAACCACAGCCCAATGAGTAACAATTGGTTTCCTCTGCAAGGCTGCCCATCCAAGCAGGGACCCACCTCTGCAATGTTGGATACACCCTCCAACTGCACATCTGTGGAGTTAGAAATGTCAGGCGAGGATGGGTCCAGGATCTCCACACCCAGGTTGATAAGCAGACGGGCCCTGAAGGAAACTCCCTCTCCAAGCCCTTCGTTTAACTCCTGGTACTCGTCCATCAGAGTGTAGGTGCGAGTGGAGCCGTACATGTTAACCCAGGCAGGTCCCAGCGTGGGAAGGAAGCCTGAGAATAAAGGATGAATATAATTTGTATCTGATAATAACAAACTATAGATAGAATAGCACTACTTGACAGATGCACTGAGTATATTTGATTGCAAGGTCAACAGACATGCTTATTGTTTACAACTGTGTACAAGTTGCTCAAACAGAACCCATATTCAAACCAAATCTTCTGCAGTTAAATAAGATAACAATCAACCTGGAGGATGTTTCCTTGTCTCGTAAAAGGCACCGCCCAGTAGTTTCTATCCAGGTCAAAACAATATTTTAAAAAATTAGGAAGGTAAACTTTTAGGAAATGCATTTAAAAGATCACGGTACATCACCTTTGTCCCCATCATTGGAAATAGTCCGTAGGTCCAGGAAGTGTGTTCCAATGGCAACATCATTTACTTTATCTGAGTCCCGGAGCTGGATCTTCATGCGCTTGCATAGTGGTGGAAACATCTCAGTGAAAACAATTTGCTCGTTCCAGATAGGCTCATAGCAGCTCTTTTGAACTGATGTTTTCCCCTGTAATCACACATTACATTGTATATATGAATTAATTCAGGAGTTGCACTGTAATTCATATTTTGACCCGGCTGAGAGAAAGCTACCAAAAACAGAGGACAATGTATAGGATCCATACTATTACTCACTTTCTGCCCGGCAAACTGTACTAGGACATAAGGATCAACCAGGTCCTTATTTTCACCTATGAAGGCCTTTTTGACGTTAGCCATGATGCTGGTGTTCATTCTAGGGAGTCCCTCTGCCTTGTAGATCTTCAGGTAATAACGAGCCCACTGTCGCTCTGCAGGCACCCCCTCTGGTATTAAGAGATTGCTGAAACAGAAATGGGAGTTGATGAAATAAGAAAACAAACAAGACTCTAACATCTTTGCTTGACAATTTACACTACAGGTCAAAAGTTTGGGGTCACTTAGAAATTTCCATTGCACTCCATTATAGACAGAATACCAGCTGAGATCAGTTGCATTGTTTTTTTAACCAGGGCAGCAGTTTTCAGATTGCATTATGTGCTTTAATAATTGCAAAAAGGTTCTCTAATGTTTTCTCAGTTAGTTTAAAAAAAAATCAGATTAGTGAACAGAATGTGCCTTTGGAACATTGGATGAATGGTTTCTGATAATGGGCAATGTAGATATTGCATTAAAGATCCAAATGTTTGACTGGTAGTGTATACTTTTAGAATAAAGAATTAAGCACAATAAAAATCTAGTAACCCCTCTATGTCATCTTCTTCTGATTCATTGGCCTTGTGTGGAGTCTTTATGGTGTCTCCTTTGGCCACAACTGCAATATCACACTTGATGTAGCCTTTGCAGCCCCCTGAGATGTCCTCAGGGTCAATCAGCAAAGCCCACTTGTGGTAAAACTGATGTTCTGCAAGACCAAAGAAAGGACAAAATAATTGAAATTTCAGTACAATTAATTTATAATAACAAAGCTGATTTCCATTGATTCTTTACCAGGCTGGCTGTAGATTGTGCCAACATCCAGTTTAAAAGTTCCAACCAGTGTTCCACTACGCAGAAGGTTTTTGGAGTGAATCACCTAAGGGTTGGTTCAGGGAAATTACATCACATACCATTAAATGCACTTGTCTTATAGCAAACAATGAATTACATGAATCTGTTTCATTGTACATTGTTATGAATCAAACAACTTACAGACAACTTCAGGATTTTGTCAAACATAACATCTGGAGGGACGTGGAAGTCAAACACAAAATACTGGAAAGAGAAAAGAGTCAGCAACAATATTGTTAGCATCAACCTTGTATTTAGATATATAATAAGCTTTTGCCTCAACTGAAATGAATAAAGATACATTATGTTGTAATGGCTGACTCACTTCGTTGTAGTATGGGCAGTTAGTCGATTCCTTCATTGAGGTGTACTTTTTATCTTCTCCAATCTCCACACAGACCATTGGATCCATGTTTAGTCCAACCAGCTGCCTGGCTTCAATCACTGTCACACTGATCTAAAATGAAATATCAATGTCCATTTTAGTAAGTAAACCCAAAGGGCTTCAACAGCAGACACATACAAAGCATGACTATCAATAAGAATGTAATAAACACAACAGGACATTCAACATAAACAAAAGCAACATACAAGTGCCACCATACAAATTCACATAGAGATAAAATGCTGTTTTGGTGACATTTGTGACGTGATTTTGAAGTTGAGATCAGTATCAAAAACAATGTCAAGGTTTCTGACTTGCTCACTTTATTTCAGAGACAGTGAATCCTGGTGTGAATAAATCTTTTGTCTATGATTTTTAGGACCAACCATGAAAAAATCAGTCTTGTCATACCATGACAATTGAGTGACTGATTGAGTCTGATTATAAACCAATTGTGTCAGACAAAAAGGAAAAGATTATGCCTGTGCATGTAAAATAACATTAATATATTCCACCACGACTAGTCAGAAATTTCTCTACACGTACTAGAATAAAAAAACTTGGCCAATAAAATTATGGGTAAGATTTCTCTTACTTGGTAATCTACTGGTCTTCCAGAACTAGGCTCCATCTTTATGTCTGGCTTTGATCTGTAAGACAATGAGATGTTAGACATGATTGAGAATCTTCAGACAGATTTACATGATTAACACTAGAAATCTCTCTTTTTTTTTAAATGCAGTCAAATGCACAACAGAACCATGCTTGCCTCTTATTTGATACATTGGTGGTGACGGCTGTGACTGAGGCAAGTGAGATGGTGTCAGGATCTGGGCCTCCTCCCATGAACATTCCCTGACGATCCAGGTCCTCTGTCTCCAGAATAGCTGGCTCATCTGGAGATCATTTGAAAGACACAAAATAAGGACACGTTGTTCTAAAATTAAAGTACTTAAAAATGGTGACAGAAAAATCTTGCACCATGGAACATACTGCTAAAAAATTGTGTTTTATTGTATATATTAGTCTATAATCCACTGGGAGTTTTTTTATGAAAGTCAGAGACAAGTGATACATGACATTTAAAAGTAGAAAGAATGTATTATACGTGCAGCAATGCTGAATGCATATTAGTCTACTGCAGGGTTGGTTTATAAAGCAACTGAGGCATTCACAGCTGTAACTGGAGAAGTCACTGCTGCATTCATATTTTAAATGTAGAGAAAATCATTGGCTCTTTGGTTTGACAAACTGTTTCTATTGAACTGAAGTGGGCTGCAAGGGTCTGTAAGACAACAGGATTTCCTATTTTATTTGACCTAATCTTCTGTCATCCATCTGAGTTACTGATACCTCCATTTCTGTCCTCCTTGTGTCCACGGTGCTTACTGCGCTTCATGGTTGAAAACAATTCTTAGGAAAGAAATATAGAGATTAGGTTTTCACATTTATAAAGAAAACATTGGTTTAGATTATGTTGATGCAATTACTTTAACATCTGTATTATCAACTACTTTCAATTAATTAAAAAAACAAAAGTGTTAATTGTTTTATGCACGTTAATCTTATTTTCTATGTATGTTCTGCAAACCAGACTTCTTCAGTCTGAACAGACACAACAGACTAAACCATGACCGTCTACTCCAATGGCTTGTAGACAGAAGGCCAACAATTTATTGCTATCAAAAAAAGTCCAAGAGCAACTGGAAAATGCCTTAATTATGAAGAGCATGTAAAACGTTGATTGCACATTTATTTAAACCTAAAACATATGAATTGGGAAACATATTTCAAAGTGGCATGACAGAACTAAAATACAGCATGTATGCTATCATTTTAACAGAGTTGTCTTTGTGCTACCACACCCTGGATTAGCCTTCAAAAGAGGCTTTCAATTATTTAAATCAGCTGACCTTAATACATCAATTAAAGAGGATACATTTCACACACATTGTGAAAAATAATACACTCAAACCAATTAATCTTCTGCTGTAATTAATCAGCAAAGTGCCCTTTCCACAAGTGAACAATTTTAATCTAATAATCTAATAATAAATGTTGAATGTGCTCTAGTGAGCTAATTATTTCCAAGAACTGGCATTTTCAGAAGTATACACAAATTATCTGGGCTGATACTTTTTCCTTGAGTTTGTTTACTTTTTCTTTTCTTTTTTTCAGAGTATTGTGTAATTGTCAAAAAGTGGAACACATCAAAACTATACACCATTCATTTTAAACACGTGCCAATGCTTGAAACTTAGTCAAATCCAAGACCTCAGCAAAATAATGTAACACCCTTATGAGCTGCATGTTGCAGATGTTTAGAATAACCAAAACGCATGCAATCAAATAAAACTGCAAGAAACCTAGACAGCAAAGTTCTGAATATTTCTATTAACCAAATGAACGATATCTTTTAACAGAACAAATATTAGTCATCAGAAAGTCCCTCTACAAAGAAAGTCTTTTGAGTATGCTGCAAAACATTGAGGCCTAAATGCCAAAGCTTTGTGTGTTCTAGTTGATCTTCGCCTAACATGATGTTGCTGATAAAATATGTTAAAATACATACCATACAAGTATACAAGTAATAATGCTCTTGTCTCCTTCCTCGGAGTAGCTCCAAGAGGTTTCCTGCAAGGAAACAGCAACTTCTTTTTACCTGTGAGATAGAAGCAGCACTACATAAACATTTTAGAAATTTACACAGCAGTAAGAATAAAGCTACAAAGTAAAGTTGTACAGAAAAGAATTGGGTTTGTCCAAGTCTGAAGTTAGGCAGGAGTGATGTGATACACCAATGAATAGTGCATGAGTGTTCAACCTGAGACTGGTAACTATAACTAGGGACTGCTGAGAGACGTCACTGTGAGCAGAGTCCGCCAATCTACATAGACTGTGCCCAAAACAAAAGAAAAAAGTAATTGATTTAAAAAAAAAAAAATTCTAAATCCTTCTCTAAAATGGTTGCTGAAAAGCCAACCTGCAACCTTTTTTATACAGGGCAAAAGGCCAATAAAATAATCCAACTGAATTTTATAGTGTTGTGTGTGTGTGTGTGTGTGTGATATATATATATATATATATATATATATATATATATATATATATATATATATATATATATATATATATATATATAGTAGTGTGTATCATAATGAAAAAGCTTCAAATGTGTGAGGTTGAGGTAATCTATATAATTGCTATGTCACTAGTAATATAATTTCATGGGAGTAAAGAAAATGTGGGGCCAGCCTAGTTGGAAAGAATGCGCCATTTTAATCTTTAATAGAGTGCTGTTCCAAACTGGGTCTTGGTGCAAACACACTGTCTTTTGTCATGGAATCACCAAATGGTGGCAAGCCCTACTTGCAAAGCCTGGTGTTTCAAATTCCTTCAGGTTTGAGTTTTAAGGTTTAAAAAAATGAACTCAATTTTGAATCCTACATGGTGTGTTAATACATTTTGCATGTGTCTATTTACTTTAATAAATAAGGATCAAATAAAGATAACAATAGTATGATGTGTTTCCCGACAAATAAAGCAGTTTTAAATCCACTGATTATGTTGCATTATTTTTTTAAGTTGAGGCATGCCTTAGAAACGTTTATTAAATGCAACTTCTATTCAATGCTAATTTACAACTCATCATCTCATCAATTACACATACAGCCAGTCTGTAAGCCATACGTCAAAGTCTAGAGTTGCTGGTATCCGATGAAACAAGGTTTTAAATAATTTAAGCACTCCAGTCAGGGTTGCATGTGGCATCCTCATTATGTGGAGGTATCTCTGTTCACAACAAAAGAAATAGATTTAGTTAGAGGGAATAACAGAGAAACATGTTATCATTATTATTAAATTGGGCAAACATCTTTATGTGTTACCCACTTAATTAAATTTACATAAAGCAGTCTATGTTTAAGAATACATAAATAAACCAATATTTAGTAGATGTGTATCACACAAAACATCTTTATGCAACTTCTTTCCTTGTCTTACCTAGAACTGTGAAGAACGCATCCTCTCCAGCCCACTGAGCTAAAGTGTGTGATACTCTCAGTGACATTAACCTGACCATTTCGTTGAGGGATTCTGCCCTTAATTACATGATTCAATATCAGCAACAAGGGGTTGGGGAGATCCTAGTTCCTCCAGGATGGTCGGTAAACATGTCAGCAATCGTGCAAAGTTACTGGTTGCCTCTGTAGTTTATACTAACCTCATGCTTTGATGGGTGTAGTCATCAAATGCCACTTTAAACACTTTGAAGTTGACATCAGCCACCAAACCAATGTGTCACAGTTGACTTTTCTGGTCTGATAAAGAAGAAAAAGTATTTTACTTTACTAAAAAACAATTATGTGCAAAACTACTTTACATCAGAGAATCTGTCAGTAGAGATTAGCTGTCTCAGGTGCAAGATATCGGCTTAAAAACAAAAAACATCTAATGTCTATGCAATAAAAACAGTTATTTGTGTTTTGGATCAATATTTGGGTAAAACTAATGAATATGCATGAGCAAACAATAGAGCCCTTAAATTGACACCTTTGACAATGTCTTCTTAGGTGAACCACAGAAGGACTTGATACCAACCATGCAATCTTATCCCATGTAGGTCCAGTGTCCACAGCCCTTTCTTGGCTGTTGGTTGTAGAGCAGTTATCACCATCTTATTTGTGCTCCAGTGACTATGTGGGCACACCACCTGACAGTGGTGTAGTGTATCCTTATAACACATTTCTGTCAAACTCTGGATGGGGAGTTTGGAAAGCTTAATCAGGGAAACACAGCATTGTCATTGATGGTGTCAGGGGGGCCTTTGAACTAAGCAGCAAGCACAAAGCGCCTGACCTCAAGTGACCCCAGGAACGTTCTTTAAATTACTCAAATCAAAATTACTGGTTTGTTAATTATATGATTTTAAAAGCCATCTATACCAACAAACCCTTGCCTCCTACTGTATGTATCTACTCTTGACTCTGTCTTTCATTTAATACCATCGTAATGAACATAGTTAGGAGTGCTTCTAGCAAAATCATTTTTTTTTTAGATATACCATAGGCTGTATAAAACTAGGTATATACCTACTCTAGATAATATAGCTATATGCTACCTTACCCACTGTGTATAACGTTACATCCTGTTGTGAGCACAGTAATGAATGGAAGCACCACCTGGTGGCCAAACAGGCCATGTTCATTTCAATGGTAGCTGGAACGAAGCACCTGTTAAACTCAAACTGGACTCGTTTTTATGCAAAGGTACTTATAAACTCTTAGCTAAGATAGCTAACTAGTTCTACAGCGGGCTGAAATGTTAGCTATGACTGCCACTAATGCTAAAGCAACTCCTTCAGTTAACGCTAGCTACATATTTACAATGCCCCAACCTGTACAGAAGCTGCTTATTTTCGCCGATAGTTTTTAAAAAGACGTTATGCTAATGTTTACCAAGATACGCCTTACTTAGCTTACAACCTTAGCAGGTAGCTTAATTAGCTAGCTGTTTGCCTGTTTCATCTCACGCGCGCTGAGTTGTCAACCCCCACGCGCATGCATTACCATAGCAAGTCATCATGAGCATGCTGATTTTTAACTAGTGCCTTGAGCAAAAGATAATGTTAAGTTGTGTAATGTTAAGTTTAGAAAATTAATTAGAAGTAATTAATCCTTTAAAACAGCATCACGCTATTTTCCATGTCTAATATAATAATGGTTTAATGAAATGTCAGACTGTTGCCTCTCCATGTGCTTGCACTTAGCAGCAACCCCATTAAGGTTGTCAGCAGCTGGCCCAGGGACAGCTCTCTGCAGCCACCTCTGCAACCCAAGGCCACACAGAACCTGCACACAATGATTTTAGGAAGAGGTGATGAATCAGCTGGCAATGCAACCCCTATTCATAGGAAAGCAATAGGCCCCTCTGGGGAGATGGGTAGCAGCAACACAGACCAGCATTAAAGGTCCCATGACATAGTGCTCTTTGGATGCTTTTATGTAGACCTTAGTGGTCCCCTAATACTTTATCTGAAGTTGCTTTCCCGAAATTAAGCCTTGGTGCAGAATTACAGCCACTAGGGCCAGTCCCACAATGAGCTTTCCTTAGTATGTGCCATTTCTGAGTCTGTAGCTTTTGAGGAGGAGAGAGGGGGGCAAGGTGAAGGCTGGGGGTGTGGCCTCGACCAACTGCCATTTTTCTCATTTGAAAGCCATGATGTCTCTCTCTCAATTCTCTGGGCGGGCAAAGCAGAGAAAGGGGAGAAAATGAAAGCTCAGATGGGCCGATCTGGGTCAAGATTCCAGATCGGCCCATCTGAGCTTTCATTTTCCCAAAGGCAGAGCAGGATACACAGGGCTTGGTTTACATCTATCGCCATTTCTAGCCACTGGGGGGGGGGGGACTCATATTAATGTTAAAAACCTCAAAGTGAAATTTTCATGCCATAGGACCTTTAAAGTAAACTCTCCAACTCTAATCTCTCTTAAGGATGTGAAGCACATGAGACCATGGACCCACCTGGAGGAAGTGAAACCTCCATCGCACAGCATTCCACTGACACAGACTCAAACCTAGACTCTCAAAGGGAACATATCAACAGCACTGCAGCCATCATGCACAACAGGTTGGATGTTACAGTGTAGGGCCCCTTTAAACATGAGCTTACTATACTTTAAAGATACTCTCTAAAATTTGAACAGAAGAAGTAGAAAGCATGAATAACCCGAATGATAACCTGTGTCATCAAAGATTAAAACGTTGTTTTCTGAACTTTTGTTTTGAATAGTGATTAAACTGTCCTGGCCTTTAATGGTTATACAATCACCAAAAGTCATGGAATTCAATTCATCCTCTGGGGATCATGAATGTCTGTACACATGTTCATGGAAATCCATCCAATATTATTTTTTTGATATTTCTTCGTCTCGCTTTGCCAGACCATCCACACACTGTGGAACGGAGGAACGTCTGGCTAGTCCACATTCTGGGATGGGAGTAAAATGTGCTCTGGTTTATTGGCCTTTCTTTAAACCAATCACAATCTTCATAGGCAGAGCCCCTGTAAAATAGAGCTCAACAGTCCCGCCCACAGCCGGTTCTGGAAGTAAAAATACAATACAATTTCTCCATTGACAATTGGAGTACTATAGACTATAAAATCGTAACCGTCGATGTTAGACTTAAAACCAGCTACGATATGACTAAGCAATTGTATATGCTCATGTAGACGCCAAAAGTTCATGGGGCACCAACCTTGTTTTAAGATAAATGTCTTTTATTCGCAATGTCTTGGATAAATAGGCTACTTCAATAATCCACAATCCCACAATCCCAAGGCGATGCGTGTGATTGGTGAAACTCATGTAACTGTTTGGTTAAACCTCGCGAACGTCCATGAGAGTCTTTGCTGCTGTACTGCGTAGGCTACTGTAACGTTACTGTCTACTGTACGATCTTTAATAAAAAGAAAGGGAAAAAAAACTGCTTTGCATTCTGCACGGTAGACTTATCAGTGCGATCACAATCTCCTTGCTTGCCATGATGGCTTAATTCAAGGCAAGAACAAGAGTGTCCAAAGGGGTGAAAAACACTTTAAATAGGGTCACGTTATTGAATGTAGTGTAGTCATATCAATCATTACACAATTACTACTGAAATAACTGCTATTAACTGTACATTCACTATATAAAAATCACAATTTTTGGAGGAAAAAGTGTGCAAGGCTGTCGTCAGATTGCAAGTTTCAAGAGGCTCTTTTGGGGTTGTACCTTTGACTTTTTTTGGATTTTCTGTTTGCTTTTTCACTCAAAAAATATGTTGTATGCTTAAAGGGGTGGTTCAGAATTTTGGACATAAGCATAAGTTAGCCAGTGTGTTTTTATCAGTGGAGACAGTTTTCAACACTTTTAATCCAGTCCTTCCAGTTGCAGAGTTTGCTGGTGCTAGGCTAGCACAAGTCAACAGTATTTGCTAGCCTGCCATTAAACCAGTCTCACATTATTATATCGACAGACATTTATATCGATAGTCTGGCATTATAATTTATTTGCCTTTGGTGTACTGTGGAGTGGGTAAGACTGTTTTTAATGGTAGGCTAGCAGATACTGTTGATTTGCGCTAACCTAGCACCAGCGAACTCCACAACTAAGGACTGGATGAAAATTGTTGATCACTGTCTCAATTGATAAAAAACACACTGGTTAATTTGGAAATAAGGTCTTATGTCCAAAATTATGAACCACCCCTTTAAGAGTCACGTCGTAGCAGGTTATCCTAAGGCATGGTCAAAAACTCTTTATATATGGATTTTTCCAATTCAATTAAATTTTATTTATAGTATCAATTCATAACAAGAGTTATCTCGAGACACTTTACAGATAGAGTAGGTCTAGACCACACTCCATAATTTACAAGGACCCAACAGTTCTAGTAGTTCCCTCCAGAGCAAGCAACAGTGCGACAGTGGCGAGGAAAAACTTCCTTTTAGGCAGAAACCTCGGACAGACCCAGGCTCTTGGTAGGCGGTGTCTGACGGGCCGGTTGGGGTTAGAATGAAGAGTAGCAATAACAGTCACAAAAAAATACTAGTTTGTAATAGTTCTTTGTAGTAGTTCATGGCATAGCAGGGAATTGTCCAGATGTCAATGGAAGAAATTAATTGGAAATGTACTTCTGAAAACTTAGGATTCCTAGAGGAGCAGCGGGACTGTTGAGGTCTATTAGTCATGTGAGAGATTGGACAGATAATATAGCTAGCTGTCTCATTTTACCTTGCAGAGATCTGACGAGCAGTCAACCATAGTCCACACTAGGGGTGAAAAGGGGACTGAGTACTCAGGGCCCTACGTGAGGAGGGCCCAAAAAGATACTAGAATGAATAGCTGTGGATGTGGGAAGAGGCCCATAAAGAATGCCTTTCTACAGGGCCCAGAATTTTGTGCTACTCCCCTGGTCATCAAAAATCCACCGGAGTTTAAAATTCCAACACAAAGAAAGCAGAAGGAAACGGACATTGGTGAAAATACATGCATCTGACAAAATTTCTTGCAACACCGGAGCAATTCCGGAAGTAAGTCAAGGATAAAAACTAGATTTCTTAACTTGAATATAATTTCAGTTGTGTTGAAAATGGGTTTAGCTATACAGTACATAATAAGAGTTTTTTTGTTTTTTAATTAGATCAGGCATTGGTCTTTTGGCCTTTAAAAAAACAATGACTTATGTGATTATAACTGAACCCATTTAAAGGCAAGACTAACAGCTTGTTCTCCAGAAAGAAATATCTCCATCTAGTGGCCATACCATTTAATTCATTCCAGAGGAATCATGGGTAAAAAAAAAAAAAACTAAAATATTTCCCTCATCTATTGAGAACACTGACTCAAGCGGAGCGAGTTAATGTCCAAGCAATGTATGTCACTGAATATTATACCACCGTTGTCATGGTGATTATTCATGAAGACAGGCTCTCAGCTTTGCTTCCATTTTTTTTTTTTACTATCTACAGGAAACGCTGCATCCCTTTGGCCACATCCATCTAGCAAGCAGGCAGTGTGGTGGGGGAATTAAAGTGACAGCTATATTCTGTGAAAGTAAAGCAGAGCAGCTCACAAGGGTAAGATCTTTAAAGGGGGAGTAGCCTTTTTATAGACAAGCCTCATTGAGTATCCTCTTCAGAGTTCTATAGCCTTAAAGAATACAGGAGTTAATTTGTGGATAACCTTTAATTTATCTCTAACCCTTTGGACAGGGGGATGCTTTGTGTATAAGCGTTTCTCATTTCTGTTTATAAGGCACAGATGAACAAGCATCTGATGCAGAGGGCACTTCTTCACACAGCGCACTTGGAAAGCGACCCGAAAGGCATCTTGAAATAGAAATTCAAAAGGAGGAGGAAGAGGAGGAGGAGAGAAAGGAGGGGGCTTTAGAGTGAGAGCATTGGTATTCCAGGCTCAAAACCTAGCATGGCTGTGCAGAAGAAACACTGTGACATCCCTCCATCACAGGGACCACTTTCTACACGTACCATTGAGAGCCAGCAGAAGAGGAATGGAATTAAAAGAACAGGTTAGTCGCTGTTATCTTTGCTTTTGTTTAAGGATTTCTATGGTATCTGATCAAAACAAGCCTTTCCTTGAAGTAAAGCCAGAACGACTGTAGATCACAAACCAAGGATCATCTGCTCATATGGATGACGCAGGAATATAATGTATACATTCCCTGTGAGAAATAATTTATCATTCTGTAATAGAGCATGGATACCATGAACATGAGGAAATCAGGCGCATCTGTGGACACATTGAATAATCAGCATCCTGATATTACCCTAAATACATCCATGTGATTTCTCCCCTCCCTGTGCATTTCTACAAATGACTGTTCAGTCTTGTGTGGTGCCTTTATGTCTTGACCCTTTTCGTTGCTTGTTTTAGTCATCTCCATGAGGACTGATCAGGTGCTAGCATGTTCTCCAAGCCTTTCATACGCAGGCAGTTTCATAATGGCTGTTTCATTTGCAGCTGACCCTAAGGCCATTCCAGTTCACTTGGGACAGATTCTTCAAGCTTATTAGTTTTTTGGTTTATATGTAACAGCCCCTTTACATCATCTGTTGTGCTAAAAGATGAATTTACAAATGGTAGAAAATCCAAAATATCAAAGGAATATTGTGTGTCAGATTATGAAAAATAAAACCTGGAAAAGGCATTGCTCTTTTTTCTTTTTACTGAATAACATGCTGTCCCCCCCACACTTTTAGACAATGGTGGTTGTATCAAACCAAATTCAGAGGGAAAGAAAACCGCCTGTTCTGTCAACAAGGCTGCTGAAATCTGTAACAAAGCCACTCCACGGGCCACTGCAGGTGTGATACAGCTCTCACATTCACTTTTTTTTAATCATCAGGTAGCGTCTTATTAGAGTATTGGATAATGACTTTTAGCATTTTCCTTTCCTTTTACAGACTTGTCTAGATTTTGCTTGAATGTTTAAAATAACTAATAGTATGTTTATGTGATTTATGGCATCAAACCAGTGACAACATTGTCACAAGTGTCATTTTGCCCATATAGTGGCTAATGGACCAAATGTTGATGAGAGGCTGAAAGCCGCATGGAAAAGAAGACAGGAGCACCAGAAGTTACTTGGTATGTGACACTGTCAATGTATTGTCTTCAATTTCTAATAAGATGAACATACATAACCAAGATATCTATTTATACTGGTTCACTTTTTTTCCTCAGCGTCTCGGGAACAGGGCAGGCAGGAGCGCGAGCGGAGGGCCAGGCAATATTATGAACAACAACTGCAGGAGCGCAAGAAGAAACTCCAGGACCAGAGGCTCAGAGAGGAGCGGAAGCGTGCTGCTGTGGAAGAGAAGCGCAAGCAGAGACTGAAGGAGGAGAAAGTAAGTTTTGATGGTGGAAATTAAAACTTTTTGTTTTTTAGTAAAGGCTGATGCTTTCACAGCTCTTGTGTTGAGTAACATCAACACTAAAGCCTATTTTCCTGAATTAAGGAGCGATTTGAGTCTGCAATGCGTAGGACAGTGGAGAAGAGCCAAAAGGTCCAACAGAGCCTCAGTCAATACTCGAGAGGAAGGAAGCTCACCAAAAATAGTAAGTAGAGCTAAATGTGCTTTCTTTTTTTCCTCTCTTTTAACACAATCTTTCTAAAATCATAACAACAGTATCTGTTCTCTGTATAACATATCTTAACACAACAACTCCTGGAGTGCCTTATCTTTTTTTTTTTTTTGCTGCCCTTAAAACTTTACACCAATCAATATGGTAGTTCCACGTCGCCTGCCACTGACAACATGGGAGAAGAACTTGGTTAATCGCCTGCTTACCCCTACATACTCTTATCTGGCCAGGAGTAAGAGTGCTGGTTGTCAGTCAGGAGACCAAGGTACTCTTCCCCCCTGATAACAGAACGCACCCTGCTTTCATTTTATGGCAATGCAATGCTAATTGTTTGTAGTGCATTTGTAAGATACTACTACAACTAACCAACTGCTCATTTTCCTCTCTGTTTCACGCGCCGCTTCACTATTCCATCACTGTTTCCGTCATTTGTGCATATTTCCTCCAATTTCCCATAATTATGGCACAAATTTCTGCCTCAGTTGTACATGTTTGTCGCCGTGCAGTTTCATTCCACTCCATGAATTCCACCACCACCACCACCATTACCACGCCTCACAAACCCCAGCACCACTCTGGTTCAGCCCACCACTGGCCATCTGCCTCCCCCAGTCCCAACAACAGCCAGCACAGAAGCATTCATCTGGCGCAGGTAATTCTAGCTGTTCCTTTGGTCTCACATATTTTTAGGATCACCCAGCGGTCTCTTTTTTCAGTCAGATTTTTGGACTCAAAGATGAGAAAAATTATGTGAAAAAATATTTCTGATAACATTTTTCACTTTTTCTTGTTTTTGGTTTAGATCACAACAGCAAGACAGCAAGATACTAATAAGAAGAACATAAATACCAGATCTCCTGCCGTCAACCCCAGTCTGAAACCAGCCAAAGTTACACAGAGCAGAGCAACCTCTCCCTCACCTAAACGGTAGGTCAAATGTTTGACCAAAAACATCCGCTGTACATTCATAACATAGTAACAGTAATCTGAACAAAGTGGGACATTTGCTCTCTTCTACTGGATCTTAAAGGACCCTCCGAAGATCGGTCAGCAGACATTCAACCCCGCTGCAGCTCGAGCTCCCACCGGTCCCTGAGGAAGATGGTGCTCTTTGTAGTTCTGCCCTCTCTCCTGGTAACTCAAGGCCTGTCAGGACATCACATGAAGGTCAGCGTGAGAAAATGAGGGATGAAAATCCACCAGAGGCTCCATGTTTGAACCTGCCCGACAAAAAGTCAGCAGATACAACCACAACCGCTGCAGGATATAGAAGTAAGCTAGGGAAAGGCCTAAAACATTAGTGCAGTATTTAAAGTGGCATTTAATGTGTAAAGTTATATTATTTTTTTCCAGGTCCTCCCGAAACGCCTCCTCATCCAGCTCCACAGCCTTGTGAAGTAATTTGCAGGCCTTCGGCTGGGACTACAGACCCAGGGGAGGCCTCACGTCTCCTGGCTGAAAAGAGGAGAGAAGCCCGACTACAACGGGAAAGAGAGGAGCAGGAGCGCCTGCAAAGAGAGGATGCTGAAAGGTAACAAGCACGTCCACCCAGGCAGAAAGACTGCAGTAGCAGGCCATTAAGACTGTACTATTAGATTTTTTTAATATTATTTGATTTTTGGACATACATTTATGAATTCATGTCCAGGCGGAGTTGTGAAGAACTGGTACGCAAGAGGGCAGACGAGCGAGCACGACAGCAGGCTGAGGCTCAGCGTCTCATAGAGGAGAAGATGAGAAGGGAGGAAGAGGAGCAGAGAAAAGCTGAGGAAGAAAGAGCTCTGGCTATGAGGGAAGCCACCCTTCTGCAGAAACAGGTGGGAACTGCTAACATTCTTTAGTGCATGAGAGAATTTGCGAAACCACATCTGCACCCACAGGTGTCCTTTTTTGTGTCATTTAACTCTTTTTATGTTTAATGGACAATCACTGTTTTCTCTGTTTAAATAGAGAGAGGAGGAACAAGCCAGAGAAAAGGAAAAAGCAGAGCAGATAAAACAAGAACGAGAAATACTCGCACAGAAAGAGGAGGCGGCGCGCCAAGCAAGAAAGAAGGTGACATTTTTGACAATGTTTGAAAAAAAAAAAACAGTCACAGTACAGAACTATGTACAATCTGCGTTCATGAAAATAAATGAAATCAAAAGTAACTTTTGATATAAAACAACCTGACTGCTAGATGGTTTGTTACCCCATGTGATGTGATCCTGCAATTATGTCGCATGATCTTGTGATATCGCGAAAATCCATCTGTCGTGCAAGGTAACACTGTGACAGCAATTTAATAAAAGCGGTTTTCTTTTCCAGCGACTTGAGGAGATCATGCGGAGAACCAGAAGGACAGATTCTCCTGATATGGTGAAATTTCCTGTTATGTTTTTGTTAAAGTACATTGCCCCTGGGCTCTTATGATGCAGTCAGTATTCACTAATAAATAAATAACTTCTAAACGCGTGTTCTTGACCAAATTGGTTATTCCTTTTTTAACAGAAATCTGTACCAGTGAAGATTTTGCCAAATGAAGCCCAACCAAAGGAAAACACAGAGCCTGTGCACAATGGCACCATAGAAGATGTTGTCAACCTGCCAGTGGGGATGAAAACCTCACAGCTGGGGTTGAACGAGGAGGACATGGTACCTGTCGTGGCCTTCAAAGAACGCAGGTCCCTCAGGACTCTCACAGGCCTGGAGGAAATCCAGACCCACCAACGAGCAGGTGAGACACAACCAGCAGATCACTTAAGAACGCTTATCCTCAGGATGGATTCTGATAACTTTTGTCTCAGTCTAGTGCCTTTTTATTTAGAAGTCAGGCACCTTACAGACCTAGACACTTACTGACATGTTGTGGTTACAGACCACAAAAAATAGGAAGTCATTTAGGTTGGAGGATAAGAAAGTTCCCTACCATCGTGGTCTCTATAGACAATATTCAAATCAAAGTGAATGAATAGTGTGAACCTCCAAAATAGGTACAGGCGCAGGACAAAACACAACCGCAAGGGTGCCCGGATAGCTCAGTTGGTAGAGTGGGTGCCCATATATAGAGGTTTACTCCTCGACGCAGTGGGCCTAGGTTCGACTCTGACCTGTGGCCCTTTGCTGCATGTCATTCCCCCCCTCTCTTACCCCATTCGCATCTTCAGCTCTCCTGTCAAAATAAAGGCTGAAAATGCCCAAAAGAATTCTTAAAAAATAAAAACACAGCAGCAAAGGAAAAGAAGCATTGTCCTCACAATGAAGTTTGCAAGCTCCCAAGTTGTTTTTATTAAGGCAACATTTTGTCCTGCACGGTCTTCGCCACGCAATGCCTGACAGTATGCCAAGCAAAAAAGCTCTTCATCAATTTGCCTCTCCTTTTTCTGTTTATAGTGTCCCTTAATATAAAGTTAAAGACTGGACTGTAATGTTCTACTTATTTCTTAAGATGCTCGGACACATTTTTTATTTAATATCTTTGTTTGTCTCCCTACTGTGCATTCTTCAGAGGTCATCTGAGCACCTGTGAAGTGGGCAGAAGTTTCAGGACTTTGTTGGAGAGCTGTGATTTCTCTGTGAAACACAGGAGTTACTGCAGTACAGCCATTATGCTGCCCTTCGGCACCTTGAAAGAGCATGTAAGATTACAGCCTTGCCTCTCACCGAGGACATCAGCATTTGGTCACTTTTCTGTGTGTAACCAGTGGCACAAATATTGTTAAGTTATTTATTACTTTCTTCAGTACAGCAGGTTTCTGAACTAATAATGACTATCAAAAAACCAGTAGATGTGGTAATAATATTTTGCTGGTGAGTGTTGCCTCTGTACAAATACTAGGAATAGCCATTCTAACAATCACAACATATGTTAGCCATTTTGCTTTTTGCTTATTCCTGACATGTCTTGCAATCTAAGCACTTTTCCCTCCTCAGTGTTGTCACTGTGGAATTAGCATAGCTTGAGTAGTGGTTTGCGCTAAGAACACAAGATTTTAGGTTGTTGGTGAAAATTCCAATCACAAATTTCAACGCTGCTATGGAAATTAGTTTCCAAAGACTTTGCATTAGTTTTGTGAGTGTTGCTTTGGAGAATACAATGCACAAAGCCTTTATTGCACTTGACAGTTGCTTTGTTAGATATTGCGCAACCACTTTACAAAGGAACTATTGAGGCGTAGAGGTTAAGTAAGTTTATTATAATAAAAGTATATAAAACAAATGTATCTGATCATCAATATTTGATCTTACAGTTGAAGTACTGCTTATAGCTATCACTTGTTAACCTGTTAAAGTTTAAATATATGCCATATTTCATTAAAGTTGAAACTATGCCGCATCTCTGCCTTGTTTTTGACTTAATTTGTTGACTCTGAACATAAAAACTCTTAAATAAAACAAAAACAACTATAAAACAATATAAAAATGCTGCTTGTCTATACAGTGCATGAATGTAAAAACTGCTTACAATCCACACTTTGCACATCTCTCAGTATTTTTGCGGACAGAGTCAAGGTCTCACAGAAGATGGAGAAAGGGGCTGGATCATTTGCAGCAGCCGTCTGGTTTCTTCCGTCTGCGCATGCACCTTCCAGAGCTGAGCCTCCAACTCACTGTTAGCCAACAGAGACGAAAAGTCCCCATCTGCAGAGGACAACAGCACAAAATAGGCTAAGAACCACTGAACTGCAAAGCCTAATTATTCTAAAATTGCTTAGGGATAATAGAATGCACACAAAAGATAATTCAAATGGCTTGCAGTACCCTCAGTTGCTTAATAAGTAGGTGTACAATAAATACTAACCTTTCTTGAGGTTGAATATTGTAGCTATGCCAAGCTGCTGAAACTTAACATCTGCATTATGGAGAAACATCAACAGATACTCCACTATGGTAGTGTAGTGAGGTCTCAGCAAATGGACCATCTCCCCTAGGTGAATAATAGAAGACACAGAATATAACTAAATGTAATAATATGAAACCAAAACTTTTTTTTCATGTTTTCTATCAGCAATTAATACTTGCACATTACCAGTCATTTTGAGTTTGCTGATGATGGCTGCACTGTTGTATGACAACCAAGGATTTTGTATTTGGCCCGACAACTTCACAAGTCTTGAAACTTGCTCTGATGTTATTGTCAGCGACATGTTAGACTTAGGCGGATCTGAAATAGTGATAAATAGTGAAAGATTATAAAACATCTTGTTATGTCATTTGCGTTATATTTCACAGCAAAACAGAACAGACCAACACTAATTGATGTGCAGGTGACACAGCACTGGAGCTAGGTCTGGCAATACTAGACTACTCACCCCAAGTGGTGAGGTGATGTAAGCATGATGTCACATGCAGCACAGTGTCATCTGATAAGGATGGAGACAAAAGGGCCCTGAGGAGTCCTGATAAGCACAGACTTTCCATCACAGCCTAGATAAAGATGGGATTAAATACAGCTTTATGAGTGTATCAATCTGGGGCACCATGCACAGACAAATCATGTTTTTACAACAAACATCAAATCCTGAATTTTAGCCTTGGTGTACCTGTTGTCCCATGCTGGAGCTACACAGGTCAGTGATTATCTTGCAACTGTGTGTGATAATGACAGAGCTGGATGTGTGATGATGTAGCAGTAGGCCGATTTCATCCAACAGTCCTTCATTTACCAGGACGTCCTGGAACTAAACCATGGAAATATTATCAATATTAGGATGTAAACAGAACAGATGCCATTTTTTTCATCCAGTGATTACTTATTCAAGTAAATAAAATGGAGTATGCAAAAAGACCATCAAATTATTTTCAACCACTTTACAGCTGTAACACATCACAAATAATACCAACTTCATCATCATTATGATCTTGCTGACCATGTAGGAAATCGTACATTGGTTGGTGGGTGTGCCGACAATGCAGACAGTAGTGTTATGGCTGACTCTGTCCACACAGGAGAAGAGGTTTTCAGCAGCGCCTTTAGAGGCAACACACAGTCAAGCTTCATCAGCTGCTCCTGAATCAGAGCTACACTAAAAAAAATAAAAATAAATAAAAAAAGACAAAGAGCATCTGCTTTGGGTATGGTATCAATATCTAACTTTATTGTTTATAATTACCATTCTTTGAAAGAGTTTTTAGGCATCTGCATGCTTGGGTTGAATTCTGAAAAATAAATTAAAAATATATATATTTTACATTTTTATTTAACATTGTTGCTGATTTACTTTCAATCTCAGCCACTAAAGTTCACAATTACCTTTTGCACAGATGACGACATGAGTGTCAGTAGAGACTTTGACAAAAAATGCCCCCCAATGCTGAGCAACTTTGGGTGATGCTTCTGGACAGCAGCTATGTTGCACAGAGCAGTGCAGCTGTAAAACTGAACCTCTGAATCTGAGGACTGCAACAGAAGTATCAGGACAGGAATGGCCCCTGCTTGACATAAGATCCTTGTCGACCAATCTAAAAAAATTTAAAAAAAGAGAAAAGGATGTTCTGGTTTCCATGTTATGTTCAAGTTAAATATCACTGGAAATAACATGAACACAGTAGCTTTGGGTTTAATATAAAACATGTGAATCATTGAGATTTATAGGATATAATCCCACCTGACTGAGTGAGATGTAACAGAGCCCAGGTGGCGTTCTGTTGCACCTGTGGGTCGTAGGACTTTGCTAAAGCCAACAGTGGAATGATTCCATCCACAGTGACAGCTTCTCTGTTTGATTCTGTATGAAAATAAGAAGAAAAAAACCTCCACACAGCTAATCTAGACAGAAATACAACAGTATGTTGTGTCTCCAGGGTAAGAGGGTGAGCTAGTCCTTCCTGTCTATACAAACCTGAGGAGGACAACATGGTGATGCAGGCACATAGGTGAGACTGAGCGGTGGCATCACCAGACTGGAACATTTCCAGTATGGGCACCAGCATCCCCATTTCAATCACTAACTCTTTGCACACTGAAATCAGATTTTACGGACAGTCATTACAAACATCTGATCCACAAAAACTACGTAATTTCAGCTGTGATGCATTGCTTTTTTAACGAAACAACTTCCAATACAATAGAGAGGAGAGGGTAAGGTTATTAATCAAAAAGACTATACTTTAAATACCTAAATCTTGTCTCTTACCATTATTCTTTACTAACAGATTGACCAAGGAGAGAGAGATAGTCTTTTGCACATCTAGGTCAGTAGATAAAAGTAAGGCCATGACTGGCTCCATGAAGGCATATGGTAAGGGCGATTTCACTGAAACACACAAAGCAAAAAAGAATAAAATTATGAAAAGACAAATCATTGCGGTTGAAGAAGCAGAATTTCACAAGTCAGTTAACTTTCTTGATGCCCAAAGAAGGATCTACAAGTTAAACACAATCTTAATTAGCTGTCAGTATCACTAGTGAAAGTCAACTTTTTGTTTTAAACATGAAATATGTGACTGGTGGTTGGTTTAAAATTCAAGTCCTACCTGTATTCTAACAACAACAGCCAAGTAAATTTAGGAATCTGTCAACTGACACCTTTATGCAAAATATAATATGTGGTCATCCATTTGCATACTGCTGGAAATAACATTTACTTACCTATAAATACAATGATCTGACAAAAGTAAAAACTGGACTAAGTATCAGGGTACTTGATATGTGTCATTGCTTCTGTAGTTACCAGTTGATCATAGTAAAGGATATCAAACTGTGGGATTTCAAAGTTAAATCTATTTATCATAGCTTCATAATGACACTGAAGCCCACGCCTGCTGGAAATTATTTGCAAAGCGCCAACCCTGTAAAAAAAAAAATTCAGTTGAAAATTTGCATGATACCCGTTAGAGAGCTTATCTCCACAGTGAGTGATATGAGAAACCTGAAGTGCAAACAATAGGGTCATTCTATGCATCACTGATCTGAAAGCCATTGCTATAATGAAGATAGTCAAGCAACATAAAAATCTGTTTGAGTTCTTTACTCACAATAATGACTGAGATGTAAATAATACATGGCTGCAGTCATTTGTAGATCAGTGTTGTCTGAAGTCGCAAGTCTGCTCAGCGCTTGTAGACTCCCCGGATTAAGTAGAGTTTCATTATCTAAGAGAAAAAACAGATTAACAATAATGAGTCTGTCAAAACTTGAGTTGATCAATGATTGATTTTGTACATGTGTATTTGTATAAATACCAAGCACAAGGGTTTCTATAAACTACTTTTATGATATGATACAATGAGAATTTGTTTTCTAAAGTAACAAATACACTGGTGATGTAACTGTGTGCTCTTCTCAATTTAAATTGCAGATCTATATCACCTGGGTAGATTTGTCTCACAAATAAAAAAGACATAAGGTCTGCACATGTGTGTTTGCACTCCACAACAATGCTAATTTCTACAACAAATAAAATGAACGGCTACAATGTTCCTACCATACAGCAGGTGTTGAGAGGGCAACTCTTGCATCCTCTTCCTTAGTAAATTCCGGTCAGGTGTAGTCTTAAAGCAGGTGCATTGAGAAAGTTCCCTGAAAATGTCCATCATTTTTTGCTCAAACTCTCTGCAAACCTTTCTTAAATGAACAGTAAATTCTTTAAGCAATCGGGAACAAGATTCACAAAAGCCAGAAGCCATGGCTACATCTTTAGCAAAAAGGCATGGCACCTGCAGGTTTCACACAATCTGCACATAGACACGCCTACCGTTCTGGAACGTCACGTGACTGCAAGGTAAATTACACTTTTTTGTTACAATACATTGGGTTCCAGCCTCTTCTAAATTATGTATATGTATTATTCGTGGGTAGTTTAGTGTGTTTCAATTGTCAAAAAAAAAGATGCATTTTAATAGCCGGAAAAAGTTATTTTTTTATTATATTTTATAGTATTTCCATGGTTAGGCTTGAGAATTGCTTGGTGAATTTGTTGTTGTTGTTGTCTGTACGTCACAAACATGGTCGCCACGCTCCGCCCTCACGTTCACCCCTGTTGTGGTTGACTTGGAAACCGTCGCAGCGTCGTTGGTGAAATTGGAGGACAGTACAATCACTGCAGGGTAGATACACGTAGTTACCCTTAGTAAACTCATATCAAGCTCTTGAATCCATCTGTGTGGAATATGGTTTTTTTGAGGCTCAAACGATTTGTTGACGAAGCTAAATTGTACTGTACAAAACGTAGTAAGTTAACAATGCCACTTTTGCTAGCTAAGGCTAACGTTAGCACATAGCAAGCTAACGTTAGCGTTAGCTAACTAACTGTTGGCGTTTAACAATGGTTGCGTTTGTTTTAGCCTCAGCCAAGCAGATAAAACCAAAAACACGATATGGGCTTGTTCCATTTTTTATACAACTTGATAAAACTAATTGTGCACGTTACAAACCACCGTATGATGGTCCAGCAGAGATTTTGTGTGCAAGCGGTAACGTTATCCCTGTTTTGTGTTTACAGGATGAAAGACTCTCCCACCCTGGATTACTCGTAATTTGTATTTAGAATGAGAGACATAACGGTGCCTGAGGATGCCAGTTGGTGAGCTTCTTGCTGTACCCTAATGTTAAACAAACCAGTGGTAGAAGAAATAATCAAATCGTAGTACCGTAGTGTGAAAATCCCTCGTCCTGCAATACAAATTGTAACGTCACAGAAGTAAACTTGAAGTATCAAAAGTAAAGGCTCTTATAATGCAGACTATCTCCTCTTAAACGCTCATATTATGGGTTATTGTTATTAGGTATGCAATGGAAGCAAATAAGCATTTTAATGTTTTAGGCCTATCAAGGCGGGGGGTAATTTAAACTATTTTACACACTGTTGGGTAGTTTAATCTTTGTTGAAATTCTTTTGCATGTATGTAAATAAATGTAGTGAATTAAAAAAAAACATCTGAAATGTGGTGGAGTAGAAGTAAAATGGAAATACACAAGTACCTCAGGATTGTACTGAAGTACAGTACAATCGTTAAATAGTTAAATAGTAGTAGTAGTAGTAGTAGTAGTAGTAAATTCACCTTTCACCACAGCAACACACACTTCTTTGATCACATAAATTTAGCTGATCGTCCACAGTCACTTTGCTCATTAATTATAGTGTAGTAATGACAGTGTAACCTTTTTACAGGTGAGAGTGAAGACCGGGCAAAGACCCGGGAAAGATTCAATGAAGTCTTCAAGAAATACTCTGATTCAGAGAAGAAAAAGTTAAAGAAGAAAAACACGGAAAGTCAGGAGACTATTGTGGTATGTGTTATAAAAGTTTCAAATCACACCTGGTTCTTTAGTTAATCTCCTTCTTCAACACTGCAAAGTTAAAATTTGCATATATATATATATATATATATATATATATATATATATATATATATATATATATATATATACATTGACATAACTTTGCTCTCCCTTCCCCCTGTTTCTTTTAGCTTCAGAATTTAAAAAAGAATCTAAACCTTGAGAAGGACATAGAAGAGGATGAGACCATCCTCCAAAACACATATCACCCCGAACAAGGCAGCCCCCGCTACACCAAAAATAAACGAAGAGAGAAGGAAACAGCGGAAAAGGTTAATATCAACAACAGTAGAAACCAAGAAGACACTCAAACATCAAAAAGCAAGAGGAAAAGTAAGAGGCAGCTTCCCTCCCCCCCTGTACCTGAGGATACCAGAGATTACATCCAGCCGGATGCGGATGCTTTCAATTCTGAGATTGCTTTAGAGCCAGATGATGTAGGTGGTGGAAAGGAACCAAAGAGAAAAAGTAAGAAAGGAAAAAGCAAAGGAGATACAGAGACCAAGGCAGAGAGTCAGGTAGAGGATGCAGAGGACACGCTGCTGCATGAATACCAGCAGCAGATTGCACAGGACGAGCAGAGGACTTTAAAGAAGACAAGTGCCAAGACTGAGGAAGAAAGTGTTGTCTCCCAAAATGTTTCGCTAAATAATGACGTTGGAAAGAAGAAAAAGAAAAAGCTGAAATCTGTTATCACACAGTCGGAAGTAGGGTGTGTATATCTACTAGTGTTATATAGATTTGTTGTTATTGTTTTTTTTTATTTAGTAATAACGCTACAGGCTACAATTTTTAGCAACATATTGATATAATACTTTTTGGTCCACTAGGGATGAAGATGAAAATGCTGACCAGGATGCTGATGTTGACAACGAAACTGAATCCAAGGGAAAAAAGAAGAAGAAGAAGAAAAAACATGGTAACTGGAAGTTGTGAGGCACACTATTTTTAATTAGTGGGTTAGAAATCCACTAAAAAGTCTGTAAAATGTTGAGGGATTTCATTTTTTTTTTCCTTTCCAATTATTCAGTTGTCAGAGAAGAGAGTGAAACTGTGGCAGAAGTACCACAGAAACCAACATTTGATGACAGCCTTGTGCTGGGAGTGTACATACACAGAACAGATCGCCTCAAGACTGACCTACTGATCTCACACCCCATGGTGAAGATACATGTTGTCGATGAAAGCACTGGACAGTATGTGAAGAAAGAAGACTGGTGAGAAAGGACACTCTGAGACCCATACATTACTGTCCTTTAGATCAGTGTTTAATTCAGTGTTACGTTGTGTTTTTACATCAGTATTGGTTTGGTAACAATTGTGTTACAATTGTCAGGTACATTCTTTCTTTGTAAACGTAACTTGTAACATTTGGACTATAGTTATTTGTGGGTGTGTAGGTATGCTCTACAGTTATGTTAACATGTAATTTCAAAGGGAGTAGAGGGTGGTAAAAATCTTGTTTTGAATAAACATAATTTACTGCAAACTCCCTAAGTGTATGGCTTCAGTTTCAGTATTTGTACAGTATGTATTTGCTTGAAAATTAAATCTATTTGTCTTGTTTTTCATAGCCATCGGCCAGTCTCCTCATTTTATGAGCAAGAGAGCGTTGACAACATTCTCCCCATTATGACTCAACCTTTTGACTTCAAGAAGAACAAATCCATCATCCCTGAGTGGCAGGAACAGATAATTTTCAATGAACGCTTCGGTTACTTTGTTCAACAAAATGATGAAAGCCCCAGAGTTATACTCCTCTTTGAAGTAAGAGACACTTTATTTCTACATAGTAGAATTTCAGTTTCAATGTAGCTGTAAATAATTGTTTATATTTAAATGTTTCATAAAGATCCTGGACTTCATAACCATGGAAGAAGCGAGAGCTAGCGCTGATGCTGACAAGCATACACAAGGATTCAGAAAGATTGCATGGGCATTCCTCAAGGTACTATATTTAAGTCTGGTCATTTAGAATGAATTATTTTTAAGTGTTGTTTTTAATACTCGTTTCACAATTTTATCTGTATCCTTTAGCTTGTTGGCACAAATGGTGTGCTGAATATCAACAGTAAACTTCGCCTACAGCTCTTCTTCCCTCCACCTCGGGCAAAGAGACAAGCAAAAACAATTGAGGTGGTCGAGTGGTGGAGGAAGTACCCCCGAATCAAATACGCATCCACCCTTTATGTTACGGTGAAAGGCATTAAACTCCCTGAGCATGTAAGTTAGTTGATGCTTTATAGCTGCTATTATTGTATTTTTTGTCTTTTATAATGAATCCTTTTGTCTTATTTCTACTGTAGGTATGTAGATATTCAAATAGTTGACGTGTTACATATTAATAGTGATACTGTAGGTAATATTGTTTTAGTTATTCTGGTGTAAAGTCAAGCCACATGTGGATTCAGTGATGTGTTGGGATGGCTTTTGTTCTGCAGGTTGACCCCAGTATGCGGTCCATGATGGCACTGCAGGAAGAGAGGGGTAGCACCTCCTACAGTGACCTGCAGAATGAAGTCACCAAGAGAAGCCTGTCACAGCATCTGGACAGCAAGCTGCCAGCCTTGAGATGGAGCAGACTGCCTGGACAGGTTGGTGGAATCAGGAATTATTATTTGATGTCAAAATAATATCTTTATCATTGCAAAATATAACTTGTAACAGTCTTAGCTCAGCTACTCATTCTTATAAGCTGGTATTTGTTTGGGGTATAATATTCTCTGTTCAGCGAAATTACAAATCATTCTTGTGGATTGTTTAAATGCAATACATCATGATGTACTGTATAGGGGTGGTCACTGTATCAACAACATGGTTTAGTTTTATTCACAAAAGTTAAAAGACAAGTACATATTAAACCATAATGCAGATGTGTGAAATGGGATACCCTGGTAAACTGAAGTTTGTGTATAGGGATCCAGACACTAGAAAATATTACACATTATAAACGCTATCATATTGTCAGACCTGTGGCCCTCGGCAGACCACACTTAAGTTTGTGTATTTCAGTTTCCCATTTTTTACCCTTAATAAGATGTATTTTCCTTGTCTTATATTTATGCGAGGTAGAGTAGATTGGAATGAGGTCACAAAGTATGCCTTTAAAGCATATTTACAACATTATACACAGGCATTGTGAAAGATATTACATTCCGCTAGCTTTAGAAGGCATTCAGACTTCAGAAGACACTCACATGCTTGTGTTTACAGTAAAGTTATTGCTGGTCACTATGATCATTCCTCCTGTCCATAGTGGCTGTGCAGTGATCCCTTCTTAATGTAATGTCAGCATACGAGATGGGAGACCAAATCCACCAGTTGTTGTTGGATGTAACATGACTTGGATGTAAAATTCAGGAGACGCTAACATGAGGCTTCAGCGCTGTGTGTATATATATATATATATATATATATATATATATATATATATATATATATATATATATATATATATATATATATATATATATATATATATATATATATATATATATATATATATATATATGGGCATGTCAGTGTTGTTTTAAAGCAACACTAGAAAACTTTCCCCACTTCGGTCCCCCTACAGAAATGTCTATTACATTGCATTGTCCAGTTCATTCAAACTATAGATCCGCTACCCGATCTGGCAAACTTGCATAATGTAATGGACAATTCCACTTCCAACCTGTAGGGGGACCAAAGTGGGAAAAGTTTTCTAGTGTTACTTTACACAGACTTAATCAAATGTGAACCTATCTGTAAAACATGGTTGACTGCACAAGCCTTACCAGTGTTCCTCTGTTAAAGGTCTGTCGGATTCCTAACAAGTCCATGCTGACACTCCGTGGTGGTCATATTGGCTGCTTCACAGTGCTCTTCTCTCATACCGGGACATTACTGGCTACTGCTTGTGCTGACAGAGATTCTTTTCCTGTAGTAGGTAAGCAACACTCATAGGCAACTTGTCTGTGTAAAAGTCTTCCTGGTGAAGCTCCACTTCACTCCTCAGAAGAAAGCTCCGGTTTATTAACTTGCTGTTTATATATAGTAGTCATAATAAGTTCTGGGGATAAACTCAAGATTTTATAACTGCCAAGCAAATGAGCCCATTCTTTTACTATTTCAGTGTATGAGATTCCCTCTGGCAAGGTTTTGGCTGACTTCAGTGGCCATCTCAAAATAGTATATGATCTGTGCTGGTCCAGAGATGATCGGAGCCTTTTGTCTGCTTCCTCTGATGGAACTGTCAAGTAAGTTTCTGTTTGTTAGATGACAAAATAACTAAACTTGATCAGGAGTGAATGAAAAATGCACCCTGCAAAATAAAACCACACATACAATATTAAATGAAGTTAACTGTTCACACAATACAGTAATGTGAGCTTTTAGTAATGTAATGTAGCAGGATGCGTTGTTAAACGTAATTTGCTCTTACCAGTGTATCACTATGTATTTTTTCCATAGCAAATGCTCTCTAATTGGTCCCAAAATGTCTCAGTTAGTTTGTAAATTCAGTAAACATATTTTTTAATAATGATTAACAATCATTCACCAAAAGAACAAAGCAGGCCTGCTTTATTGCACAAAAAATTTCTTTAAAACTGGCCGTTTTTAGCTCCTAGCTTTCGAAGGTTGTTGTTTCCCGAAGCGAAGGGATTTTGAGAGCGTCAACACACAGAGAGCAGAAGCGGAGGGGTATAGCCTGACATCCGGAGCGTGGCAGACTTTATCCTGGAAATATACTTCTGTTGATCCAGACTAAAATTGCTGTAATAACTGTTTGCCGTAGCACCTTTAGGGGGAGTAAGTACCCTTTGTAGTAGCTCACTATGTCTTTATGTTACCAGTGACACAGCATGTTTTGGGGTTTTTGGATTGTCTGACTCCAGAGCACTATTTAAAGAACAGACTTTATTTGCACAAACAAATTGTTTGCATTATTTAATTTTTCTTGCCCTCCTCCCGCAGAGAGTGGAACGTGGAGAGGCTTCAAGTAACGGCCCAGAAGGTGCTCCCTCATCCATCCTTTGTGTACTGTGCTCAGTACCACCCCACAGCCCAGAACCTGGTGGTCACTGGGGGCTACGACTCTCTGGTACGAGTGTGGAGGCTTGATGTCGATGATGTGAATGGCCAGCTGCTGCAGGAATTTGAGGGTCACAGCAGTTTCATCAACTCAGTTTGTTTTGACTCTGAAGGTATTGTGTTTTCATAAACTGGCGACCTGTCCATGTTGTGTGCCACCCAGTGCATGCAGGGATTGGCCCACAACCCTGCACAAATTAAGAATAAATGCAAAGAATTATTCCCCTGAAGTGAATAATAGTGTTTATGAATAATGTTATATAAAATAGCGCGTTGATGGGCCTTGATTAAAGTCTTTGCGCATGAAACTTACATATGTCTTGCCTTAGCTGTTGTACTATTTTCTTATATGTCAGTTGACCACCAAGATGGACTTTAATACACAATTAATTGTCCTTAACCAAAGTCCACAGGCAGTGGCATTCTGAGGAAGAGGAAAAACACACACATACAGACACCCCTTGAAACACTTTGTATGTGAGCATGCTTGTGTGCATTTCAGTACATTTCTGAGGGACATTATATTAAGTATTTATACTATTACTGCCTATTGTAAAACAAATTGTGGTGCTCTCTGTGTTTATGAATTGTGACAGTTGGCTTCTTTTGTAAGGAGATGAAGAATGTTCTACTTACTGCCTCTACTCTACTGCCTTCTCATAACTGATGTTCCTTTCATTGTATTTATTGTTATTAGGAAGGAGAATGTTCTCTGCAGACAATACAGGCCTAATCCTTGTGTGGAAAACTACATTAAACGACAGCAAGCGGCATCCACCATGTCATCGCTGGTGTATAGAGAAGGTACAAGTGATGAAATTGTACATACAGTATACTTTAGATTTGTCTGCTTATGCAGTAGAAACGAAATTGTAAAGAAATGTGAATTCAAGCTCTTTTTGTCTTGGCAGAAATTAGATGAGAGTGACCTCAGAGGTGTCCCCATCAACATGCTGCAGCTCCATCCAAACGGGCGGTGCCTGCTCATCCATGCCAAAGACAGTGTGTTGAGGATGATGGACTTGAGAATGTAAATAAGAGGAGACAAAACCTAAAAAGAACCATCTGTAATTACAGGAAACCGTGACCTCTGTTCTGATTTTTGAGTATCGCTGCAGGTTTAGGGGTTTGCTGTACAGCCACTTCAGTTACCCAGTGCAAAAAGAGGCTTACTGATTTTTCTTTTTCATTCAAACATACAGTCATTGTTTAAACTAAAAATATTCATGATTCATCTTTTCAACAATGTGTCTGCCCCTTTCAGCCTGGCTGTGAAGAAGTACACCGGAGCCACAAACTATAGAGAGAGAATCTATAGCACTTTCACGCCATGTGGGAACTTAATCTTCTCTGGTAGCGAAGATGGGATGGCATATGTCTGGAATACTAACACAGGTGACACATTTATTTCCTTAATTTATTTTGTTTCATCGCTTATTGTCAGTTTTAAAAGTATTCTGCCTAGTGGCTCCAGCTGTCAGTTGTTCTGTCTTCTCAGGTGACCAAGTTGCAGTCTACTCTGAGCTTGGTTACTCCACTGCTCTCCACAGCGTGTCCTTCCACCCTCACGAAAACATGGTTGCTTTCAGCGCCTTTGGTCAGAGCCAGCCTGTCCATGTGTACCTCTACGATCGCAGAGGTTTGCTTGCTTTTTGTGTGTGTGGGTGCAGCCCCTGAATCGCTAAATAACTCTACTCACTTTGTTTTCATATCTAGATGTTATTTCAGTCAGCTGAGCTATTTGATTCGGTTGATACATACAAGCATTCAAATACAAACTGCCCTTAAGACTATCATGCTGTATCACACAGTTTCCCAGCTGGAGGTTCACAATATAAACGCTGCGAGCAAATCCATATCTACAGACACCAGAATCATCAGAAACACACCTGACCTAGGACAGGACAGGATGTCTGCTGCTTCAGCCATGGATCGGTTTGCACAAGCAACAAAACTTGCATTAAAAATGCAGTGTGTTAAGGAGCAACTGGATTCAGTACTTGTAAATATTCATCTTCTGTTACCCTGAAATAAGAATATAGAGAAATACAGAAATTCAATATACACCAAAACTCACTTTCTCAAATCATTTTTAGGACCCACATCTGAGGTCTTCAACTTCTGGATACATGTATGAGCAAGGTACTGCATGTGTTTCAGATTTGAACTGTTGTGGTGTTTTACATAATGGACATGGTGTGCTGCATTTCATTTTGATTGACATGTTTTTACTGCCGTTCCTTTATTTACATGGAAAATATTCTGCTTTTGTGTTTGGTTTGCAGACAAAATGGGCCATTCTCACACAGGGAGAAGGTTCACAATAGATTCTGGCACAGTGAGTTTCTGATTAGTGCTCCTTTGTAAAGGTGATGTAACCTGTCGAGCCTTTTACGCTGTTCTCTGTAATCTCTTTCTAACCCTCCTTATATACAGTCTATGGTCTAAACCAGCTTGTTCTTGGGATTTTGTCTCAAGTGCTGAGAAAGGAACACACCACAGAAACAAGTCTAGAAAGTTAGACGGTTTTTAATGATTAACTCAAATCTTGATTAGCACAGATTTACAGAAGTGCATTGAATGTCCTCTGGGCCGTTTGTTTACCCAGGGAATTCTGCTCGCTGCAATAATGTATTGTGTATTATCTTTAAAGTTTTATTTAATCTTGATCTTAAATTGCATTAGGAGACCTGAGCAGGTCTACCTGAAGTAGTTATTAAATTACTGCTATTTTGAAATGAAATAAACTGCTAGACAACTCATGTCAAGCTTTTTTCTTTTCAGACGGGATTAAATGCTTCGTTACCACCTCCGTCTCTGCTGTCGCCGCACTCCAAGCTGCAGCTCTCTGGTTCTCTAGTAGAGCAGCTTATTCCTCAGGCAGCTCTGAGCACCCAAAACCGTGAGTGGCTTGTTACACTTAATCACACTGTTATTTGTCTTTTACCAATGAATGGCTTTCCTGCCACTCTGTGAGGTCAAATATTTTCCAAGATTAGAGCTGTGCAAAGTATAGCATGTGGTGACCAAGACCAAATGATTCCAGCATTGTGGTCTAGAGTCTCCTGAAGCATGTACACCATACACAGAGACAAAGATGGGCCACTTGTCATTTTTACTTGTGTACGTAAGTGATTTCTGTAAACACAAATCACTGGATTGTGTTACAGTCCCAGGTTAAATATTTATCTTTAATTTCTGCCTTTTTTCATGTAATTTCAGGCGGGTTCAGTCCAGTTGGTCAACATCTAAAAGGAGCGTCATCTTTCAGGCTACAGACGGTAAGGCTGTTAACAGTGTATCTGTCTTTTTGTTTTTTTTCTTTGTCAACCAAATCTTAACCACACATTACTGCACAATTAGTCAACTGGTAATGGGGTCTGCCAAATATCCTATGTCCACTAGTCTGGATCAACGGAAGTACATTTCCAGGATAATTGCCTAAAAGATTGTCCCTCACTTTGCACGCTATGTGTTGCTGTCTCAAACTCGGTTTGCTTTGGGAAACAACAAACTTCGAGCTAGCAAGCTACACGCTGTAAATGTAAATGTAAATTTTGATCGTGCAATAGGGTATGCTTGCTTGGTTCCTGCAGGGAATGATTGTAAAGATTTACAAAGAATATGTTTGTGCCATTTACTATCTAACTGGGACATTTTGGGACCGGTTGGTGAGGATTGCTGTGGACAAAGTACACACAGCGATACACTGTAAGAGCACACTACATTTAACCTTGTATTCAGCTAATTTAAATAGCTCATGTTACTGTATTGTGCGAACAGTTAACTTCATTTAATATTGTATGTGGCGTTTTCTTTTGCGGGATGCAAATGTTCCACCAAAACAAGTTCCTTCCTGAGACTATTTTGCAGAGCCACCGTCCGGAGCTTAGTGCCGCCCAAGACGATTGTGATTGTTTTTTTCTTCTATCCTAGAATGTTTGTGTGGTGTAGCCAGACCTTACTCCACAGCCCTGTGGAGATAGGTCTGGCGATGCGAGTCTATATGTCCTCTAAAGCTGCTATTACAGGACTAAAAATGTTCTTTTTCTCCCTCAGAGCCTTCCTGACCACATTTCTTCAGGCATCAGTGTGGAAACAGATTCTGCCCCCGTTCAACAAGTGGTAAGTATCCACACCAGCTACAAGCTCAGGTGCATGCAACCTTTCCCCTCTCACATTCAACCCCTCCACCTCTGTGTTCCTTTTCCAGGTGGTCTCTCTCTATGACTACAGAGCTAATCGTTCTGATGAACTAACCATACGGCGTGGTGATGTCATCCAAGTGCTGTATAAAGACAATGACAACTGGTGGTTTGGGCGTCTGGCCAATGGGCAGCAGGGATATTTTCTAGCTTCTTATGTAGCAGATCAGGGTAAGTGAATTGAATGTCTTGTGATACACCTAGTGGATAATGTACATGAAAAGTCCAAATGTGGTGCAAGATGCTGAGTTATTTTATATTGTAGGAGATTTCAATGAAGAGGTGTCTGTAGAGGCACATGCAGCCTTGTCTGAGGGGACCGATGAGAGGTCAACACCAACCAGGGTAAGGAGAATAATACAGTTGCGTCTGATCTGGATTTCTATTTTTATTTTTATTTTTACCTAAAAGGTGAATTGGTGTGGCTGTAACAGGGGAATACATTTCTTGTACTCCATATGCATGTCTTCTCTCTCTTGCGTCTATGGTGCCTATTTTTCTGTTTGGTAAAGTGATACTCCTTAGTCTTTGTTTTGACAATCAAACATCCTTGTTCACAATTCACCGCTGTCCCAAAGTACAGCCTCACAGAGCTTTGAGCATGGCTGTAGTCATTTTCTCCCTTCATGTTTGGGTTTTTTGTGTTTATTATTGTCACCCATGTGTGCATGGGCCATGTGCATGTGCCTCCTCCTGATGATTGCCTGAGCTACAGTGGAATTCTGATTCTGACAAGTTCTCACACCAAAAGTCAATTCTCCCACACACTTATCAGCTCTGCATTGAATTATTTAAAAGGAGTTGATGTTCCTGTCACAAGGATCTTTCTCAAAGTCTTTAGAATTAACTTTTTCTTTGAAATTGAATCTTCAGGGGAATTGATTCCCTGCACCATGGAGACAAAGCAGGTGGTGTCCATATTGTCTTCAACTCAATGTGTCATATCATCCATAAAGACATGTCAATGGTCATTATCAATCAATCCATTTTTTTTTTGTTTCTGTCACAAATACAACATTCATGCTCAGCATAAAAAGAAGTTTTATTTTGTTGAAACTATGTCAAATCATCAGCCACTAATCAGCCTACAGGGGATGAGTGAAATACTTGGGGATTTTGGGAAAAAGTATCACTTAAATGTATACTTTTAATGCATAAAAGAGTGCATTTTGATTGTGGCCTAGATTTAAGATGGATTTTCATTTTATTTTATCTCTTCTCCTTCCTTACTTTTCCAAGGTATCTGCTGCAATTAGTTCTTCTGGGGAACTGAGGTTTTTTTCTGAGCCGACCCTTTCTGACACAGAACCTGAGTTGACTGATGCCAGGTGAGAAGCTTGCTGTACTTAAATCCTCCTGACTGCATTCACATGGTCATAGTTAACAAACACTGCATGAGGCTCCAAGTGTTGGTTTTCTTAAACAAAATTAGACAACAGGGATTTATAATAACTGACATGTTATATTGCGGTTTTGAAATACCAAATACTGATTGTGAATGATGGTTTTCCCACAGAGCCAGAAGGAAAAAGAAGGTGAAAAAGCCAAGAGTCCCTGTATCGTCACATCGAGCCACTTTTTCTGACGCAGATGCTTCAGAGTCGCTGAGCACCAGGAGGAGAGGCAGATCCACAGACAGACCTCTCCCCACAAGACCGACGGGCCGGGCTAATGGTGCCTTCGAGCCTGATACATAAACTTAGGACACATTGATTTTCAGCTAGAGTGCTTTCACCTTTATTATGTTGTTTTCATACAAATGCATTTTTGTAGTTTTGTATGGCAGTAAACTACAGGTGTGTAGTATTTTTACCATTTATATATATACATATATATATGTACATGTATACATACAGTATATATATATATACAGTATATTTGAACAGTCATACAGTGTCCTATATTGTACTTGATAGATTGATCAATGAAATATAAAGGTTTGTCCACGAAAAAAATTCTTTGCATAAAGAATGTGTATGTGTACATTTGTACTGATGATTTCTGTATTATATATAATATTCTAAATATTGTAGTTTTATTTTCTTAGCCTGTAATAGATAGTTGTATATATGCCATTTCCTCACAGCTATATAAAAATACAGATTATTTATTTCCAAATGTTTTGTTAATCTTTCTATAAATCATATGTAAAGTCAAACTTTTGATATCTAAAGTGTTTGAATAAATATGCTTATGAGCTATTTTGATCATGTATGGTATAAGTTTCATTTTTGGAACAGACCTGAAACGATGCAAATAGGATACTAAGTATTCTGCTTGTTGCTATAATTTAAGAAATATTTGAGTTACCTATAAATTAATGTTAATGTGTATTTTCATTTCAAAATTCATCAAGACATTTTTTTTTGGGTAACACGTGGTAATTAAACACCTAATGACAACTGGGTAACCTTATGTCATTTTGTCTGTAAAAATAGAAGCAGGCTATGCAGTGCATGATGTCAGCACAGCTTGACTTCATGCCTTTTTACTAACTGTACACAGACATGGGGTGGATAGAGTGAGTGAACAAACAGTTGGGTGTTTTTCCTTCATATAGTCTTTATTTAGTGCAAAATCGGTGCAAACATTCAAATTGTTCAGTCGGAAAAGAAGGCACAACATACAAAATCACTAACTGGAGGGAAACATGACAATGCTCCTTGTTACAATAAATTATACTGGATGTTATGAGGCTCACTATGACGGTGCTTATTCCCTTCATGTTACCATGAATGTGGTCAGCAGCTCTTAACTTGTGTAACTTCAACATCAAAGTCGGTTCACGTGACGTAGAAAACTAAGATCATTAATACAGCAGAGCTTTAGAACAAAAGACATATTTAGCTTGTCTGGACTTTCCACTGGTTGACTATATTCATTCATAATCATTTACAATGTGAAATAATCTATTTAATTTGTACAACCTTAAAGTTCGTACCGCTTTGTTTTTAGGTTTTTAGGCCAATATTTAGGCCAATATTCCCATGATCTAAGTAAAAAGCCTCACAGTCCCTGCCACACCAAAAATGTATAACTTAAAAACATCAAAAAGCTATTGGTAATAATAACAATGGAACCATTTGTGTAACTTGGAAGCTGATGCCCAGAGCAGCTGAGTCATTTAGATCATATTTTGTACGGTATTGCGTCCTTCCACATGTTGCTGAGGGCTTCATTCAGTCAGGAGAGGAGTGCTTTCATCTGTTCGTAGACTATCTTCTCGAACGCTTCAATTTGAACATAAAAGTGAGTATTACGCTTTGCATGTTCTTGGAAACTGCACAAATTAAGTCTAAAGAGCCTTCCACATAGTATGCAGTATACATGAGGCATTTTAACCCTCCTGTTGTCTTCGGGTCAAATTTAACCCCTTTCCATAAAAGTTTCTATTTCACAAAATTGGGTTTCTTTCAAACAAATTTTCCAAAAAAGTAACGTGGATTGTTCTCACAAGTAATAAATAATAAAATATTAATAAATAATCAGTTCACTACTTTCATTGAATGTGTTTTTTTTTTTCATTTTATAGCATTTTGGAGAAAAAACAATTGGTAAAAAGAACTTTGACTAAAATGTGACTAAAATGTGAATAATGTCAAATAATGTGACAAAAATGTCAAAAAAAGTGAGAAATGTTAAAAAAAAAAAAAAAATAAAAAAATCTAAATTTGGGGAAAAACCCACGAAAATTTCAAAAAGGTTCAGACAAAATCATTGGGGGAAAGACACAAAAGGGACGAAAAAGATGACCATAACCTTGATAAAAGGGTTTTCATTTTTCATTTTGACTCAGAAAAACAAACATTTCCAGGTCGGCGGGAAGACAACACGAGGGTTAATATATGACATAAATCTGATTATCTTCATTTGGAGGTTAATAATTACCTTTGATGTTGCTGGAGATGACACAGGTAATACACAGCGAGGAAAAGGGCCTGAGAACAGTGTGGTCATTGAGTTTCATGTGAGTAACTGCCAAAAAAAAGAGAATCACACGCTTCTTTCTCTATCCATCGTCGTGGTACGTTTAACCCCAAGCAAGTTAAGCTGAACTTTCAGAGTCTCATCCCGTCTCTGTCACACTGACATTTAACAAGCTTTTAAATCGTCATTGTGTGGCCTTTGTCCCTAGACTGACTGCACAAGTAACTAATCCTTTATTGAAAAACTGTAAACATAAAACTGTAAACTGGGATCTTTCAAAACAAAAGAACACAATAACAATGCTAATAGGGCTGGGCAATATGGCCGGAGTCTTCTATCGGGATAGAGAGATTATATATATATATATATATATATATATATATATATATATATATATCTATATATATATCTATCTATCTATCTATCTCCCCGATAGAAGACTCGCCATATTGCCCAGCCCTATTAGCATTGTTATTGTATATATATATATATATATATATATATATATATATATATATATATATATATATATATATATATATATATATATATATATATATATATATATATATATATATATATATATATATATATATATATATATATATATATATATATATATATATATATATATATATATATATATATATATATATCATTCTACAATATAGCAATTCAATAAATAAATAAATAAATAAATTAATAGTCTATATGAAATGCCAACATGGTAATGCTTTTTTGTAAACTGCTGTTTTAAATATTTGAAAAACATAATATGCTTTGTCCAAATGACATAAATTTTGCTGTAACAGAGTTTGGCTGCCAGGACAAAAACAATAGATACAATAGACAGTTTTTTTACAGCATTTTGACTATATCGTCATATCGCCCAGACCTTAATGCTAATATGCCAGCAAGTGAGAGCTTCATGTGTCCTTTTCTCACGTGAACACTAGACAAACTGATACTTACACCCAAAAGCGCCAAGCCTCCTTGGACTGCAGCTGCCCACTCAAAGCTCAGATGTTGCGTGATAAGGCCACCCACTATTGGGCCATAAAACATCCTTTAAAAAAAAGAAAAACAGTCAAAATCAAAGGGCAGGAAATAAGTACCAACCAGTGAGACAATTGATTTTATATCTACGCTGTTTTTTTTTTTTTTCTAGATTCAGATGGCTACTGAAAAACACATGGCTTTGGGATTTACCCCATGGACCAAACTGCCCCAAACAGCCCGGACACCATTCCAAGAGTGCTTAATCCTTCTTCATATCCTTGTTCACTACAAAGAAAAGAAAATAATGTTTCACCTTGCATTGTATGTACACGTACATACATATGAATGTAGTAGCACATGTGAAGCTACTCACTTTGCACATGTGATGATCTCAGGGAATGTGGGGATGGCAGTCATGCCCAGAGAAAACCCAATTACACCAAGCATGATGATCAGCAACCACAGATTACTGCACATATAAACACACATGAAAAAAACAGAAAAAACATACAAGTTAGTATCGTTAACCTATGGGAATCTTGAATGTTGAGGCAGCAACACAATACTTCCTGAGAACTATTGGTGTTTGTTGGAGGAAGTACTCAACTCGTTTATGTAGCACTCAACTCTTTTATGCAAGTAAAAGTAGCAAAAGCACAGTATGTTCATTTTCATTTCACAGTATGTATATTCACAGAATGAATACTCAATTACAAGATATCCCGTTTGTTTTCTCTATAAAGACACAAACACACGCACGCGCATGCACGCACGCACGCATTTCCAGTCTTTATGCTAAGCCAAGCTAAAAGGCTGCAGGCTGTAGCATATTACATAAACAGATAATATTAGAGGGAAGGTTTCTCTTCTCACCGGGACATTGTGCTGCTGGAGCTTTCTGCTGTATGATTAAATAACGCCAACAACACAAACTATTATCTGCTGGTCAAAGTTACTAAAGAAAAGCAGTGTTTAATTATAAATAATTAATTTTTAATTTATTGTAGTTTGCGTGCTTGTTTACTCAGACTTTTCTACATACTCTGCGTACAAATCATACATGTACTGTACATAATATACTATATGCAAATTGTGTGTTTACTAAAATATATATTATGATGGCTATTTCTTTTAATTTCAATTTCAATTAATTAATTCCTTTGTCCCTGACTGCTGTTGGTTTATTTGGTCATGGGATTCCTGGGTAGCAGGGGGATGGGGTTGGGAGGAATGGCTAGGTTGTACTACTGTGTGTGTGTGTGTGTGTGTGTGTGTGTGTGTGTGTGTGTGTGTGTGTGTGTGTGTGTGTGTTTCTTCTTTATGTTGAAGATCATTCATCATATCAGGGGTTAAAGGGTGAGGGTTGGGGTGAAGTGGGTTTGCTGAAGGGAAATGAGGGGGGGGGGGCTGGGTCTGTGGTATTACACTTTGCCTTATGTCACTTTTATGACTTAATGGTGCTTCCCATCCCCTATACAAATAATTGACCACTAGCTTAGAATAAGCATATTGTGGGACTTCTCTTTTAAAGTAGAGAGTCTGTGTTACTTTCCATCTTTACCACGTGCTCACCTCGGGATGTGAAGGAAAGGAACGGGACCAAGCATTGAGAAGCTAATGGCTGTGGCGACACCTCCTATCACTATGAACCAAGACCTGGTGGACTGATAAAACACCAACACACACATAAGGGATTTACTTCATATGACAAACTTACATTAGGAACAATAATCCACATTTACTTTCATACTCACAGGATATTTATCAGTAAAATACCCAATCAGCGGTGATGCCAGACAGTATGGTAACGACAAACCAAGCATGATGAGTCCCACGAAGCCAGATGAGAGATTAAACTACATCCAACAAAGAAGGGGAGGGGGGGGGAACTAAGTCTCACCGCAAAGCTTGACAACCTTTCTTTCCGCAGTAAGTTAACTTTATCAAAAGACAGGAAATTACCCTTTCCATAGCAAACAGGGACAAAGTGGCATCCAAGAAGCCCAGTCCAGCACTCTGAGTGAATATCACATAGCAGATCAGGACGATTTTCACTTTGGTGAGAAGTCGAAAGAATGAATCCTTCGAGGGGTCTGAATCTAAGCGGAGAGGAGCACAATTACAGCTCACGGTTCCACTCCGAGAAAAAAATAATTAACTTATTGAATTTACTGAGATATAGCAAATAATATGTTGAAACCGTTACCTATGTTTGGCAAGACGTATATGTTGAATGGAACCATAATCAACAGGAAACATCCGAGAAACATAAAAGGGACTTCATATCCAAACGACTGGTAGAACCACCCTCCAACCGGGGGCCCCAGGATAAGACCAAGCCCGGTGAAAATCTCCAAACTACCCTAAAGAGAAAGAATTGCAGCACATTGAAATATGTAAGCAGAATCTGAGCATTTCCTCAGCATTTCCTCAGCATAGCTACACATGCCAGAAGATATGTATTATTTGCCATGCCACTGGGAGTAGTGGGAGATACAAAACAACCCTAAGCATATTGGGTGTTTTTGTTTTTCTCGTGACTCTAATGTCTCCTGAACAACATGCCAGTTGCACAAGGGTTGTTTACACTCACCAAAACAGTTGCCACATTGTTTGGGAATATTTTTGCTGTCATGGCAAAAGAGGAGGTCATTGCAGCGGCAAAGCCTAAAGCGTCTACGGACCTCACTACGAAGCACAGAGTTATGAAAATAGGTCCTGCAGGTACCCGATTGAGTAACCTGCGAGAAAAGAAAGCAAAAAATAACAAATTATGTGAAAAAATAAATTGAAACACTGAAACAAAATGACAAAACAGGCTGTTAAGTTTGTTCTTAAATAGTCCAACTAAAAATATTACAACTAGTTTTTACACTAAATGAAATTACAAATCCACAATGAGCCACATTCAAATAAAGTGGGGAATAACAATACATTCACAAGGATCCTTGTATATATTGACAATACAATACTGTGCTTTATGGCAGCTTCTGTCACTTTCTGACCTTGCACTTACAATTTGACAAATTATGTATTTTTACATCCATCTTTAAAAGGTGAGGCTGACAATATTCTACATGTTTCTTACTGTCAACAAATTCCATGAAAATGGGCCCATGATGTCTGGGTTAGTGCGTCTCTCAATACTTTCCAACCCTGTCTGTGGCTCCTAGAGCCAACTCTATTCATTCCTACTGAAGATGTAAATCTGCGTCAAACATGTATTGTTTCACCAAAAAGGGCAAAATCATTTTCTAAAACAGCTGGGCATTGTAGTTAAAGCAAAAGTTGGAGAAAATGTTGCATTTGTTGGAACATTTTTTATCTGCAGATTTATACACATCTGGTGCTCTACATTATTTATAGCAGCAGGATGGTGTATGTGAATTTGACTCCAAAAAATCTTCAGTTCATTATACTGAAGGGACATGGTGCAACAGTGTGGCTCATTGATGTTTAAAATAGATTTTAACAACAGAGATCTTTAGTACAGAGAACTTGTATCAAGACTTTACAGACTTCACTGATTTGCAGCCAAACAACTCCTAGTACCAAATCTGTGCTTAATGTGTTTTCTGTGGCTATCATTATTATTGACAGGACCAACACTTACCCAAACAGAATGGTGCAGCCCGACGAAACCAAAAGCCCCATTACGAGCATAAACTTTGGACCAATTTGGACAATCTGATACAAAAACAAACAGAGAGTAAATTACTGTAGATCTGGGCAGCACATCCCACTTCATATATTACTATAAGAAAGAGAGTCCAATACTTACATATTTCCCCATTACCAATGAGCCAATGAAATTGCAGACAGCGTAGCAGCCAAATATGAGACCAATGACAGTTTGACTGGCTCCCTTCTTGACTGCCTGTGTAGAAATATGCATTTATTAGTTGATTATTACACACCATCTTAGTAACAAAAGCAATGAATAAGGAAATGTAATGTGATAGCCAATAAATGGAAAATATATATGAAGTTGACCAGTACTATCATATTTATTACTCCACTCCCTGTGGCCTAACCTTTGCTGAGCAGTTATTACACACGGCCTCAGCTGACGTCACCTGAGACCAATGAGTATGACTGAGTCAGTCATTTGTTGGCCTTCAGGGAGGCTTTCTGATGTCTAAGCACATGATTGCTCATTCATTCCACGCAGAAGACAATACTACTTAGATGTTGAAGGAAGCTGGTGATGGCTCTCTGATGTATGAGCTGTACAATGTCATGCACCAATGAACATTACAGCTGTTGTTTCACATCCTTTTTTGTGATCAAATATTTTTATTTTATTTGAACAATTACATCCTTTAACAGCAGCCCTGATTTAAAGATCTGTCTTTGTAAATAGACACAAACAATCCATTCTAAAAATGGTTTTCCTGCTCTTTCCTGTTTGCCTCAAAAGTACAAATATTACTGCATCTTATCTTGAGTTATCAAATTAACAGGATTCAAAGAATACACTCTCTCTGTATTTTATGTATATGTAATGATGTATACACTTTTATTTAGGGAAAGCCTATTACATGTATTACTGATGTTTTTCAAGACACATTGCCTTGCTGGTGTACATTGTCTTGACTTTGCAGTTTTCCTGTTTGATTTTGTCTTGCTTTGGCTATTTGACGTTACACATCACTTGTGTGATTTGCATTAGCTAACAGCGTCTAGCAACGGAAACAGACTCAATTTTAAAATAGACAAGACATTAAAATGCTAATGCCAGTTACCAATCAATGCTGTAAAATGTTAAGTTTTACTTTGTAATATGGCCCCCTTTGGAATGGGTTGAAAATAGTGTTTCTAGATTAGATTAGATTAGATAATACTTTATTCATCCCACAATGGGGAAATTCCCTTGTTACAGCAGCAGTTTTCCACAGTAAAAAGCAAACCAACGAACAAGCAAGAGGCAAACAACAGACAATGTGCAAAAAGTACTGAATGAATGTAAAGTGGCATTATATAAAAGGTATTGTAAAGTAAAGTGAGGTGGCCATAGTTATATAAATAATATTGAAGTGTAACCATAATATAAATAATATTGAAAAAGTAAGTACTGGTAATGGAAAAAATATAAATACAGATAATAAAGATATGGGTATGTATAAACAATTAAAGCTAACCTATGTAACTTTGCTGAACAGCTGCTACATAATAATGCTATAAATTCAGTTTGGTTTATTTGACACCTCAAAAACGGAATATAATGACAAAACGGTAAAACGTAGTGTTAAAACATAGTGTTACAGTGTTAGAGTCAGTACTGTGTGTTTGAAAACTGACTCAGTAGTGTCAGTTACAGAGAAATATTAAGTAGTTCTATTAACCACCACACTGGTCTTACCTGACCAAGTAATGTTGTAGCAGCAAAGTCCCTCAGTTTGTTGAATTAAGTAAGGATGTTTTATTAATTTTAAGGATTTAACTTTTTATTCAAAAGTGGAATAATGTATTATTTCTTCTTTTTAAAAATACATGGTCTTGCTTTAATAAAGCCAGTATTTAAAACTGTCCCTCTATTTAAGTGTATATTTATATTCTGTGCTGTGTGACTGATGTACGTGTGCTGCTGTAACACCGTAATTTCCCATTTGTTTGGGATCAATAAATATCTATCTATCTATCTATCTATCTATCTATCTATCTATCTATCTATCTATCTATCCATCCCCCTAAATTCTTGTCCCCTTAAAAGAGAATTCCAGTCGATTTCAACACGTAGCTCTGTTGTCTGTAAATGTGGAGTGCTGTCAGTAGAGAGAATAACAAAAACAATCGGTGCTGCCTATACCGTGTTATCCTCCTGCTAGAGTTAGCACCCTACTCTGTTTAGTTCCGGTGTTGATACTGAAAGGAGTGCTTAGGGATCGTCTACAAACTACAACACAGAAAAGAGTCACAAACATATTTTCAAATATAAGCATATGCTTATTTTTGAAAAGTGCTGTAGTACAACTATCAGGAGACATGTTATAATTGAGGTAAGTTTGGAGACACTGCCTTATTTAGTCATTAAATTGATAGACTACATATTTTTGTTTTATCTCTTTTCTGTGTTGTAGTTTGCAGATGGTGCCTAAGCTCTCTAACTGCCATCTCAATACAGGAACTAGAGCTGAATTAGCACAACTTGCATTTCTTTCACAACTACAGCAGTCAGCTTCACTGTGTTCACTCGGAAGGAATCACTTCACATGGGTAGGCACTTTTAATGACATTTTGAACATGCTAAGAGGCTAAAAACACGTTTAAAACTTGCCCTGTTTAAGCCTGCTGGGTGCTAACTCTAGCAGGAGGATAACACGGTGTAGGCAGCACCGATTGTTTTCATTTTTATCGCTACTGACAGCACTCCACATTTACAGACAACAGAGCTACGTATTGGAATCGACCGGAATTCTCCTTTAACATGTCATTTGAACCCTACGTGGGCTTATTTTGTCTTACCTCATTGGGGAAAAAGGGGCCTAATATTGAGTAACAGATCATTGAACTGAAGTTGACAGATGCCATTGATATTAGGGTTAGAGTCTGCTGTCTGGTCATCCTCGGGGGATGCTCTGTTGATTCAGCTGGAGTGCTGTTATCTGCTGTGGAAAAAACGGAAATGAGTAAAAGTTAAGGAACAGAAAAAGGGGCATATTAAGATTTGATATTGCTGAGTGTAAAGGACATGTCATTCATGATAAAATGAATCGCATTGATTCAGTTGATTTAAAACAGTTCACTGCAAGGAAGTCACCAACCTGTTTGCTGAAGACTAACTTGCGAATCCATTTTTAAACGTTTCCAATTATTCAGGACAGAACTTGAGACGGTGACACGGCATAACGACACACATGAGAAGCCCGACAGCAGACAACCAGCTCCTGCCTCTGCTCAGCGACAATAAACCACTGTCTGGAGCCAGCTAACTAACTCCGTTAGTCAATAAATGGCTAACGTCAAATGACACAGAAAACACTTTCTTTCAAAATAAAAGCCCCTGTGCGCAGCTTCCGGTGGCACAAGCGATTCAGTCTTCCTTCAGGTCCCACATATTTGTTATTAAAAGTTACTGTAAATAATAGGACTTAATCTTAAAATGATCAATAGTGCCTATTTTATGTTTTATGTTTTTAGCATTATTACTGGCACAGGACTTTTTATGTAATAACAATTATTTCATGTTTTATGCAAAAAACAATAAGCCTAGCCTAACACTAGAAAGTAGGCTAATTACAATATGTAAATTAAAGAAAATAATATAATCAAATTAGCTAGCCCACAAATATGTATAATGATGTATTTATATGACTAAATTGGTATTTAATTGTATATATTTAAATTAAATGCTAATTTAGTATAGTACATGTTACACAAAACAAAAGTAATGAATATTGTTTAGAGATTTTTTTACAATTTATGCATAATGATTTTGAAATTACTTTATACTTAGTAAATAATACATCATAATTAATTCAGATTCAGTTGATCCCTTCATAAATGGAAAACAAAGGGAGCCTGTGGCGTGGGCTCCTGGGATCAATTACTTTGCATCTGAGTAAAAGAGCAAACTGTAAATGAATCACAAAAAAACATTTGGAACAATGTTTTTTATTACATTTTGGCCAGCCTATAGGTCCATGTAAACCTATGGTCACATTATATTTGTTTTCTTCACAAAATAAGAGAAAAAAAAATCAGGCAACCAACTATTCATTAGGCAGTATTGCTGATAACTGACACACACACTGTCGCTGAAATCTCTGAAGCTGCATTAAATGAAAAGCTCTGAAATTAAAACTGTTTGTAGCCTTCCTCAAAATACTTTCTTCATATACTTTAAAATAACATTTTACCAAATGGCACATGTCCAGACATTTCTACCTTTGTTTCTTTATACATTAGCACCAAATCTACATTAATCTCACTTCTACTTACAGGTAATCTTAACCATTTTTGAATATGTTGTATTTAATACCTTTTTTATACAAGTGTAACATCAAAAAACTGTCTGTACCATGTTAAACCAAAGATGAATTACAAAATTACTGAAATTAGTAACATATAGGCACAATTTTCTAAGCATATAATGATAAGTAATTTACTAAATACACAGTGCAAGCAGCTTTGCATTTTCCTTTGCAAGTACAACATCTGTTCTATGTAGGTAGCATTATTGCACACAAGCTCTACCCATCTAAAGCAGCACTGATTTCCAACGAGGCAAACTACTGATGTAGTAGCATCATAAAGATCCAATGAAAACAACAGAGCCAACCAAGTCTGAGATTCTCTGAGAGGATCTCTGTGTTTATGCACATTTTTGTTTGTGGGGATGGGGCCATTTTCTACAATCTTCCCCACTAACTTACTTTCAGCCGAATGCATTTGACTATTAGGCAAACTTAAAGTTATTAACTCACATTTGTAGAGGGGAGTTTGGGAAAAGAAAAAGGACATTTATTTACACATGACAAAATGAAAAAATACATTGTCAGATCATAACAGTTCTGACTGAATGATTTGCAGTATAGTGGCCAAAATAATATGATTTACTATTTGTTCATTGCACCACTTCACGGAAGTATCATGAATAAAAAATACACAAACTATGATATAAACTGTGGTCAACTCTTAATGTTGCAGTTGCAGAATCATTATGTTCTTCAATTGCATGTTAAGAACATTATGTAGAGGACTAAAAATCTAATCATTGCCTCAAACAAATGGGATTGGAATTAAGAATAAAGATACAAATAAAGTTATCGGAAAAACGCATTAACAATCAGTTTGATATGCATAATAGAACCTTACATACATTTTTAAGTACTTGACTTGAATGAATGCAGTGTTTTTATCATATATGGTATGGCTTTGTGAAAATGCATTTATAATTTTGAATGCAATCCTTCCTAACAATGTAGGTATTTGCTGTGTATGTTTTTATTAACATCAAATCATTTTTTATTAATTTGAAATACATTGAATTAGTCCTTTGGAAGATAGCACCACATGGTACTAAACCTTCACAATGCTTTTAAAATCCATTCCAACATGTACTCAGTTAACCCTTTGTTTATCCAGGGAAGGTTGACATTTTTTACTTCACTAAATAACATTTGAATACTAAGTCAAATTAGCTTAAGTACATTCAACATATGAACTAGAAAAGATTAAGTAACTGGTGTAGTCTCCATGACCACCGACCGAGACTGACTGCCTTCAACAGACTGATTGTAAATTGTCTGCATGTGCAACACCGACTTGTATATTAAAAAGAACCACCACAACACTGACATTCCCAGCTTTAGCCCCACACATCGGGGTGCTAGAACATTGTTGGTTTCTTTTGAATTGGTCTACAACAGCACAAAACCTTTTCACTTCAGCCTCTGAGTCACGTTGGCTAAGGCAACAGCAAATGCCTGCACTGCTGAGAAAGGATACTGGAAATCCAAGATATAGCCATTCCCATCAATTCGCCCAAACTGCATCACCTAAGAAAAGACAGAAAGAGAAAAATTTTTTTTTTAATTAATTAATCTACGGCTGCAACATTATTTATTTTTTGGCATTACTTATTAAACTGCCAGTGATTTTCTTGTTATTTTTAGAGCAGAATGTCAGAAAATTGAAAAAAACTCAAAAATATTCTACTTTCAAACAAGAAAAAGAAAAGCAGAAGGTCTTCCCATTTGAAAACCTGAAATCAGTGAATAGTTTAATATATGTTTTTGCTTAAAAAGTGAGCATTATAACAGTTTTCTGTTAATCAACTAAAATAGAATTTGACTTATTATTTCAGCACTCTCACATTACCTGTCTACCGTCCAGCTCAATTTGAAAATTCTTTGCAGACTCCTGTGTGACTCGTCCTCCAAAATCAAGCTGGTAGACCTGGGTGGCTTCATTCCACAATGGCTGTTTATTGGCCATAACATAGACAAACCCTTGGTTTCCCAAACTACGGTCCTCTCTTTCATTTGCCTTGCGGCACTTTATCTCCTCCAGCTCACTTGCCATACGTAGGCTTCGCTTGTTCTTCCAGCTCTTCTTACTACTCTGGTTCTGGTTCATGAGCTCATCGCCGCTAATAAACAGCTCCGGCTCACTCTCGGAGCTATCCTGGAACTCATTTGTGGTCCTGCTCATTTTCTTGGTTTTATTGAGTTGCTCCCTCTGCCCTTTGGGCTTCTTCTTCTCTCTGCTGCTGAGCCTTGGGCTGGAAATGAGAGTGTTGAAGTCAGAGAGTGCACGCCCTTCCTTTCTAGATTTGCCCTCGGAGACGGTGGGCATGTTGCCTTCCTCGGCCCTGCTGTCCAGTCTTTTGCGACTCTTCTTGTTGAAGCGCTCGGACTCCTGCGGCACAGGGCTTTCATTCAGGGATGGTGGCTCCAGAAAGTTGTTGGCAGACTCTGCTAGATCTTCTGTGGCACTTTTGGATGGTGGTAGCTCAGTAGGTGGAGGAGGAGGGGGGAGAGGGGGTGGTGGGGGCGGCCCAGTAGGAGGGGGCGGTGAGAGAATGGGTTTCTCTAAGATCTGATGAGTTTTGGTAGGGAGGGGAGGTGCTGGAGGGTCCTGCATGGGAGGCGGGCAGGGGTAAGGGTTCCAGGGGTGAAGGCTGACGGGGTGCAGCTGAAGTCCAGCACATGAGCTGGCACCTGGATACATCGGAGGGAGAGGGCAGCAGGCCAAATTTGCAAGACTTGGAGCATAACCTGGTGGCAAGACCAAGTTGGATTCCGGCTGAGCAAAAGGGACCGAACCAACGGCTTCATTTGGAGAGCATTGAGGTGAAGGGTTCTGCAAGGTCTGAAGTGGAGAACTGCTGTGGCCCACGCTCGGAGGAAAAGGAGAGAGAGATATCTGGTAACCTGACGGGAAAGTCAGAGTGCTCGTTGTCTGACTGGTTGGAGGTTTAGTCGTGAGGACAAACGGCAGCCGAGTCATGTCCAGGTGCTGAGCTTGACTGATGATGAGTGGAGGCGGTTTGTGAGGTCCTGGTGGAGGGCCTAGCATTGTTTGTTCTGGAGTGAGCCAGAAGTCCTCGGTTGTGGACGTGTCCCACTGGTAAGGCGGGGGACGTTTAAGTGTCAAACTGACATCGCCGAGAGTCAGCTGACGCACAGATTTCTCGAGATGACACTGCTGATTTAAAGTCTCATCTTCCGTGAAGGCAGAGTTAACGTACACTGTTCTGTCCCTGCTGTTGTCGACAGCACTCAGCAGACTGTAAGACGACTGGGAGGACATGGGAGAGGTACTTTTGGAGTGCACGATAATGGTACTGTGATGCGCTCCTTTCCCTGGTGGGAAGTCCTGTCTCACCACCGTGCCACCTGCAATGCCACTACTTGTGGTCCCGCCGCCACTAACACTGACACTGGTGCTGCTGCTGTTACTGCTGCACTGTGTGCATGTGTACAATGCAGTGGGCACCCTCTGCTGGTAGGTAAGTGCTAGTGCACTGTTCATTTTAGCTTTGGTGGGCAGGGTTCTTGAGCTCTCCATCATCTGTGGCACTTTTAGTCCCACGTCCCTGCGGTCACGACGTAGTGTGGCATGAATCAGACTGCTATCAATTCTCTGGGGAGGAGGAAGTGTAGCAGTTACTTGATTGGCAGGATCAGGGTAAGGAGGAGGGTCTCCGCTAGGTATAGAGTAACGAGGGACAGAGAGACGACTCAGTGTTGCTGAGCTGTAGGGAAGCTGAATTTTTTTATTCTCAGAGGAAGTGACTTTGAGCGTGGCCGAGCCGTGAACAGCGTACGCATTTTGGTTGCGAACGAGGCGCCTGCGGGGCCGACAAACCTCCTCCACGTTGCCACTGCTGTCAAAGGTTGTGATCCTTTCATACCCCAGAGGAGTCGGGTACTGTAAAGTGACAGGGTGAAGCAAAAACTCATCCTTCTTCAGGCAGAGCTCCGGCGACAGGACGCTTGGGCTGTCACAGTTTGTGACGAGAGTTTGAGGCGTAGCGATGGCTGTAGCGGTCGCGGCAGACACCACGGTGCCCGGGTATGGAGGAGGAGGATTCACCTTCCTCATGTGAATCTCCACAGATCCATCCATGTCACTGAAGGGGGGTAAAGTCCGCGGAAGACTCGGCTTAAGGGTGTGTCCGTGCTCCCCCCTGGCAAATCCCGGCTCCGTGGTCGGAGGAGGAGGCAGGAGATGAATCTGGTGTAGCGAAATAGTTGGATAGCCGGACGGAGGAGGCGGTAGCGTCATCTGCATCTTCAGCTGCTGTTGCATCTGCTGGTGCTGCCTCTGCATCTGTTGGTGCTGCTGCTGGATCTGTTGGTGCTGCTGCTGGAGCTGCTGCTGCTGCTGCCTCATCTCCTGGATCTGCTGGCGGATCTGCTGCTGCTGCTGCTGCATCTGCTGCTGCTGCTGCTGCATCTGCTCATGTTGCAGCTGCATCTGCTGCTGCTGCTGCTGGATCTGCTGTTGGTGGTGCAGCTGTTGGTGCGTGGGGTTCTGTTGGATTTGTTGTTGTTGCTGTTGGACCTGCTGCTGCTGATGGAGCGTCTGTAATTGCTGGAGCTGTTGCTGTTGCAACTGGAGTTGTTGATGTTGCTGCTGGAGCTGCTGTTGCTGTAATTGCTGTTGCTGTGACTGGGACTGATGATGGTGTTGTTGTTGTTGTTGTTGTGATTGGGACTGATGATGGTGTTGTTGTTGCTGCTGTGATTGGGACTGATGATGGTGTTGTTGTTGCTGCTGTGATTGGGACTGATGATGGTGCTGTTGCTGTTGCTGCGATTGGGACTGATGATGGTGTTGTTGTTGTTGCTGCGATTGGGACTGATGATGGTGTTGTTGTTGTTGTTGTTGTTGTTGTTGTTGTTGCTGCTGCTGCTGTTGTTGAAGGTGATGCATTTTCTGCGGCTGTGTCTGCATTTGTTGGGACTGTTTGGACGGCAGTTGACGAGGCTGCTGCGAATGAGAGCGCGGCGGGTGAGGTTGTGGTGGGAGATGGTGAGGTGGAGGTGGGGGAGGAAGAGTGCCAGGGAGAAGAGGACCCATCTCCAGCCCATTGAAGATGGCTTGACCAGGGTTTGAGTATCTAGTTGGCATGGGGTACGGTGTTGGAACTGCGTCCTGCCCATGATCAGTAACAGGGACAGAAGCTGCAGCCGCCACAGCTGCAGCCGCTGCCGTGGCTGTAGGGTTAGTCAGGACATCAAGCTGAATGTTCTGATTGGCCAGAAGAGACTGAACCAGGCCGATACTCTGAGTCGGAGACATTGCCTGAGCCGGGCTGTGGATGGGAGCAATGGGAATGTTGACTGTACAGGGGGGATTCTCTCCTGCCACACCAGATGGCCCCATCACTTTATAGAAAACACAAAGGAGGACTGTGTAAGTGACTTGTAGCGAATGTAATGAATAAAGTCAGGTGCATTGGAAGTAGGGCTGCACGATATGAGGAAAATATGCGATAAAGTTGACGCGATAACGATATTACTTGCAAAAAAACAACTTATATATTAAAGTCTACTCAGTTCTGCATTTCTGCTGCTTTGAGTATTCTGCTAAAATACAACAAATTGCATGTTGAATTTAAAACAAAAGAAAGTAAATCATTTCCAACATTCTTTTATTAAACAAATTGAATGTTGAATTGAATATAAAAAGGCACCGCTAAATGCAGTTTTCTACTGATGTTTTCCCCCACCACAACACAAAAATCAAGTGTCTTTCGTGATATGTCACAGCCTTTCGCGGTGTGTTCATTGCGTCACTTGGTATCGCGATAATGATAAAAAAACAATATTGTGCAGCCCTAATTAAAAATTAACACATTCACACTCCTTTCTTATGTGGTGTTCAATATTCATTCACACCTGGTAAGTCATCCTCATCCTCACTGAACACATTGTGGTTGAACACAGGCAGGCTCATAAAGTCATGAGAAATCTTGCGCACTTCTGGAAGGTAGATAGTCATCTGTCTCGGTTGTAGATGTAGCAGACTTGTCTTATAGATGACTGAAACATAGAAGAAAGTGATTGTTGAATTCATCTGAATGGTTAATGTAATATGTACAGTATGTGTGGCTTTACGTGACATTTACCTGCTCCAAGATTGGCAGGGAGAAATGAAGCAAGTCCAACAATTTTAAATTTTGTCCCCCAAATGTTTGATGTGACTTGAGCTAGGTAGTTGTGCTTTGAAGAAGAATAAATGGAAGACATTGACAAAAAGAATTATGCCAGATATACCAGGTAGTAAGTGAGAGAACATGGTTCTAACATTTTAACAATAACGAAACATAATAATAATTTGAGCATGTTACTTTTCTTCCAGATTTACGATTTACTGGAAAGCGTTTTGTGACATTACAGGTAATTATTAGCACTTCTACATCATGATTTCATTGGGAAACATTTGACTAATTCAGGTACTACAGTATCATTAGCGGATGATACAGATTCATACCTCTGTGATCCCATCCATAGAAAACTCTCGACGTGTCAGACTGGGAGAGCGAACTGGAGGCTTTTTTGTTGGTAACCGTGGCGACCGTTGGCCTTCCTGATTGGTGCGTGAAAGTTTAGGAGATTTTCTAGATTCCATGTTCATCCTATGAAACAAAGAAGTACAGTTTTCAACCATCCTTTCTTTTGACAATATGACATTTTCCATTTATGTTACAGTAATAAACTCTACTAGCACGTTGAGACAAATGCTATTAAAACATCTGCAACCTCTCTGTGGTTCAGGCCTGTGTAATGTGTGGGTGACCTGTTTCCTCGGGAAAACTTTGGTGACTTCTTCCCGACCCACTCATCACTCAACTCAATGTCACTGGAGTCAGAGCAGTTACAGCTGTCAGTGTATGAGATCATGGGATTCACACACACCTCCTCTGGAAAAAAAACAACCACAAATCAAAGAGGTGAGTTTGATCTAAGTCCTCATACATACTAACATTAAACTACCCCTGCGTTAGAACATTAATAACAGTAAGTAACTGTTTGTTGGGACAGCAGGCTAAATGCAACCCTTGTGCAGCCAGGTCACAGTACAGACTATTCCTGTATTAAGCCTCAGACCATGAAACAGCAAAGAAGAGCAGTCATCACCACAGTCTGTATTGGTTCTCACTCAAGGTGAATGATGGGTACACTGCATATGTGCAGTTATTTAAAAAAAAAAAAAAAAAAGCACAGGTTTCGAGAGATGAACAAGGCGCAGATTTAATTTCAAGTAGACAAGGAACAAGATTTCTGACCTTGAGGCAAGTCTGCCACCATCAGTGTCTCCCATTTACGTTTTTTCTTATTTTCTCAAGTACTTTTGCTTCATTCATCAGTATGTCAAAAGCTTATAATCCATTTCACCTAAAGAACATTTGGGAAATATGCTTAATCGCTTTCTTGCCAATAGTTAGATTAGAAGATTGATACCATCGATCGATCTTCGTATCTACCTAAAAGGACAGGAGCAGACTACAACGGACAGTTAGGACTGCAGAAAAGATCATTGGTGCCAACCTGCCCTTCGTTCATGACTTATACTCTTCCAGAGTCAGGAAACGGGCAGGAACCATCACTGCAGACCCATCTCACTCCGGACACAACCTGTTCCAGCTTCTCCCCTCTGGTAGGCGCTACAGAGCACTGTTCGCCAAAACCAACAGATTCAGGAACAGTTTCTACCCACAAGCCATTTCTCTGATGAACAGCTGACTTCTTACCCACAGTGTCAGGTTCAATTCTGGTCAATAACCCAGTAACTTTGTCTCCAAACAGCACCTGTTTACTGGTTCCACTATTATTCCACTTATTTAGTATTATTCATCATTCCCATATCTCACTTATTCTTTATTATTTACTCATCATTCCCATTCTCATATCTCACTTATTATTTATTTATTCATCATTCTCATTTCCTATTTCAGAACTGTTCATAATGTTCATACTGTTCATATTGTAATATAATAACTTAATACTATTTTTGTTCCACATTTAAATTATTTTTATTGGACTTTTCATTGCACTCATGCCTCTATACTGTTTCTGTTTAGAGTATGTATATATTAGTGTGTATATATTGTTTGTTTGTTTTGTATGTGTAAGCACATTGTGAGCAACTATGTTCCAAAAAAAAAATCCTTGTATGTGTCTTCATACCTGGCCAATAAAGCTGATTCTGATTCTGACTTTCTCATCTAGCTCTCAGCAAGAGAGAAAATAAGCATTATTTTTTGAAAACGTCAAATTATTTCAGTCAGTTTACCCCACAAATGATTTTCTCACCCAACCCTATTGCGATCTAGTCTAGCAGATAGTTTTAACTTTAGGAGCTGTTGTCTTTAGATACAAGCCTCTGAAACTTCTGCATGCAAGATACTCAGTGAAAGAATGGTTAATATAAATGCAATTCATTTATATAGCGCTGTTCTAGTCTTAGCAACCACACCTTCATACACTGGTGGCAGAGGCTACCATTCAAGGTGCCACCAGATCGTCCGATCATCTGCACATTCACACACCATGGCACATCAGGAGCAATGCAGTAAGGACACTTTTGACATTTAGACTGCAGGGGATAGAAGCACCAACCTTCTGATTGGTGGACAACCACTCTACCTCATGAGGCACAAAAGCCCACCAGGAAAGGGGCAACCTCAACCAGAGGGGGAGGATCAAGCCAAGGTATACAGAGAGAGAACAGCTAATCATCGGTTTGCCTTATACAAACTAACCAAGTGTCTTGTGTAACAATACTGTAAGAGAATTTAGTCCTGTTCCTCATTGTCAGAGCGGGATTACAAAATGCCTACAACAATAACCCACAGACCCCACTGTTGACACTTTTCACGGGAGTTACTTTCTACTAAAGAAATAATCCCAATGAAAAGTATAAGATCCTGTAATGTCTAATCTTACCTGCTTTGCTGTCCATTTTTGGATCCATAATGACAAACTCAGGCCGGAGTTTACTAATGCGCCTTCCTTTAAGAATAGGCACCAGTCCTCCTAAATATTCTAGGTAGAGGGTGTAGCAGGGTCCTCCTGTCTCAGGGCTGTCCTCTGCTCGCTTCATGGTGCAGTGGAGCCTCTCATTCCCAGCCGTAGGATAGCTGACAAAGTCACGGATGTTGTTGGGGTCAGGGATTGGGGGCTAGAACAAAGAGAGGAAAGGGCTGTAGGATTTCTGGACACTCAAATGAAAACATTTCCCAGTCAGGAGTTTTGCACTATCAATGAAGTTGGTAAGAAGCTGTCTAATGTTGTTACTGTACAGCAGTTAATCAGTGGATGAATGCACCTTGATTGTGGGTATAAAAGCAGTGGTGACATAAGAACAGAGCAGCGAGGGCATGTTCAGTTTCCCCACATCTTTCTCCTCGCGAAGGGCGCTGGCGATGCCCTGCTGGCATAAAAGTTGGAGGCTGGCCACCCTGTGCTCCACACGCACCACATACAGTGCTGGTCCACATGCAAGGAACAGACGAGAGTCTCTGTGACCCCAACAGATGGTGGTAATGGGTCTCTGAAAAACAATTAAAAAAAAATCCCTACATTAATCTGTTTACATTTATTGCACATAATAACCCTGGCTCTTCAGACCCTCCAAATAACAATGTACATTACAGTGTACATTGTTATTTGTTATTACATTGTTATTTGTTATTACATTGTTATTTGTTATTACATTCAGCACTAATTTTGCATCTTACTGTAGCATAAATACTTGACTTGCCTAGACATCTACTATATGTCCTTCAATTGAAAAAGGACTAACCTGTGCCGGTGTTTCCAAAGTGTAGATGTGCTCCCCTTGGACATTATAGAACTTAACGAGGGCATTTCTCATAATAGAGTCGACAGGAATCCCATGTCTCTCCATGCCGGCCACAGCCAAGAGGTCTCCCTGGGAGCACCACTGGGCCTCAACATCTGTGGGGTGAAGGAGCACAAAAACCTTATGCGTTATGTGACATATGATCAACACAATGAATTAGCATGCTTGTAAATGTCACAGTGATTTTTTTATACCTTTCAGCCCTGAGCGAATCACAGCAGGAGAGAGGTCATCATAGTTGTTCATTAAACTGATATCTCCTGATAGGAAGGTGACTGTCAACAATGGCTTGACTCTTCGCACTTGGAAGAACAAAGAAGAGTAAGTATATTACCTTTCCACAGCCAACACAAGGTAACAACCTGTCATATGAGCAGTTGGAGGGGGGGCTGTTTGTACCTAAAGGCAGAATATTGTCATCAGAGTCGGTGTCGCTCTCTGTGCTGTCCTCGACCAGGAAATCGGGGCAGTTCCAGCACATGCTCACGATCCCATCAGACTCGTGTAACAGAACATGGGCAAGCATTCGTCCATGACAGTCCATCACTATCACCTGGCCATCTGCTGTACCAAACAAGACCTGAGGGGGCGTTGTACATTAAACATGAATAGATGATAAATATGATAAAAATGCTCTGGAGCATCAAATACTTGGCCGAAAAGTGCTGCAACATTATATAAGTCGTTTCATCTTGTGTTTGAGGCATTCAAAGCAAGGGAAAATGACCTCAACCCACATGTAATTTTTTGTCTTAAAAATAACTTTTTTAAATATTTTTAAGCAATGTGTACCTGTTGATCATCGGGCGTCCAGATGCCACAGGTGATTTGACTCTCCAGGTTAATCTCAGAGGACCAGTGTCTTTGTCCGCTGACTGAGCCAACTAACACGAAGCCATCGCGGTAAGCGATGAGGGCTTGGGTGCCATCATGCGACCACGTGAAGTCACTCACCTTGAGGGAAGAAATATTCCCCTTCAAAATATTTGTGTATGTATACGGGACGCTGCCATCAAAATACCATAAGTCTAAGTCCTTTCTGAGGTAGTTTTTAAGTGCATTACAGACCTATATAAAGTTTTAGTATATGTATTGTGATAATACATCCTATGTGAATGTGAAAGCAGAAGAAAAGTGTCTACCTGGGCTCCTCGGTCATTCACTAACTCTACCGACCATCTTCCTTCATACTGGATCCACACAAAAATACCTCCTTCCATATCGCAGGTGGCCAGCTTCTGAAAGGGCTCATTCCAACGCACCAACACAACCTGCAAAAGCCCCAAAACACTGTTATTTTTTTCTGCAAATGCAGGTGGCTTTCTGCATAGAGGAACATTCATGATTAATATGAGTGCGAGCACAATGTTAAAAAAGCTTTATAGGCTGAATGTGATCTCAAAGTTCACTGCAGTTGAAGTCAGGATACAGAGCAAATACAGACATAATGTTATCTAGATCTGTAAATTGGATGCATTTCATGGGCTAAAAAAGGCATGGCGAAACATAACTTATTACTTCTACATGTGCTCTGAATTTGTTTTTTTAAAATATCTTATTTTTTCTCATCTGATTTATATTGCATCCAACCAACCTCAGAAAACCTTTATACTTTTTTTTTCAGTAATTTCACATGATATTTAGTTCTAGACTATTACATACCTTCTATTATAATATACCTTCTTTTTTTCTTTATTATGTACATTTAAATAGTAATGGTTGGCATATCTATTGCACCTCTATTTGCTGTACGGTCATTTATATGCAAATGTCTTAATTTCTCCTAACTCACCTGCTGCTGCAACAATTTTATCTCATTTTGTACTATTGTCAAAGATAGTAAACATTCATGTTTGGATCAGAATGGAAGATTCTATAACGGTGGGTTACATATAAATACATGTCAGTTTTGTTCAAAAGGGTTTCAAAATATATTGAAAAACAGTGAAGACAGTGACTATACCTCGCTGTTGTGTCCTCGTAGGTTAAAATTGATTCTCTGAGGTGTGCTTCTGTCCCTCCTGCAGTGACTCGATGTAAACGTCACCCCAACAACTCCTCTTCCGTTCCCTGTGGCGAGCCAGCCCTCCTCATAGTACCGCCTCCGGCACACAGGCTTGTCCTTTTCACTCTTGGGGACCCTGCCTTTCCACGAGAGGCAGAGGATGTTGGAGTCGCTGCAAAGGATGGGACCATGTTCCACAGCAGCCAACATCCCTACTGAGTGACCAGGCTAGTAGGTAAAATAGAGGAAGAGGCAAGTTGAAATAGCATTCAAAAAAATTTTTTTAACCTTATTATTTAACAAGATTCAATTCACGTCATTAGTTTGTGTCTGCCTGTGACCCCATATTCACTTTAAACTGTCTTCTAATGATGTTTAGAACATTTTGGGATGTACACGGTTGGTCGGCAGGAGGCTGTCACTGTCCCGCCTCTCCAGCCCTTCGTTGCCAGCCTCCATCCATCCACCAGAATACTACTACTAAATGGGCAATGTGGAAAGACTATGCTGTCAATTACCGCCTCCAAGCTCAAGAATGAACTTTCAATCTAAAAAAATGTCAGCTAATATGGATGAGAAGGCCTTAACGTGCTCAGAAAAATGGAAATTTCAACATCTACAATGCCATGTCAACTGGGCAAACTGTGATATGATCAAAATGTCCAAAATAAGCAGTAGATGGACCATGTGGTGAGCTTTTTGTGATTACCAAGACAGGAGCAGGAGGATCGTCTAACATGCAAATAATGGCCTATGTGTGAAAGGTTGCATCCACCAATTACTTATGATGCATAGGCAATACCTACAGTACATATAATCAGATATGTATGGGCATCACCCTACTGAGCTAGTTGTAATGTGAAACAGGAGGTTCATGTACTCTGTTTGAGACAATACATCATGGGCTCTGTTTGAGACAATATATAATGCACTCTGTTTGAAACATTCCATCATTTGATACAGCTTGTAACAGTGAATTATTAAATGTGCCCTTATACCAGTCAAATCATCATGGCTGCTGCTCAAAGTGCTCTAGCTGTTGTTCTATTATTCACTGTCTGTGGAGCAGCTCCAGATGTGTCTCTATATGACATCATCAGTACTGTCTGTCTTTTATTTGTACAGACTCGCCAACTAAAATCATATCATATAAATGTAGTGTGAAAATTCTGTTTTAAGGCAGATTTTGTTGTCATTATCAAAACGTTTGCAGCATGTTAATGCTTGTTGAAATACTGTTTCACTCAATACTGTCTTTGTTCATTTAGGTTAATTGAAGCTCAGACTAAATGCATTCATTTCCATCCATGTCCAATCTACTGACACTGGACTGAAACGGTCTAAATAGAAAATGTTCTAAAGGGCTTACCGTACAGCTGTGTCATTTTTTATTCTTGTTAAACTCGTCTTATTACAATGTCTGAGATGTTTGGCATCTCTATCTTGTTTCCGCTTCATTAAAGCTATATTATACACCCAGTACAATAGTCAAACCCAAGTCAAACTCCATGTTTTTGGCTGCACAATTCAATAAAATGTCTTGTGCATCACATGATTTTTTTTCACAAAAATTAGTCTTGGTACTTCGTATCTTAGGAAACTTTAAGATCTCATCTACAATATATAATTAAATCATGTGAATCTTATTAATGTTTGGCTGCACAGAATGTGTTTATAATGCCTTGCAAGTAGACTGCATAACATGTAATAATATCTTGTTAAATTGCAGGGAAATTTTTATGGAATTAGTTTCTGATATGAAAGTAATTCAACATACCTCATAGTTCCTGGACATGTTGAGTTAAATGTCCTCCACTGATGGTGTCCATATTTCCATTCAAGTGATGCACTGAAGGTGAAGGGTAATGGCTGCTCTGCTATTGGTGCTTAGAATAAAATCGTAAAATGCATCATTCAGACAGATGTTGTCCAGCTCTACATTCATTTACAACAAACAGCTCTGCACTTCAGGCTTCTCTGATGTCTGTGGCCCACCCCATGTCTTGATGTGGCTCTTGAGAGTTGTATAATCCTGTTTCAATGAAAGATAAAAATAAAAAGACTAAATAAAACACCGTTATTCAACAAGTAAGGTAATTTAAGATAGAAGTTGCAGAGGTGTCTCTCGCTTAAAATAGCCGCGTTGTCATTCAGTGCATCAACCTTGAAATTCACAGTTTTTCTGTCTCTATGCAACAGCAACACTGCATTGAAGATCAGGGCACTTGCAGTCTCCATGGGTACTGATACCATTCGCTCTTGCTATTTTACGTCAAACACCGGAGCAGCCAGGCAAGGATGTGAACTCCTATATTGTAATTTCTACATGGAAAACACTATTAACGTATGTAATGCAAATAATAAGAATAAGGACATTTAAATTAAACAACGGTTGAAAACAATAATTTGCCTTTTGTTTTGAAAAATGTAGATTCACAGCATCCACTAAAAGTCGAAGTAAAAGACCCACCGTCTCCTCCCTAAAGGTCTCTCACTACATTAGCCTACACGTTACATTACACATAGGCTACAATTGAATGTCTCATTCAAAGGCGTGTTGAAATCTGGCCGCATGCAGCAGTCTGAATGAGCCAACTGATGAGATCGTTTAGCTGCAGTAGAAAATAAAGAAGTGCTTTCATCAAGAGGCTATATGGACACACATAATGCAGTTGTACATACCTGTGCCGCTGTAAAACGACGTTTATCCAGAGGCAGTCGGCGCACTGTGCGGTCGTGTTGCCAGGCACTATTCCGCTGGCGCACTTTGGGGTTGTGGCTTTAAAACGGGTTGCCATGAAGCAGGTAGCACGGAAAATAGACACCGAACTTCAAATCCAGTTAAAACGAAAGCATCAACACACCTAGTAAGCACGTTAAGAATCACTGAAGGTTAGTATGTACAGTTTATTTAAATTTAAATACATTTTGATATGAAGCCTGGTCCACAGGCTACTATAATGAATTGTACATTTATTGAACCACCTCAAAAGGGGGTTTCTTTCATAATGGCAACCTCACAAGGCGCACCCCATCTTTGTAAGTGGCATTCTTGACACAAGACCTTGATGTGATGAATCTGCAAGTAACTGAATGTCCTACCTTCCTGCCACAGCGTTAAGTAATATTAATTAAATAGCTGATGACGTTCCTCCAGTTATATAAGTAGCCTATTATAACACTATGCATTCATTTTAAATAACCAAACTGATTTACATTGTTTCATTTATGCACAAAAAGCACAAGCACTGAAATCAAATCATCATTTAATCTTTATTGTGATATTAGATAATATAACTATAGCACATAGCGTTTCCCTCATCTTCATGTGTGTGTATGTGTGTGTGTGTGTGTGTGTGTTTGTGTGTGTGTGTGTGTGTGTGTGTGTGTGTGTGTGTGTGTGTGTGTGTGTGTGTGTGTGTGTGTGTGTGTGTGTGTGTGTGTGTGTGTGTAGTAAAAAGTAAAATTTACCCTCAGACTCTCTTCACATGCGTCATGAGATGTCCTGGATTGATTAGGTACAAACAGCTACATTAGAACTGCAATGATTAGTCATATAATTGATCAATCATTTGAGTCATTTTCAAGCAAAACAACTGCTTGTTACATCTTCTCCAGTGTTAGGAGTGGCTGCTTGTCTCTCTTTTTATATAATTGTTAAATTAAATATTTTAGAGAAATCAACTAACCGATTAACTGAGAATTTAAAATGCAAATAAAACGATTTTGAAAATTATCGTTAGTTGCACCCCTAATCCTTATATCTCATGATATTTTACTAGGCGGAGACTTAATGTTTGTGGTGCTTATTCAGTTAAGGACACACTGCTTTACACTGAAAAGTGTCAGAAATGGTCTGATAAGAAGCAGAGCACAGTCAAAAAGTCCTGTGTAAGCCCAGAATGTTCTCCTTTTTCAGTTGATCTTGGACAGAATCAAGTGCACGTCTCCTCAAAGGCATGGATGACACTGTCATATGCAGGAGGGGGAGTCTGTGAGGGTAAGAAGCCTTTAAGTCCATTGTTGCCCAACCAGAATGAATGTCTCTTGTTTGGCACGAGGGATGCTGAATCCGATGAGTTTGATGCTGGTGTGTCCTCAGGCATGATGACCAGAGTGTCCTCTCCCATCTCCAGACCAGCCCTGCTTCTCTTGGGCACTGGGCGGAAGGTTGAGGTCTCTACGCCAGGCTTACTCCCCAGAGGGCCCACTGGCTCCAAAGAAGGCTGTCTGTATGCGCTCAGAAAAGTGCTTCTGTAAAGGCCCAGCTGGTTGCTCATGGGTGTATGTGAAGTGCCGGATCTCTTTTTGGAGCGCCTGGTGATCCTGGCGGTGGCCTGGCGCCTGGATGCCCAGGTCAACAGAACGTACACCAGAGCACCCAGCAGCAGGCCCACAAGCATAGATAAACAGAAGGCTAAAATCATATCTCCTGGAAAGGAAAAGAAATCAATGCAGAGTTTCAGAAAAAGGGGAAATACTGGAGGAAATGTTTAGTTGACTGGGAGGCAGGAGGCATTGTGTTGTTCTAAAAATTGGGAAGATTATTTTCCCAGATGGCGGTTTCATTTATATTTCAAGTTAAAAATAAAATATTTTTAGCATAGAGAAGGAACAGCATCAGCTGAAAAAGTCTCAGATGTGCCAGATTTGTTTCAGGAAGTTCTTTTTTTATTGATTTGCTATTGTTGGACTGCTATACTGGGCTGTTATATAAAAGCTTACATCATACTTGCGTGTGGGTTCACTGTCCATGCAGTATCATTGTGTTAAAGCACAAACTGAAAAATAACTTTATCCCTGAAACAATTGTTATACAATACTGCTAACTTTTCCTGACTTCTCACAAAAAGTTGTTCAAGGCAAGTTTATATGCACCTTTCCACAAAGAGGCAATTCAAAGTGCGCTATTTAAGACATGAACAGGCATTAACATAAGACACAACATATATAAATAGGATTGTAATGGTACTAAATTAAATAGAAGATTAAAGATCAGCTTAATGGAATAAAACGGAAAAAATTAAAAGGAAGTAAAGGTTACAGTGCAAAGACATAATTACAAACAGCCCCAAATTTAACTTAATAAAAGGCAGTGGCAAGGTTTTAAGCTTTGATTTAAAAACAAACCAAAAAAAACAGTGTTGTTTTCTGGAAATATGTTACAAATATGTGGTGCATAGGCAATTAACAGTTTTTGTGTTTATAGTCAGAAAGCCAGTTTAGGATATGACACTGATTTCTTTTATGTAAAAATATAACTTATTCTTGTTTCAATTGAAGAACTATTACATCTGCATATTACAATACTACATAGCAGCTTTGGGGAAAAAAGTCCCTTGATCTTTACAAGAAACAAATACACTCACCAAGATTAAATGACTTTAGTATCTCCAAAAGGGGATGTGTTTCATTATGTGCCATAATGCCACCATAAGCTGGTGTTAGATTCCACGCTGTCTCCGAGCAGACAGACGAACACCAAGCTTTTTCCAAGACAGACTTTTTGCTTTTACCCCTCTGTGTTTGGCGGAAACTTTGCTGTCATGCTTCCTTCCCTTTCTGGCTTTAAAATTAGCATGTGCATTGCTTATCTGTGTGGGACATAACACTGGGAAACAGGGTTGTTTCCTTTTGCATCATTTCCTTGGTATCAATACATTTCAACAATGGCTTTAGTGGCCTACGACACATTTCTTGTGTTGTCATTTTTGCTACAAAACAAGTTGGATAGGATTGTTATTAAATAAAAATAAATCCAAACCATTAAAAAAATGCAACCTTGTAAAAAATCTTGTTTCCACGTGTTTTGACAAGGTTCTTGATAAGCTAAACCATGAAAATCTAACCATCCACTAGAGTTTGCCTGCAGCTATCAAGCTCTCACTCTCGATGGGGATTTCCTTCTATTGTTGCACTCTTCCCACCTCACTCTGCAATCAGAGTCTTCAGGTTAACATTACCACAAACCAGCCTTCTGCAGCTCAACAGCTGATACAATAATCAGGGACAACTAGTCCTTTTCTATACATTGACACATTACATTTCTAAACAGAGCTTTAAAGTAGATCACTGATTAAGTATAACCACTTTTAAGCACTTTTCTAGGAATGAACTTTCTACAAATTCCTCAAAGAATATTTAGTAAGAAAGAGGCCGAGAAGGTTTTAAATGAGGGAAGGTCTGAGGAAATTTACATTCATATCACAAAGAAGTCCAGCAGATGGCGATGAAGTACTTAAAATAATGATTCGTTTGGAAAATTGCAGCTTCATCACTTAGCAGTCACTATGATATGAATTAAAAAGAATGGAGGTTCCAGAGAAACAGCATAAAAGAAATACACTGCAGGTTTATATAGGTTGCATAAGAGTTTTCTAACAGGTTCCTGTTTTATGAAACAATTTGCTTTTCTGTCCCTCCCTCCAGCCACATTTTTACTTCTCTAAACCTTCCTTGTGCCATATGTCCTTCGACTTGTCTACCTGCACCACCCATATCTAACTCAGCCACTCCCTCTTGCCCTGCAATAACCCTTTCCCCTTCTCCTCACTTGTTACCACTCTCCCTGACCTTCCCCCCCACCTGCTTCCCATTTTCCCTAATCAGCTCATATATATATATATATATATATATATATATATATATATATATATATATATATATATATATATATATATATATATATATATATATATATGCATTTGGACTCTGTCAGTTGAACAAAGTTGCCTGCTGCATTTCATGCCTCTGTTTCCTGGATCCCTGTATAACTGCTTACCACTAACTGTCTGTAAGCGGATTTCTTCAATAAATCACTGAACATTTTTGCATCTGCAAATGGGTTCTTGCCTTGCACACATCAATGTGACAAATGGAAGGTGTTGTTTGAAATAAGTAGGTCAATGTAGATGTCAAGGAAGTTTTCAGAAAGCCTTCTTAGTTTTATAAAACTTTAAACGTATTTAGTACTGTGTCCTTTATGTCTCTGTGTTTATTTTTTTTTAAATAAATTTAAATTACACAATATTGACTATGAGGTGGTTGAGTACAAACCTACTAGTCAACTCTGTAGTCACCTGACATCTTCAGGTCTGGAATGAGCTCATGCTTCTACTGCTTGGCCAGAATTTTTCCTCAAATATTACAAACTTATGTTGCTTATGTTAAATTTTTCGGCAGTTGGAGGGCAGATTTTGTTTTGCTTTGTATCTTATAATTTCATTATTTTCTAAACACATACAATCAGTGTCATGCAATGATCAAAAGTATAAAAATCAAATAAGAACTATGCAATAAACATCACAATTTGACACCTTTTCTCAGAATCTTCATACTCAGAATTTTTAAATCTTAAAAAACATCAAAACTATTTTCTTTTCTTTTTTGGTAAATGATTGTCTTTTGTAATATGGCTCACTAGAAAGTGAGAAGCTCCTGACCTTTTGCTAAATCCTACTAACATTTATGACTGCAGACTTGCAGGCTTATCAGCAAGTCATAAAGATGTGACCCTTTATTAATAACTTATTAATTGAGTGTGGTGCAGATGGTCTGCAGCCCCTATCTCACCCTATCCCTTTACATTGAAGGCTCCTCCTGATTAATTAAAGAGCTGGATGAAAAGACAAGTGGCATGCTGCAGGAGGATTTCCCACAACCTGACAACCCCAAACCTGCTATAATACTTGTTAAAAACTGCATGGACAGAAACCCTTTTAATGTGGCCCCAATTATCGTCTGGTATCATCTACAGCATCCTTTAACAACTGAATTCATATCACACTGTCTGTGAAGCTGACTATAATCTCACTTTGAAGTGCCATACACAAACATTGGGAGAGGGAGAGGGAATTCCTCTCTGTGTTCACCAAAAGAATTTCCCCTTTTGTCCATAAAATTAGGAGGACCGGAACTAGACCACACATTCCCGACCCCACCTCCCCCAGTCTGTGCAGTTTGCTGTCAGCAGCGTGCCGCTCTTTATTCTTGTGGTTACAAACTTCACTTCACGCCACCATATTTAATTTTCACCGTTACCATTAGCAACAAGGCAACACACAGGCACTTCCTCTGTAAAGTTATCATGCTCTGCAGTCCTGAAAGCGGTAAGATGACACATGGCGGATGCAAGTGAATTGATAGTGTTGTTATGTTAGCCTGGTGGTTGTTAGGGTACTTTTTACCAAAAGTTTTACCTATATTTCACTTGTTAGTTTCAGTTAGTTCTTCTTTGGGTTTGTGGTGTTTAGTGACTTCCTCGTGTCAAAACTGGCGCTAATCACTTAACACCATTCAAATAGCTGCAGTAAGTTATACATCCTACTTTGTTTTATAAGTTCTAATTGAGTGTTAAAGAACTTTATGTTAACATTATAATATGTGAAACAACAGGCATGTAATGAAACTGTTCAAAACTTCGAGACTTCTTTGAGCTCATTCAAACATTTTCTCACTCGACAATTTAACTTCCTTTTTTGATTGTCCTTTAAAGTGCTTGTGGGTTTATAAATTGTCAGTTTGCAGGCCACGACGAAATATTAATTCTTTGTTTTAACATTTCCATACTCACTAGTCACTAATCATTTAACTTGTATATAGCCTCATACATGGTTGTCCTGTTAATTACTTGCCTGATAATGTTAATGATAACTTTGTGGTTTTATATTGCTTATCTTTCTGTACATTCGTTACTTCCTGAATATTTCTTACTGGCACTTCTTGAGAGATAATGACATTCAATGATTCAGTCAAATGCCTTGCATCTGTCAACATACTTTTTTTTAGAATCAATAAAGTTTATTATGAATCTCACTTTTCATATAAGCAATACATTGATTGACAGGTAATAATATCTTAAATATAGTGTAATTTGCCTGTTCTTCAGCACTTGTAGCCTTTGAAAGCATAATAGGATCAGACATTTGGATAATTTGACAGGCCCTTTTCACAACAGACATTTTGGTCATAAAAAGAAAAAAATATGTGTTACTATTAGCATCTGTTTTAGGTCATGACAGTGTGACTTTGTTCCAGCATGCACAATACCAGGACCCTGAACCTGAAGAAGTTTTAGCCATCATTGTGTACTGTATATTTTGTCACAGGTGGAACATTGATTATTTCTTCTGATATCATGCGACAGAACGACAAACAGACATACTTACTTCACTGAAAACTGTTTACAGGGTTATGCAAACAATATTGAGGGTAACAAAAAGTTGTAGTAAAATAAAAAGCAAAAGCAAAATTGCAACCAAGAGGTAAAAACAATGAAAACTAGAATAAAAGCATGATAGTGGTAATCTTTCAATGATTTAGGTTAACTGTGAAATACTTATCACTTTAATGGTACAAAGTAATGAAAGTGGAGTTACCTAGGGTGGTCTTAAGGCATTCAACATGAATATGTGCTAAAAAGAAGAAAAGAAACTTAAACTGTTTATTTGGTCCCAAAAGGAGGCTTATAAACATTTGATAAGTTTAGAAGCTGTAAGCAATGTAGTGAAATAATTTCTTGACAATAGGTGTGGCCTCAATTGTAACCCTCAGACTTGTCTTTTGCAGCCACTGAATGGAAGAAGTGCCTCTATTGGACAGTGAACCTACTTGTCCCTGCATGAAACCTGAGATTCAATTGGACCTGATCCTGCAGTGAAATTAGAAAGAGAGAGAGAGAGAGAGAGAGAGAGAGAGAGAGAGAGAGAGAGAGAGAGCGAGGGAGGGGCAGAGGGGATGTCCCACTCAGGACAGTTGTTAAGGATCTTCTGCCGTCGGCATCAGTGACCCAAGTTGTCATTACAGCTGCGGCGAGACAACATGGCATCTCCAAGGCACTTTGGTCGACCGTCTGTCGATATCGCAAATGTGATGCAAAAACTGCAGGGTAAGTGTCATTCTTTTGCTCAGCTGGCTTACGGACAAAACACTCTCCTCCTGCACTGCTGCACTGTAATATTGTGCTGATTCAATGGCTGGCCTGCGTGTCCTTCTGAAGTTTTCCAGCTTCTGCAAGGCAGGACACACACACACACACACACACACACACACACACACACACACACACACACACACACACACACACATACACACATGCATGCATGCATGCCTCCACACTCACACCACACACTCATTTACTTACATAGGAGCATTTAGGCAATCAGATTGAAGCATATTGTTAAAATAAACTATTTTACCTTATTGCTTACTAAGACAATACGAAGATGTACCTCATTTTTCTTGTCTCTCTGTACAGTGATGGAATGTGCAAAAATTTCAATATATAGTATAATATATATATATATATATATATATATATATATATATATATATATATATATATATAGTATAGTATTTTGAATACTTAAAAAGTGATAAGTTACAGTCCTACATTGTGTAACTGGCCTGTTCTCAAGCACTTCTAGCCTTTGAAAGCATAATAGAATCACACATATGGGGTAAGTTGATTTAAAATGCACATGGTCTTTTTTTGTCACCAGGTTTAGCCTATGTTTTCCAATAGCACATAATCTTATTTGGAATAATAAGAAAATAAATTAATTGTGATATCTTGTGACCAAACTGCAAAAAGACATACTACATTGTTGGCCGGCCTAGATCGGTAATTAAGAACTTATTTAAAGAAAACATGATTTGTCTTATTCTGTTAATATTGTGAAACTCCTGATCTTGACTCAGCTTTTGATCAGTTTGTCTTCACATCTTTAAATCAGATTTTCTGTAGAGATTAGTACACCAAATGTGTTGCAAAGAGGTATGCATTTTAACATCATGTCATTATTCAAGCATCAGCGAGATCTTGTCGCTAGTAAAAAGAACTTAATGCTTTTTGGACACATTTTTTCAGGGAATAAGCTCATATTTAGTTTGATCCCTTCTGAGAAAGTTTTTATTCAAGTCTTAGGTTAAAAGTTAGCACCTTCATTTCATTCTTTGAGGCAGGCCAGAGATAATTAGAAACATTTAATCTGGTTTAAATTTTGACATAGGATACTGAATCACAACAGCTGTGGTTTCATAAGTGCACAGACTAACAGAATGAACAAGACTAAAACCTGACACCGTTTCTGCCCTTGGTAAGAGAATAGATCGATAGTGGGAGTCTCTTTTTGCTGGTGCCCCCCTTCATTACAGAGCATCAGTCTGGTCCATGTTGGCATCCGCTCATTGTAGATGTATTTCTGGAAGTACAGTTTACCAACAAATTTGACATATTATAGCCTGTTACCATAGTGACTGTTATGAAACATTTGTCTGTGGTTGTCCAATGCTGCCCAGTTCCTGCTCTAGAGAGACTTGGTTTCCTGTGAATTGCACAGCTATTTACATATACTTGATATCAATAGATATTCTAAGCACAATGAGGGTGAAATGTGTCATGACAAAGAGCACCTGCCATTTGGGTGTTTCACAAATTTTGAGGCCCTTGTACTGACTCAGCCATGCCCTGGAATTAAGGGCTACATAATTTATAAAGCATCTTTAAGTCTCTCTAAGTAGATCTTTAATCTTGTTAGTGCTGATTAGTGTTATGATAGACACAAACTACACATCTTTTTAGCTGCAGCTGAAAAAAAGAACAGATTTCAAAATAATTTGTTTTGTTGTTGAAAATAATAGAAACACAAAGAGATGCAATTGCTAAATGTATCTCTCTGAGCTATCAAAATCAGAAAAATATATACTCCATGGGGAAAAGTCACCTGAACGGTGCATAAATGGCATAATCTGCAATGCAAAGTGCAAGCCACTGTGTGTCATGACAGGAAGTGGAATTTGGTGTCAGGTCACATCTGGAAGACATTATTGTGCCAGTTGTTTAAGGTGCTCTGTAGATGGCAGGAGGCAAGGTAGTCTGGGCTTTTATGCTGTTAATCAAACGCAGTTTCCTGTCGTTAAAGTCCTCTTGCAGAGAGGGTTACTGCAGATTCACTGCTGGGTGGATCAATTATTGACACCAGCTAATCTGAAGTCTTATGAATGCATCTTGCTAGTGTTGATTGTATTAGTCTACATTATTTATTTTAACAGATTTGTGAAGAAACCTCCTAAACGTGTTCACCTCCAAAGCAAAAATACGTGTTGCTGTGCCATCATGCCATTGTAATATTCGTCTGTTTGATTTCAGCGCCATTATAAGACCACAGTGTAGCAACACCTTGTGGCCTTAAACGCCCTTAGGGTACCATTGAGGTCTAGTTGTTGCCTGGTGGAGTGTGCGTGACAAGCGGGTTGCTCTCATTGTGCCTGGGTTTCTGTGGGTTTCACTTTAGTTGAGACTGTGTGTCAAACAGGATATGAAGAAACACAGCTTGTGTAGGGTTTGGGGTGGCATCTCATACAGTACATGTAGTGTGGTGAATCGCCTCTCTGATCACAGATTAACTGATTAACTGACAGATTAAAACCTATTAATGTAGAATATCTCTTTCATGGTTACATTTTTAAATTTGTCTCTCATTTCCATTAAATATGAAATGTTAAGCAGTTTTTAGCCTCTTTCAAAAGCATGGGGCTAGGGTTAGGGGTCCAAAACCCCAAAACATTGACTTTACAATGAGACACAGGGAATCCTCACAAGAAACTGGAACCAGTAAATGTTTGGCTTTTTTGCTTGAATAATGACTGAAACTAGCAATCAATCATCAAAAAAGATGCCTGTTAATTTTCGTCCTATCAACCAAAATGCTTCCTTACTCTGCACATGCAGCCAGTAACACAAGATTACAGCTGTGTTGTAAAAGGTCACAAGCTAAAACATTGTGGTAGAGCACACCCATTGTTAGAAATCTGTGTTCACTAAGGGGGTCGAGTAGTTAAATCACGGTTGGAGTAAAAGCAAGCAAAAGAAAGACGAGCATGAATGGTGTCAGCTGTAAGAGATGCTTCTACTCTACAGTGTCAGCAACAGCTGCCAAGGACAGACAGCCATCACACCAAAATGATCTCATGAACAGCGAGCCTAATTTCTTATCAACTGATTTGAATACTAATTATCGCAGGACAGTGGTTTGCAACATTTATTTTTGCTTTTGATTATTGGATTACAGTATTGTCTTGTTGTTTTGAAGACCAGGTAAGCCAAGTAAACGCTGAGTGTCAAGCAACACCAAATAGACAGCTACAGAATAATTTATTTGTCCTGCCTGATTGTTGTTGGCCTGTCAGAGCTAAAGTAAGGCTGCACTCAACTAAATGGAACAACAACAACAGGGTGAGTGGGCTTTTACAGTGCTCCCAGGTGACCAACACACGCCAATGAAGCCAAGCACATACAGTACAGTATTGCCAAAGATATCATCTGTCCTTAGATCACCTTAAGTACTCCATTACTCCTTTGAATTGCAGATGCTTTAGTGGTTTGATGCTCTGCGTGGTGTTTGTTGCTGGAGCTATCCACCTTTAATTGCCACTTAGCTACTAGTACTACATCAGGCCTAATTAAATCAGTTGACTAAGACATTATGACTCAATGATGGGGAGCTGTTTTACATAAGGATTTCATGCTTGTCAGAGTTAGTATATCCAGACCTGACCTACATGCAGTACGTACACCTTATTACACAAACTGACAAAGTTCTCTGAGACTCTGGACAGCTCCTTAATAGCTGGATGGATTTGAGACTAAGCAGCTGGAATATCAGGACAACTTCACGTTATCAATTACAAGTTGTTTTTTTTATTTCCGGTGTTATTTTTAGGGCTGGAATTTTAACCTAATACTAATAAGCGTTTTGGACACTTTTAACCACTTATTGTGGCCTTCCTCAGTGGATGGAATTGCTCATCTTTTTAAAAAAAAAGGAAAAAAGAAAGCAACCATTTTCCCAGGTTTAAGAATAAACCTTCAAGCTCAAGATTGTACCAATTTTATTTAGGCAGGGTACAGCTGCTTGTGTTTAGACAACATTCAACATTTGGGAACTTTCACTTATGAAATAGTTTTGTAGAAAAATCGGGTTTATCCGTATATCAAAAAAGTATCAAAAGACATATTGTTTCAGTATCAGGAGCAAAATGCAGGTTTTGGCACTAGTAGTGAAATATTTCAAATGATATCTAGCCCTAGTTGACTCTGGTGGAAACAAAAACACATGACTTCCTTTGCAGCAGGATTTTCCTGGGTTGGACCAATGTGGCATGAGGCATTTAGAAAAGTTTAAATATAAAAATTATTTTAATTACAATTAATTACAGGGTTAATCTTTTTTATTTTAACCTTTTGGTGTGGGACTTAGCTGTTCATAAAATTACTGTGCAGTGTCTCAACAAACTCAGTTTGCAGCTGTCACCATCATTTAAATGGCGCTACTTTTAACCCTGTGCTGTTTTGATGTATAAGGGAGAGAAAAAAAATCCATTTTCACCCAAATAGCTTTTCTGGGACAGGTCCACCAGCAGTCTATGGAGCAGTAATAATAGAATCACAAGCTCATGCCTATTTTTAGTATATCAGAGAAGCTTTTAGTATGCTGGTGGTCTTGAAAGAAAAAAGGGATTTTTCTGCAGGAGAAGATAAGCTATCAAGTACCATACTTATTCACTATTGTGTGTTATATTCAAAAGAGTGGAGTAGTAGTGCAGTAGAAAAAGACTTATGGTCAAAGCTGAAGTGGTGCTGCTGGGTCTTAAAGGACAAATATGTTCATGCTTTAGAGCTTTTACATGATATGGTGTATGCACTGGGAATCCCGGGGTGGGTGTGTCTGCTTTGTCATCACAATAGCATTGACTTGGAGAGGGAGAGAGGGTGAGAGAGAGAGAGAGCAGGTGGTGGATGTCATTCACCAGCCTCAGCATTAATTATTAAGATTTGTTGCACCATGGTGAGCTTTGTGCAGCAGTCTTTTAATTTTGTTGTGGTCTATTTAATCAATAGGCCTTCAGGGACTTCATCTGATTTTACAGACAAAATAAGAATTAAATAAAGCTGATTTGAAAGGTACATTTTTACATTTATTTCATCATTTCCTTGGACAATGAAATGCTGTGTCAGTCTCATAGAAGATTAGACAAATCTTATAGGCAAACACAGGCCCATACATACACATACAGAGACGCATAAATCAGGATCATGACATCACAGACTCCCACATGCTGATTGGTGGAGCCATCCTTCCAACTGATCTCTCTCCAGCCTCAGACGGTACAATGATACAGCAAGGCAGTGCAACGGGGGCTGTGCACATCCACACGGGCATGGCTCCTCTGGATGGGAAAAGCACAGGAAGATGGCAGGATGTGATTGTAAATGACCCGATCTGTTAGAGTTTTCTTCTCCATCTGTGCGTTTGTGTCTGTTTGTGTGTGTGTGTGACTGTGTGGGAGAGTGTCAAGGAGGAGGGGACGTTTTCATCACAGCCTACAGCAGCTCGTTTGCTTTCACCAGGGAAACCAGGCAGCCAGATCTGTTTTGCTTCCTGCTGGAAAGAAAAGGGAAAGGACAGGACAGTGTGTTTTGTGCCAGTTTCTCCACAGTGGATCTTATTTTCACACATGCATATATGTACGCTGGAACTCATGAAAGGCAAAAGGAGAGACTTGGAGAGTGGGGTGTAGAATGGCTCACTATAAGGATGTATCTGTCAGAAAGACTTCTTTAAATCTGGTGACCGGATTTTTTCAGTATCTACGTGGTAAGTAGGGCAACAACACCCTTCACCTCTCATCTGTGTGCACATACGCAGCTAATCTGGGATATAACTGGATGAATAACAGATGCTAATAGTTTGTAGGTGAATCTATGCTACATGAACTAGTAACAGTGTCATGCTGCACAAACACATCTGTATGTGTGTTGCATCTGTGTGTGTGTTTGTGTGTATCTGTATGTGTGTGCTATGCTTCAGTGGGCATCCCCTGTGCATCAGTGATGAAGCATTGGCCTGTGGGTTAACTCAATGCCTTTGCTCTCTGTATAGTGTTCGCATTGCTTCCTTTAACACGTGACCACTGTCTATATCTCTAAGGGTGGATTTTTAAAAATGGCCACTCTGTGCAGTGTGCAGCACTAGTCTACTGGCATGCGTGACAGGGTGTTAGAAATCAGTCCTTGACGCAACAACAGCACCTCTATGGCAAAGTAATCAGTCCTTTTGTTATAAATTCTGCATAATGCATTAAGCATTGTGACTGAATATATTAATAGACCACAAAAGAGGCAGGGAGGTGACCAAAACAATCACACATTTTATTACTGAACACAGGGGGCTTGGGGGATGTGTTGGCAGAAATATCCTACCCACTCATTCTTTAATCCCCTTGAATGACCTCTTTTTGAAAGCACTTCACAGAAGCATTGATTATACTATCACCGATAAGCTTGTGTTATTCACTTGCACAAATGTGTTTGGTGCAGAGTGCTGTAATGCTACTTGACATCCCAGAAGCAGTGTGAAATGATGTACCATGAGGCTGGATAAAGTAGGATTCTGGCTGGGGGAGTCCTGCAAAGGCTATAACTGACAAAAGTTATACTGTAGTTAGGGAATTTATATTTAATGCATTTTATGATTCTGTGGTAGCTATAAACCCAACCATATCCATATATAGAATCAATTAGCAGCCACTTCTTTGCAAGAACAATCTCTGATCATAAAGTCCTACTGATTGAGTGTATTCTCCCCCTTTAGTGTGTGTGTAAGTTCTACAGTACGAATATCCCCAGCTCCTTTAGTCTGATGAATGGGGCTTCACAGTCAACCATCAAGAGCATGTGGCTTCTATTGTGTATTGACATCTCCTCCTTCCCTTTCATTTTCAGATGAGCAGGAGGCAGTGCAGAAGAGAACCTTCACAAAATGGATCAACTCTCATTTAGCAAAGGTAAGTGTGAATTTCAGTCCATGCTTGCGTCTGCTTTTGCACTACGTGGCTAATATAACTCACTGGACAGGGGCTGGAGATTGAAGGATTTTATAAGCTCATCATGTTGAACAAATTGGCAAATATAGTTTGGAAGCTGTGCTATGACTATTTTAATGATTGAGGCTTGCGATGTTTTATTGCTTGTCATTATCGTATAGCTTTTCTTTGGCCTGTAGTATTTAAGGCTACTGAGCTGTTACGCCTGTGGAGGGAACCGACTGCAAGATGTGCTTTACCGTGCAACAATTATGACACCTATTACCCTGCACAAGATAATTTAATTTATCCACTTAACTATAAATAATGACACAGGTTATTTCTTAAGCGTTTAAGATCAAATCATGTTTCTAAAGACACTTTGCAAGATCTAATGATGGCGTGGGAACACCTACTGCAGTATAGCCAGATTCTTCTGTTATCCTGAGAGGAGAACCATTGAAATGGTCATGTAGCATGTTGCTTTCACTGGAAAAATAAAACTTACATACCTGAGCTCAGAGAGTCATCTTCACAGTGCCAAACTGCAGTTCTGATTTAAGGAAGACCGCAAGGGGCATTTATACTTGAGCTCAAAACTAGTGGGCTTATGTGGACATATGGGACGTATAATGGATTTATTTAGAAACTGGTGTGTGGGCATGTGTTTGTTGTGTATTAGGTGTTTGAGTGTGTCCGCTGTGTATGATTGTGTAGGTACGTTCGAGGGTGTTTTGTTATTCGTGAGTGTGTGTATTTGTGGACAGAATTTGGCTCGGATAGTGACGCAGTGTACAGATGGAGAGCAAGAGGGTGAGAACAGTTCCCCGTAGGCAGTCGTCTGCTTTTAAGGTTCATGCATGTAAATTACAACAATGAAACATGCTGATATGCTGTATTACATCACACCGTGACCCTAAAATAACAAACTGTTAGAGGATGCTCACTAAAGTTTTGAATTCAAAATGAGTACTGAGTTATTTTTGTGTGCGAGTGTAATCACTGCAGACACAGCAAAGTGTTCAACTAGGGTTTAAGTCTGAAACCCGGCAAAGATATTTTGTTCAGAGGGGTTTTTTGTTGAGTCTGATCTTCCCACATTAGTTCAGAGCTTAGCTTCTAAAACTTTGAAAGAATCTCAGTTATGTGGTGGACCAACGTAGAGACGCTTTGTTGGTCTATTCTTCATTATTCATGCACTGCGCTCAAGTTCACTCACTGTGCATACCAACTAAACTAATGTAGCATAAGCTACATCATAAAAAATAGAGCTCTTAAAAAGTAATATTTACACTGCAGACAGCTGCCATACTGGCTTATTTAACAAAGTTTATTGTAAATATGACTTTTCTTGTCAGTGCACGTAAGGTTTTTTGCAATAGTTTTGTGTATGAATAAATTATGAATATTGGTCTGAATGGAATCTCCTGTTTATGGATGAAAGTTTGTATTATCTTAGTTTGAACTTCCTCCAGTTGTCACACTTTCCCTTCAGCCTTTGTTTCCATTTCCTCTGATATTGGATTAGGAAGTATCTTTCCAGTGATTTTCACAATTTTTCCACTGTGAGGTCTCATTTGACTCTGTTGCTCAGTAAATAGTTTTTCAGGGTGGGAATGATTAACAAATGACAGAAGCTATATTTGCATGATTGTGCACATTAGCAGTTTAATTGTAGGACAATTGTTTGAATCTGATTGGTAGGTATAGAGTAGTTAAAAATTCTTATAGTTAAACAGTATATTTAATTGACTCTTTAACACATTACTGCATAACTGTGTGTTCAGTCATATACTAATGGAACTTTAGCTACAGTGTAATAGAACACTGCATGTTTTAGAACCAGTATTGGTCAGATATATCTCAAGCAACTGATTATATTTGAATAGAAATGTATGTATGTATGTAATGTGCAAATGTACAGAATACCAGGACAGACGCTTTCCTCTTTACACTGCTATGCCCCAAATAGGCAGCCAACTGCATCCTGTCATGGAATATGTTGAGTTGTGAATTGGCCTGTATATGGTGCCAAATAAAGAATACCCATGGTGAGCTATCCTTTTAATTTAAGCTTCACTGAATAAATACACATCTGATATAGTACTGATACAGTAATGCCTGTGTAACACAGTAGGTTATAACGCTTTTATTCATACAGCTCTGTAAATGTGTGAATATGATATCAGGAGACAGTCCAATTAGGGTTAAATGAGTACCACCATCGCCTCAGGACTGGGCACCAAGCCACTACTGAGGAAAAAGCACCATCTTTTCAGCCGCAGGGAGGCTCTGTGGTTGTTGCTAACAAGCCTGTTTCTCACAAGCAGCATTTGGTTTCACTTCATCCTTGCTAATGGATTAGAATACCAATTTCTTTTTACACTATATGATTAACAATGTAACATTACTGGTTCTATAAATGCATAGGTTGTCAAGGCAAGGCAAGGCAGCTTTATTTGTATAGCATATTTCAGCAACAGGGCAATTCAAAGTGCTTTACACAAAAACAGTTAAAAAACAATAAAAACAGATAAAACACAGAAAAAAACAGTTAAAAATAAAAAATAAAAACAGATAAAACACAGGAATAAAAGTTACAGTGCAGTATTGACTAAACATTAATGAAATGAACATCATTTAAAGAAAGGCAACATCAAAAAGAAAGGTCTTCAGCATTGATTTAAAAGAACTGAGAGTAGCAGCAGACCTGCAGTTTTCTGGGAGTTTGTTCCAGATATGAGGAGCATAGAAACTAAACGCTGCTTCCCCCTGTTTAGTTCTGACTCTAGGAACAGAAAGTAGACCTGTCCCAGATGACCTGAGAGGTCTGGGGGGGTCATAGTGTACTAGCAGATCAGAAATGTGTTTTGCCCTAAACCGTTTAATGATTTATAAACTAGCAAAAGTACTTTGAAATCAATTCTTTGAGGCACAGGAAGACAGTGTAAAGACTTCAGAACTCGAGTGATGTGATCCAGTCTCTTGGTCTTAATGATGACTTGAGCAGCAGCGTTTTGAATCAGCTGCAGCTGTCTGATTGATTTTTTAGGGAGACCTGTAAAGACCCCGTTACAGTAGTCAAGTCTACTGAAGATGAAAGCATGGACAAGTTTTTCCAAATCCTGTTGACACATAAGTCCTTTAACCCTTGATATATTCTTAAGGTGATAGTAGGCTAACTTTGTAATTGTCTTAATGTGGCTGTTAAAATTCAGGTCAGAGTCCATGACTACACCAAGATTTCTGGCTTTGTCTGTTGTTTTTAACATTGTTGTTTGAAGCTGAGCGCAGACTTTTAATTGTTCCTCTTTTGCTCCAAAAACAACCACCTCAGTTTTTCCCTCATTTAATTTCAGAAGGTTCTGGCACATCCAGCCGTTAATTTGTTCAGTGCACTTAGTCAGTTTTTGTATTGGACTATAGTCCCCTGGCGATAAGGTTATGTAAATTTGTGTGTCGTCCGCATAACTATGGTAACTTATTTTGTTGTTTTCCATAATCTGAGCCAGTGGAAGCATGTAGATGTTAAACAGAAGAGGCCCCAGAATGGAGCCTTGGGGAACTCCGCACGTCATATTTGTACACTCAGATGTATAATTACCTATTGACACAAAGTAATCCCTATTCTGTAAGTAGGATTCAAACCAGTTTAGTACTGAGCCAGAAAGGCAAACCCAGTTTTCCAATCGGTCTAGTAATATGTCGTGGTCAACCGTGGTCAAGAGTGATTCATTTCGGATTTTGACAATTTTCGTTTGTTGTTAGTTTTTGTGTTGTTAAAACTGTGTTTTTTCCTCCCCCAGTATAAACCCCCACTGGAGGTTAACGACCTTTTTGAGGACATCAAAGATGGGGTGAAGCTTCTGGCTCTTTTGGAGGTTCTGTCTGGCCAAAGACTAGTAAGTAGATCTGTAGCTTTTGAGGATGAGAGAGGAGGGCAAGGTGGAGGCTGGGGGTGTGGCCTTGACCAACTGTCGCTTTGCTCGTTTGAAAGTCATGATGTCTCTCTCTCATGGGTGGGCCAAATTCTCTGGGTGGTCAAAGCAGAGAAAGGGGAGGTAACCTTGCCCCTTGTGACTTCATAAGGTCCAGATCCCCAGGGCTTGGTTTACGCCTATCACCATTTCTAGCTACTGGGGGACCACAGGCAGGCTGGGGGAACTCATATTAATGTTAAAAACCACATAAAGTGAAATGTTCATGCCATGGGACCTTTTAATAATAAGTATTTATGTATCAAACAGCCTTTTCAGGTAGTGATGGGAAAAAATGATTTGAAACTTACATTGGTCCCTGCAAAGATAGCAACACAAGCTCACGCACACATAAACACTGGCTCAGACTCTGATAAGGATTTAGTAATCAGACCTGTCTGGAAACAAAATGCCATGTCATCTGTAAAGCTGTTACTTGTCAAATGAATAAGTTGCATGTCATGGTGAACACTGCCTAACGCTTTCAATTATTGCTTTCAGGAGTGCCCCCCTGCTGGTTTATATCAGCCAAATAATTCACATAGACAGATCTTATTGAAACTGGTTCTAACTCGCACTAGATTATTCTTGTTTTTATAAAGCAGCTTTGGTTCACCAGTTAATGTATGTAAAATAAGCCATGCTAATACTCCCAGTCCATTTTCAGTATCTTACTCTGCAACTAGTGACAAACATGACTATCCAAAATGAGTGGTTAAGTAGTAAAGTAGACATAATTAAATGGTTGAAGGAAGAAATGGCATTCTCAGTTGACTTGATTTTCACTTTCTTTCCTCTCTGTCTTAAGCCCCGTGAGCAAGGCCGCCAGTTGAAGAGGATCCACTGGGTCTCCAACATTGGCACAGCACTCAAATTCCTTGAAGGCAGGAAGGTAAGCATTCAGTCATATCAGCAGTTTCACCTTTGGCATGAACATTTTATGAAGTCAATTGTTTCTACAACTCAATATCATACTAGAAAAAGACAGTGGCATGTCTTAAAGAAGTCCAGGGTATGATTAAGAACTCACGAGAAAAAGCTGGTAATTAGATACATGTTAGTGCACGTACATTAGGTCTGTAACATGCACTATGTTCAGAAAAGCAGCAGATGGAAATAGGAATTCTTGATTACATAATTTATCTCTAAATCCCTTGGCTCTATGAAGCCTGTGTCCCACTTTCATCTGTGTCCCCTGAGGATGGAGACTTACATTGTTGCAATCTCTCTCCCATCATGAATGCCTTCAGTCTGTGTATCGAGGATCTCCGGTCAGTCGCCATTAAACGCCCTGTGTGATCAAATACTGTATGCATTCTTTTAATTTGATGCACGATGTGTACTAAGCAGCGCTTGGATACAGCCATTCTGTTTCAATAAATTTAGTCATTAAGCTTTTCTATTGACATTTATTTTGATGTGTATTTGGAGCTGCTCAAATGTACAGATGGAAAAATTGGCAAATTGTGGCAGTGACCAATGCAAGGTTTGCTGTGCTGTGGTACCTCTGCTTTTCCTTTAATGCCTAGTTGAACACAACTGTCTTCCTCTTTTTGTTTTTCCTTCTGGTTCACTTCTCACTGTGGCTGTTTCTACCTTCCTGGCTTGGCTATATTACAGTACTTACCTGCATCAAAGACCTGCCTTTGATGCCTTTGAGCAACAACAACAAAAGCTTGCAATATTTATTTGGACAGTATGAACCTTCTTGGGGCTTCTGGGGTTAAAGTCCCATAAAAGTAATCTCACTTCCAGCTTGTCTGCATTTGACTTATTTTCCAGACTGATCCCCTGTTGTTGTTTTTTTCAGATCAAACTCGTTAACATTCATGCCACCGACATTGCAGATGGACGACCATCAATTGTTCTTGGGTTGATATGGACTGTTATCCTCTACTTTCAGGTAACGCTTCATCTGATCACTAAATTCTGAGAGTTTAATAACTGTGCTCACTCCAAGGTGAGGTGATGCCCTAAAAATAAACCCTGCACTTCACAAACTCCTGGACCAAACATTTTTATCCAATGCTGATCTTTGTCTTGTCAAACCATTTCATATGTGAAAAACAGCCGTCACTGGATAGATTGCCACAAAATGATGATGTTGATTGCAAAGAAATACTGCCATTTTGTTTTTGTGTTGCCATGGTCACAATGCAACCTCTTCTTTTCCATTGGTCTTGTTCTTCATTTAGATTGAGGAGCTAACCAGCAACCTGCCAGCCCTCCAGGCCCTGTCCAACAGCAACTCTTCAGTAGAGAGTTTAGCCAGCTCTGAAGCTGGAAGTCCTCCCATGAAGCGGAAGGTGGTTAACAAATTTCAGGGCAATGCCAAAAAGGCCATGCTCAGATGGGTGCAGTGCACAGCTGCCAAGTAAGTCACTTTCAAATGACCTTTTTTGCCATGTGTTACTGTATGTAAAGAAGTATTACACATGTTCTATATACTATATAGATATACAGTATAAATAAGGTATAGATCTGGTCTATGTTCTTTCATAGAAAATTTGCAAAACAACAATGCTCAAGTATGTGTTTTTCAGGTATCATGGAATTGAGGTGAAGGACTTTGGTCCCAGCTGGCGCGATGGCGTTGCGTTCCAGTCGGTGGTGCATGCCATCAGGCCAGACCTGGTGGACATGGAGGTGGTGCGGCGCAGAAGCAACAGGGAGAATTTGGAGGAAGCCTTTGCACTTGCAGAAAATGAGCTGGGTATTCCCCGCCTACTGGATCCAGAAGGTGCCCTTGACCTTTACAACTGCTTGCTTTAAATATTCAAGTGTAGTAGACTATTCAGACAACGTAGCATTGAATATGTGTGTTAAATAGGTAAGTCTTTTGACACATAGACATAAAAGCAGCAAATATACAGTTTTAAATTATTGAAATTATGTTACTCTGTCAATCAATTATGCACGAGTGTTTGCTGAAAACATCAGTGAAACCCTCCAGCAGATTAAAATGCTGTGTGTACTTGTGGCTCTGCATTTTAGTCTCTGGATGTGAAGCGGTCTGCAGTGGCTCTGCAATCCTGTCTTCACTAGTAGAGTTGTGATGCTTTATTGCACAAAGAGCTGCTCTGAAACGTCTCTGCTTTTATGGGAGCTTAGCCCTGATTTCTAGAAACATTAGGTCAAGGATGAAGATGAAAGTAGTGTTAATAAGCTGTCGGGCCTGCAGAGATATACCCTCTTCTTGAGGATGCAATTTATTTTTTTTAATTGTCATATTGACTTAATACCAAATGTAATGGCTATGTCATACCTGTCCTTTATTATAGAGCTATGAGTTCATGTTTAAAGCGAAATACTGACATGATTTTTAAAATCCTGAAAAATTTCTATTTTGCATCAGTGTAAAGTTTCATCCAGTGCATTGTGTTGCTCTGTAGATGTGGATGTAGACAAGCCAGATGAGAAATCCATCATGACATATGTGGCTCAGTTCCTCAAGCACTACCCAAACCCGCACCACTCTGAGACTGATGGACAGCAGGACGAGGTACTTTAAATGTTTAAAATGTCTAAAATGTTTGATATACTGTACAGTACATACAAGCCAGGGATTATCTGGGGGAAAATATTGTTTTTTAACAAAATAGTCTAGAATAGTGTTAATATGTGTTATTCTTTTCAATAATTAAGTTGTATATATTGCTTCCATTCACATTTCCCAAAAATGAGTGCATCAAATGACCACATGCAGAGATCAACAGTAAATGCTTGATGAAAATATGCTTTATCTGCTGCTGTGCTTGATTGTTGTAAGCCTTTTTCATTTTATCACATTAAGCTCTCATGAATGAAAAAAATGAAAACAGATTTAATATAATCATCAAAATTTAGTTTCCATCTGCTTATTTTTTTATTTTTTGCACATTAAGCTGCGTCTTGGCTCAATTCCAACTTTTGCACTGTCAGTGCCCGTACTTCAGGTGAGAGTTCAGGTCATAGTGCTGCATGCTCTCTGTTTGGAGGTATTCCCACCTCGCCCTAATCTCGTTTTTCCATCCACTCCACTTCTTTTTTCCTCCTTGCTGTTCTAATGCGTTGTGTGGTGTGTTTCCATCTCTTTCTGTGCCTTGCTGCTTTCCTGGATAGTTTGGTCCCCAAGATATAGAGCAAATGCTTGAGGTATGTTTCACTAAATTAACAGACTAAATCAGAGGTTTGAAGACGATGCTATTGTTCATACCCCTTTCCTTCTACCATGACTTATAAAACTAATCTGTGCTAAAGCGTAGAGGGTAGAGAAATAGAGAGGATTTTCTGGAATGTCTGTTTGGTGTGAATTTCTCTATATATTGGCATGCTCATCTAAAAAAAATAATAACGAAGGATTCAAATCAGTCTGTTTCTGTGACTCTAAGCTGCATGTTTCCTGATTGTGAACAGAGAGAGGAGCGAAAGATGCTGAGAGAGCTGAAGGTGTTTTTAGATCAGCTGGAGAGAGATGTGCTGCGGGCCCAGGGAGCAGAGGGAAATCTCACGGACAAATATCAGGTTAATTAAGGCTGGAAAGACAAAGTGCATTATTCCATAGCATTCTGCTTTGACAAAGACAATTTTCAACTCTGACCACGTCTTTCTCATTTTATCCTTTTGTTTTTCAGGCATTTAAGAGCTTCCGTGTACAGTATGAAATGAAGAAAAAGCAGACAGATCCACTGCTGCAGCCAGTCAACAGAGATGGCAAACTGTCTGTAGACCAAGCTATGGTCAAACAGGCGTGGGACCGTGTCTCTGCCAGGGTAATTGTACTGTATACTTCTCCACAGCATGAATAATTTATAACCAAGCCACAAAGAAAGCTGAATTAATTATGATAATTAATCAGCCCTAGAATGCCCATTACTTATTTGTCATTATGCTGTTTTTTGCTTGAAAATCACATTGCTATAGTGAAAGTATCATGTGGGGGAAACACAATTTAGGGTGCCGCTCTTCCCTAGCTGCCAGTGAAAGTTCAAAGTGTAACGGAAGCGTTTTAATAAGAGTTTGTCCAGAGGAGAGGAGACGGAAACAGAGGAGGTTTTGTTTACTTGGCAGCCTGCTCCTCTGGACACCCACAGCTTGTCCAGACTGGCATAAAACTCTTTTGTAGCTTGATTGCTTGTGAACATGTGGAAATGTTTCGATCAGCATAGCCTCCTCTATGGTAGGATCTTGCTTTGGTAGAGTGGGTGTTTTAATGGATTTCAATTTCAGCTGCTGGACTGGCACATCCATCTGGACAAGTCCCTGCCTGGTCCTCTGGGAGTGATTGGAGCCTGGCTTCACAGGGCAGAGATGGCTCTAAGAGAGGACATTCCCATCCAACATGATCATGAAGAAACAGCCAATGTTCTGCACAGAAAACTAGAGCAGCATAAGGTAACACAGCGCACCTTTAGTATCAGTGTGTTTAGATACCTACCATACTATTGCCATTGTAGGTATCCAAATCATTTTATACAGGTGGCGTACACAGGAAGGCCAATATGGCCATGATTATATGTGATTACATTTCGCAGGAGGTGTTAAAAAACCTGGAATCGCACAGACAAACCTTTCAGCAGATCCACAGGGACAGATCAGTAAATGGGGTACCTGTTCCACCTGAGCAGCTACAAGATATGGCTGAACGGTAAGACCTTTGTCTTGTAAGTATGTACAGTTTCTCCTAAATAAATTTTAAAATTGAACATCAACTTGATGTTTACCAGTTCTGTTAAGTAAAACATTTTTTGTGTTTGGTCTTCTGTGCCTCTTGTAAAAATCAAAGTAAAAACAAAAGAATGATTATTGTATCTGTTTAATTTGTAGATTCAATTTTGTGTCCACATCATCACACGCTCACTTGATTAAACTGGAATTCTGCGAAATGAAGTATCGGCTGATGGCATTTCTTATGTTGGCTGAGTCAAAGCTTAAGTCCTGGATAATTAAATATGGCAGACGGGACTCTGTTGAACTCCTGTTGCAAACCTACCTTGTAAGTGGCAATTATTGTTTTTATAGTATTTACAGTATTTGAATGGCAATGTGTCTATCCGACTATTTAATCTGTATTTTCATGTTTGCCTTTCTATTCTAGACTTTTGTAGAAGGCCACCGGTTCTTTGAGCAGTATGAGATCATCTTCACAGGCCTCAGACAAGCTGCAGAAGTTTATGTAAAGTCTGACAGCTCAAGTAAGACTTCTGTTTTTATTAGCACATTCTTTGTTAAGGTATATATATATATATATATATATATAATATATGTATATATGTATATATATATATATATAAATTTGCTTATGGCTCATGGTAAACAGCCTTTTTATTGATTTAATGTTACAGGGTCTAAGACCTGTAACAAAGGTAAGTCTAAATACAGCCTAATAATCTTTAAAACCTTAACTTTGCCTGTTTCCTGAGCTGCATCTTTCTGGAAATTTGGGGTTGCACTTTTCTTATCTAACAAATGTTTAATCCCATAGAACAGAGAAATCATAATATGGCATTGTGCATGAAAATGTAGCAATAATTGCATTAATTGGAATGCAATGTTAGCATGATCTTTCTGACCTAACAGCCTATAGCATCAACCAAAATGATCAACTTAATCCATTTTTTATACCTGTACAGTAGATACCCATATTGTGTTTTAACTAAACTGAACTAGGTCCATATTTTACTTACAGTTGATGAAGTAGAAGGGGTAAGTAAATTCCTTAGTGATGCCACAGCTCAGTGGAGGAACCTGGCGTTGGAGGTGCGGAGTGTTCGCAGCATGCTGGAGGAGGTGATCTCGAACTGGGAGAAGTACAGTAGCACAGTGGCATCTCTGCAGGCCTGGCTAGAGGACGGTGAGCAGATGCTCAATCAGTCAGAGAATGCTAAACGGGTAAGTACAATCACAGATACTAGTCATGATAAACAGTACTATTTATATTATACAGCTTATATTTTTTCCTGACAAACTGTATGAGGAATGTTTTTTTTAAATGGTCACAAAGCATTTGAGTCTCTGCAGCTATGGTCTTTTTTCCTTTTTTCTTTTAGGATTTCTTCAGAAACCTCTCTCATTGGATGCAGCAACACATGGACATGAATGATGCAGGAAACTTTCTCATTGAGACCTGCGATGACACAGTCTCACGGGATCTGAAGCAGCAGCTTCTTCTTCTGAATGGGAGATGGAGGGAGCTGTTTGTCAAAGTCAAACATGTAAATTCCCTTTGAACAACTGTACCGTGAATTAATAATATAATGATCCCACCTGTTGCATCAGCTTGCCTTTCTCTGTTTTATTGGCAGTATGCACGAGCAGACGAAGTAGATAAATTGAGACAAGACTACCATGATGGGATTAATACCTTGAAAATATTCATGGATGCAACCAATGAGAAAATGAATGCTCCTGTCCAAGTGTCTTTCCTGAACGTCAGAGCCTTTGTTCAAGATGTTGAGGTAAGCAGATGATTTGCTCTTCCTTTCCTCTTTATATACTGATTTTTCATCTGTCTTCTCTGCAATGAAAAATCCCTATACTCTTTATCCATATTTACTGCAGGAAGTCAAGCACAAAGTGCCAGCTATGGAAGCCGCCTGTAAGGCAGCGAGCCGTACTGCTCAGCTGTTAACCAAAGACACTCCACAGGAGGAAGTTTCACAGATGATGGCTGTGATGGCCTCGGTCAAAGAGCAGCTGAGCAAGGTGTGTGCATGTCATTATACAGTATTTACTTGTTTAGCTTTTCTATTTTCTATTTTTACGCATGCATGTTTGTGTATTTTTTTTTTATAGTTAAACTGGTGCTTTCCAAGGTGCCCAGTTTGTTTTGAGGGTGTTTTTTTGCCAGTGTTTATTATCACTTCCTGATGTATTTAGGAATCCAAAACTATTTATACAAACAAAAATATTGGACTTCTTTTGGTTTTCTTTTACATAAAGTAAGCACAAACATGACCAAACCTTATCCTAACCTTAAACAAAATAATCTACCTGAATATTAACCAAAATAAATTACCCTTTGTTATCCAAAAAATAACCAAAGCATGAATAAATAAGGATTGCAGGTAATCTTTGGAACTGGGCAAAGATTAAAATGTGCTTTATCATGGAAAAATATAGGGCTGCCAATTTGCAATTGTAATGCAAAGGATTGTTTTAAGGATATGTAAAACATAGTTAATTGCTGCCATTGTGTTAAAGCAAATATTGATTTATTTGCTGTAATAGATCAAAACAGCATATCAGCCACCTGTAGTTTGCTTTATTTAAGATGCTTTCCTCCAATCAGGTAAGGGAGAGATGTTTGCCTCTGCTGAGGGAGTCCCAGTCTCTATTACCGCCACTGGAAGAAATGGAGAAGAACATCACAGGCTTCTACCAGGCTCTGGAGAAGGCCAGTCATATCACCAGCACCGGTGACTCTGAGGGACCAGTAGACTTTAAACAGAAATGCCAGGTAACTAATACAGGAGTGTCAATATGGTACCATATCAATTGTATTGGATAATGTTTAAATATAGTACATAGATACATAGATAAATAAATTACATAACATACCTATAACTAGCATTTTTCATGTGTCATCATGTTAGACTGAAAGCACAGCCTCAAGATATTAATAAATCACTAACACTCTGCTTGTCATTGAATACTACAGGAGCTGGCGACCTTCACACATAGCTGTAAGAAGTGTTTAACAGCGATAGAGAGAAACCACCAGACCATCCAGAAAATAATGAACAGTAGTAAAACCCTCCAGTACATGGACATGAGCCTTTTGCAGAAAAGAGTAGCAGACCTACAGTCCTCCTCACAGGTAGTACAGTAAACATCCAAGGCCTATTTAATTTATATTCAGCTCTTAGAAGTCTTTCAGTATTTAAAGAAATTACTTGTTTGTGTGTTAAGGGCATGATTAAAGAATCTACGGAGTGGCGGAAGCATGTGGAGGCAAACAGCTGCCTCATGAAGAGGTTTGATGAATCACGGATAGAGCTGGAGAAGGTTCTTAAAATGGCACAGAACTGTCTGACAGAAAGAGGCAACCCAGAGGAGCTGCTCAAGAAACACACAGTAAGAAAATTGTGCCTTTTGTAAGATTCAGGAAAGTACAATTTAACATCATACAATGCCATACATAGCTGTGCATACAGTGTATTTTATGTCTATTTAACCACCACAGTCAGTCCTAGCACAGCATGGAACATTACAACTGAGTAATATATACAGTATAATTAAAACAAAGACTAAGAAGGATGCATGTAATTAAGACATGACTTGACAAAGTATGACACATGATGAGTTCTTGATTTTATTTGCAGGAGTTCTTTGGTCAGCTGGACCAGCGGCTGTTGAATACGTTCCTCAAGGCTTGTGATGAGCTGACAGATATTTTACCAGAGCAGGAGCAGCAGTCGCTACAGGAAACAGTCAGGAAGCTGCACAAACACTGGAAGGTTAGTGCTTGAATAGTGTCATATTTCAAGTGCAAGGTTGTAGCTCCAAGTAGATTGCAAAGAAATATTTGTAAGTCCATTTTTAATTATGTCAATTAGATAAATAAACAAATTCATTTTAGAAATATTTTTGCAGCTCCACAGTTGTGACATATGGTGTAAACTCCTAGTAATAATTATGAATAATACATAATTCCAATCTCAATGTTTTTCTCTTTTTACTAATACAAATAAACCAAACTTTGTATGGCACTTTTCAGTGTTGGCCCAAACGTTGGAAACATTGGTGATTTTAGTGCTTCAAGTTACAGTTTGCGAACTTGTCTGTTAGTGACAGAAGACAAACAATTACTGGTTCAAAGAAACAGGTTTAACATTCTGTGTCGGTGTCAGTCAAGGAAAGGGTTAACAGAAACATAGTTTTGGCCGATTGGAGGTGGTTATGCCAGACTCCGGCCTTTGGCTGAGTCTTTATCTAATCTGTTAAAAGATTGTGTGAAACTGGTCGTTATTACTGTGACTTATAAAGTGTCAGGTTTAGATCCATCATAGTGTTAATAGTGTCAAAAACTGTTATCTGACTTTGTTGTGAAATTAATGATTTAGCAGGGGGGTCAACACTTCTGCAAGGCAGTGTCATATTATGATTAGGGTCTGAGCTCCCCTAAAGGTCTGATCCTAGAATGGCCCCTGGTTAGAAACAAGCTGCACAAATTGCTTTGGATCTGGCCTCGTAATTGTTTTCCCATTTCACAGGACATTCAGACAGAGGCCCCATTTCACCTGCTGCATCTTAAAGTGGAGGTTGAGAGGAGCAAGCTGATGGTGTTGCTGCAGGAGTGTCAGGCGGAGGTGACCAGGGAAAACCGCCACCTGGCTAGCATGGGGAGCGAGAGGCTCATCAAGGAGCACAGGGTAAGCACAGAGTGGCTGGCCAGCTGGCTGAGTTTCATGTATTGATCAATTCAATGCAAATTCATTGCTGTGTAGCAGCATGGGAAGATTTTGATAAACCCCATCCAAAAGAACTGAGTCCCTTCTTGTGTCACTGTCAATCAAATACTGGTGCTGATTGAGGCCGCGGCACTTGGTTGTCTTACATTCACATTAATTTTTAATTTTTATTTTAATTTTTTAACAAAATATGAAACATACAACGCACAACATGAACAAATCCCCCCCTTTCCGTCACCAACACCCACTCAGACAAAAATCAAGAAAAGATGACACAACAACCACAACATTCCAGACCATTCAACAAAATAGACAAAATAACAATTCACTCCAGAAAGTTATGTGCACACTTGATTTATGATTGCAGGAGGACATTTTATCCTGTATTCATGGTGTTCACTTCTAACAAAACTAAATAATTGTCCTCTTGTTTTACTTTAGGCCTTCTTTAGGGAAAAGGGCCCCCATTCCATCTGTGAGAAAAGGCTGCAGCTGATTGAGGAACTTTGTCTAAAGCTCCCTGAGAGTGACCCTGTCCACCAGACCTTGGACACAGCAAGAAAGGATTTCTCTGAGGTCCAAGAGGAAATTGAGAACACCCATCAGAAGTTAATGCAGCACCCAGATAAATGGAAAGAGTACAATGCAAGGTGAAATAACTACGTATTTTGCTGAAGTTCTTTTTTAATGCTGCCAAGGGGTTGTGGTGGTTACTATGGTCATACATACAGAATAGGGGTTGAGCTGTTGAATAATGTGTTGTTCATTCACCAGGCAGTGCCCTGCATTCATTACATACCAAAAGTAATCTTGTTTAAATGATTTTATTCACTTGAGATGAGGAGAGAGGGTGAAGAGAATGTTTGTCTGGCGTTACTGAAAAGGCATAGATTCTTCATTCTGCTCCATGTTGTCTTTATTGTCAACACACACTGTACATAAAGAAAATACAGAAAGGAGTCTGAACCAGACCATTTACGTTCCGTTCTTGTGGCCACCACATAGACCTCATGTGTAATAACATCTTGAGAATGTGCACATTAGCAACAGCAAACTCCTTAATCTTCAAATGCAGGTGCCACTGACCTAAACAGAGAGAATATCTCTTCAATCTGTTATTTCTAAGCACTAATATCATTTTTTATGTAAGTCTTATCTAATGCACACCTGGTAGACGGATGCATAGTAAAATGATCAATGAGTTTATTTGAGATACAACATTGTGGCATTTCTGCTGATTTAGACATTTATTTATTTCATTTTTTTTCAAAGGATGTTTTTATTAATCAAGATGTGTTAATTATCTCAGGTATTTAAGACATGGGGTTGTAGGTTAAAAATGATTCACTTTGTAAATTTGAGGCCCGATAAAGGTCCATTAATGAAACAATTTGCCTTTAATAATGGCAGTCTTTTCTTTCACAATCAATTATTCCTGAAATCTTTTGGATTTTAACGTTATATTTTCCCATCATGGTGTGTAACAGGTACGCTGAACTCTCCTGCTGGCTGATATCTAAAGAAAGCCAACTGAGGCTGCTGAGAAACCGAGCCAATGACCCCAGAAAATATGGCCAGGTGAAGGCTACTATCACGGTGAGTTAGTTCAAACACCCCACTGCCCAACTATTCACTGACAGTCCCTTCTGTGATGTGTCACATGTGATGTGCTACGGGCTTGTCAGTGTCACTGCTGACAAGATGAGATTTGACACTTTGTGTCAGATGACTCTCATGACCACATGTGTATCACACTCGTTTGCTGTGTGCAGGAGCTGAGGAATGATGCAGAGCTACAGGAGGGGAATCTTGGCTGGCTAAAAGCTCGTATTGCCGTACTTATTGAGATCTGTGCTGACAGCGATGCCCAGAGGCAAGGAAGTGCACTGAGCAAGCTCTCTACTGATTTTAAGGGTCTTCTTGCTTCTCTCTTTGAGGTAGATGCAGCTTTTTCTTGTTTTATTAGGGGGCCAGACAACATATCCCTTTTGGGGATCTACAGTATGCTACTTGAACATTTTAACATTATTTAAGGAACATACAGATACAGAAAAAGTAAAACACTCTATACATTATTAGGGGATTATCATACAACTTTAATTTATAAGTAAGATCTACTAATTCATCATGTTTGTTCTGATACTGTATATTTCTCTTTTATATCTTCCAGGCTGAGAAGATGGTGCTGGCTGTGGGGGACTGTGTGCAGTTCAGGGAAGAGGTACAAACTACTTTGGATGATCTTGTCCAGGGTCAGAAAGAGGCTCAGGCCGAGGTCACTAAAATACTGGACTGTCCAACTGTAAGAGAAGCGCAGCAACTACTTCTTGTTCACCAGGTACAGTAGGACATTTACAAAATATTTTTTTATATAATTGGGGAAACAATTACTTGGACTTTTTTATTAACCAAAGTTGATCTTCTGGAAATTGATCTTAATGCCTTAATTAAAAAAGAGGAAAAAAATCCAACCTTTAAGGACCTTTTAATTTTCTTAGTGAATTAATAATGTATTGTAAATAAATAAATGTTCTTCCTTAAAATAAAGGGGGCATATGTATACACACCCCTATATTAAATTCCCATAGAGGCAGGCATATTTTATTATTAAAAGCCAGTTATTTCATGGATCAGGATACTCATCCTGATAAAGTTCCCTTGGCCTTTGGAATTAAACTAACCCCCCATCATCACATACCCTTCACCATACCTAGAGATAGGCATGGTTTTATTTCAGTTAGCCTAATAGCTGGTTTGATTTGCATTGAGAGATGATTTTATGGAAAGTACCCCATGCCAATCTCTGCCTACCTTAATGGAAATTTAACATAGGGGTGTGTATACTTATGACCACAGTATTTTAAGGAAGAAAATGTATTTATTTACGATACATTATTCATTCACAAAGAAAATTGGTGTCTTTAAAGGTTGGATTTTTTCTAATTTTTTAATTAAGGCATTAAGATCAATTTCCAAAAGATGATTTTTTTTTTATTCCTCTTTTTAGTCAACTTGAGAATGGGTTCATAAACTTATGAGGAGCATTGTATAACTTCTAATTAATTTCAATAGAATAAGACTTTAAGTATGTCTTCCTTCCCATAGCAACTTTTAAAACGCTTAAAAATGAAGAGAAAGGATGTCCAGCAGCTGATTACCAGAGGCCAGCAGCTCCAGGCTGAAGAGGGTTTGGGAGAGACTCTGCAGCAGGACCTGCAGAGTTTAGAGAACACACTCAGCAAAATGGAGCAGAATATGGATTCACAGGAGCAAAGCCTCGAGGTGAGCAATGTTACTTTTTCAGGAAACCTTTGGGACACTGTTTTACAGTGGATTAAATCAACACTGTTGCTCTGAATAATTACAACAAACTTAGAATGAAGAATGATTTTGCTGCAGCCTGTCTTTGCTAAATTGTAGCAAACTAGCATGAACAGAAAGGGTCTTTAATTTTCTTAACATCGAAAAACTAAGAAGGTTGAAAGAAGGTTTTTGTTTCTCCAAATATTTGCTGCAAAATGAATGTAACAATGTGATCTATAAGTGTCAGCCTTTGAGCTGAAACCTGACACATCTCATCTCATGACCAATATAGATATTTAATGGCGTTCTGTAATGGTTTTTACTATGCTCCCTTTTTATTTATGCTGCATACTCCTACAGGATATGTGCTAATTCTGTGTTGCCTGCTTTTTGTACTGTCTTGTTTCTTTGTGAAGTATAATATCAACCGGCCCATGGACTGTAAATGGAAACACAATTACATCATATTAATGTTAATGTTAATTAATGTGTGTTGTCCCTGGTAAATATGTAAATAAATAAATGGATTAAGTCCAGAACAGTAAACCCTGAAAGATTTGTGGAACCTTTTGTGGATAGAATACAACTCAGCTATGTGAAGGAGGAGAAGTTTTCCTGTTAATGCAGTCGACCTTGGAGATGTAGCATTTGTGGGACAATTGTCTTAAAGAGTAGAGAGGTCTGATTGATATTTTGTGCTTGAAGAACATTTCTTCTGAGGCTGCACAGTTCCTTTAGAGGATAGTGATGCAGTAAGTCACTAATCATACTCTTGATGGTGCCTTAATAGAACGTAGACAGGATGAAGGCGGGAGTGAAATGGAAATTTTGTTTGGCTTGTGTGTGTTTGGGAGGATGCACTATAGATCTCGGTAAGGTGCACACCAATATATCTGATGTTTCTGACTCAGCACCACTGGGGCGAGGTGCTTGCAGAATATTAGCTGTGCAACATCTGTCTTGCTAATAAAGCCAAACATGGTGGTGTCATCTGCATACTTAATGATGTCATGTGTTCTTTTGGGGTTGATCTTGATCTTAAATAACTGAAATTAGAAAGTAAATATTTTCCTTAATTTATTCCTGAGGTAACTTTTATACTACATTCAAGTGATAGTGATAGTGGGAAGGTCCAGTAGCAGTAATGTCCAAGTTTGCTGCTAAACAGCATTGTATTTGACAAATGTCTCTTCTATCCATTTTTAATTGGCTAAGTTGTGTTTTATAGATAAAGTGCTGTGTGGAGTTAATTTGAGATCAATGATTTTGGACATTGTCATCCCCAGGTTACACTGGCAGCTTGGCAGGAGTTTGACAGCCAGCAGGAGGCAGTGCATGAGTTTGTTAATAAGGCACGCTCATCCATGGATAGAGACCTGAACTTCAGCAGTCCAGAGAGTCTGGCAGTTGAACTTGACCAGGCCAGAGTAAGTAAAGTTTGTGTTGTGCACCTGCTGACATATTCTGTGGTTAATTACTGGAAGTGTATTAGCTAAATGAAGAATATTATCAATATTCTTTTTTGTAAACAGGTGTTGTTGAAGCAGTGTGAAGCAAAGGCCTCACATATGAACACATTGCTTAAGAGAGCAAAAGAAATCCAGCTTGGTCCAAAGAACAAGACTCTGCTTTTACAACAAGCTCGTTCCATCAGTGAGCAAGTGGACAAAGTTGAGGCTGGGCTCAAGAAAGAGTAAGATGATGAATTTCATTCTTGTTGCGTTTGCTAGACAATGTTTTGTAGTCTTCAAATAGTGTTTCCAAATACGTTATGGTTTTCAAATACATTATGGGTTTAGCCTAATAGGATATTGTACCAGATGTACTGTACTGTACAAAAGGGCAATACAACACAATTTAAAATATATACAGTAACACAGGTGTATCTGAAAGTCAATTGAGAATGTATTTCTGTGATGAATTACCTGACACAATTTCAAGGACAACAGTACACCCAAATATCTGGTGCTCTGTATATGATATGATTGCCAGTGTTTATTGTTATTGTTATTATGGTATTATTTTTAATTGTAGTTATTAATTAATTAATATGGCCAAATTATTTATTTATGGTTAATACTCTTGTGTTCCAGTGTCAAGACTCTGGAAGAAATGAAAACTCAGTGGGATCAGTTTGGAGCTATGTTTGAAACCTTTTCCTTGTGGATATCTAACAAGGAAAAGCAGCTGGATGAACTGAAATCTTCTAATTTGCCTCTTGTGCAACAGATCAACACAGTAAAGGTACAGTATTGTGTTGATAAATCTACAACCATGCCCAAACAGTAATCTTAGCCAATCAGTAAGGCTGTTTTAAAGTGCCATTGGTGTTAGAAAGCAACATCACAGGCCTTCTTTGCCCAAGCGCTGACACACATCTCTGTTTTTGACATCTGCATTAGCCCTCTGCCATTTAAAAAAAACTGTTTGGGGAAGTTTAATGGGCCACAGTAGCCAAAGCTATTAGAGGCACCAACCTAAGTACAAGTTAATTTTACCATACTGAATGCCGCCCCCCGAAATACTGTACCCATATAGTTATAGTTTCACCTCCACCTGACAGTTATGAAGTTTTCTATCCATTTCTGCATGTCCAGGCTGTTGATGAAGAGCTTCAGGAGCGAGCTGAGATTCCTTGTCAGCTGGAGGCAGATTCCCAGGCACTAGCCCAGTTTGTATCTTCAGGGGAGGCTGCTCGCATCAAGGCCCGTCTGACACAAATCGGCAGATACTGGGAGGAGTTGAAGGAGAGCGTACAGCAGCTTGATGGACAGCTGGAGGAAAGCTCCTCTCACCAGCTAAAGTTCAAAAATAGCCTTGAGGAGGTGAATGGGCATATTAATACTTTTTGTCTTTTAATACATATCATGAAATTATACTGAATAGCATTTAGGGAAGATGCGGGTATACTGTAAAGTATGATCTGATCTTGTTTCTTTCGTAGGTGCAAGCATCTCTCAGTGAACTATACACAAAACTGGAACATCCTATCAAATCCTGCAGCTCCTCATCAGAAACCTACAAAGCTCTTCAAAACCACATGGTGTTTAGTTGTTTATACATTTATCTTTAATTTTAAAATATTTCTATACATTTAAGGAAACATTTCTTTTCTTTGATGTACTTTGCTCCTGTAATGGAAAGGAACGGCAAAGCTTAATACAGTGCCATCTGTCTTCCAGCTCACAGATAATGCTGTGTAGGTCACTGTCTTGTGCTTTTGTCCTTCAGGATGTCTGTCAGCATCATGAGAAGCTGAAGGGAACCTTGCTGTCTCTGTCAGCTGGTGCCCGAAGACTCAATGACAAAGAGCAAGCAGAGAGAACTGTGACAGAACTCAACAACAGCTATGACCAAAATGTACAGAAGGCAAAGGACAAACAGAGCACTTTGGAAAACCTGCTTTCTCTTTGGCAAAAGTATGAGCTATTTAACATGTGTGGGATTTTTACATCAAAAAACAAAACTGGCTTATCCAGTTGATGCTAATGTAAACACTCCACTTGCAGTAAAGTACAGCCAACAGTGAAAACTGAAAAATAAATCTAAGACACATTAATGCGTTTCAGGTATGAGAAACAGCATTCAAACTTTGTTTCCTGCTTGGAGAGAAGTGAATCTGCATCCAAACCGGAGAGTCAGTATCTGGCAGCTGATAAAGCCAAGCTCCACACAGAGCTACAAGATTTGCAGGTAAACTACATACACGTGTGAACAGACTTCTGCTCCCACAACATGATGAATAAATAATACACATGTAAAAGAGACTGAGTGAAGGTTTTTGAGAAAGGTTTGTTTCTCTTGCAGGCATTGCACGCTGAGGTCCAGTCTCTCGCGCCTGCCTATGCTGAACTTGTATCTGTGGGGACATCTTTGTGTCCTACTGCACCAGAAGACAGAGTAAGGCACCTTAAAGACGAGCTGGAGACCCTGCAGCAGAGATTGCATGCTCAAAATGAAGTCCTCCCTCAAAGGTAAGAAAATCTAAAACAATCAAAATCATATTTTTTTCACAGGGTTACAGGTTACACATTCACTATTAATAATATTTATATTAATAGTAATGATTTTTCTGTGGTGTATGTTTGTATTGGTATGAGTAAATGTTTAAATGATACAAAGCAACCACAAATAAAATATCAGTGGCCAATGCTGATGTGGCTGTGTTATGTCTCTGTGTTGTTTTACAGTTAAATGTAGTGTAACAATGATGGGATATCAGAGTGTGAAATATTGGAGTGACTTAAAAGTATACAGTACAAATGCTGATTCAAACAGGTCTTGTCTTAATTGATTTGACTCACTATGCTGCTGTTTTGTCCCCCAGAATCAAAGAGCTTCAGAGCCACCTCTCGCTGGTGGAGCAGTTTGACCAGGCCCTGCTCAAATTCTCCCATTGGAGTGAAACGATGCTCTCAAATCTGCACTCGGCTTCTCAAATCAACATCAGCAACCTGCAGTCTGCCACTACACAAGTAAAGGTAATAACCACACAGATTAATTTGTGCACGCAGAATGCTATGCCTTCCAGAGCCACTTATAGTCAGGTGGTCCCTGATCCCCTATTAATTGCCTTTTACAGGAGACCCAGGCGGTGTTACAGAAGCAGTCCAGTGTGAGACAGAGCTTAGAGCAGCAGACCGAGAAGCTCTGTAAGTTCTGTGAGCCTAGTGATGTACAGCTCCTCCGCAGCAGAACAGACAGCTGTTTGCAGCCCTACCTGGAGGCCCAGCACATGGCTGAGCTCCAGTTAGAGTGCCTTGAAAGGCTTGAGGCTTTTCTGCAGACCCACGGTGTGGCTGCAGGGGTGTTGCGGGGTCTGAGGCAGACTGTGGAGAGTGCTGGGAGCTGGGACCGGGGAAGAGTAGAGGAGCTGCAGCAGGAGCTGGCCACTATTGTCCCAGACATTAGCCAGCTCGAGACTCTAGCCGTCAATCTGGACAGCAGCCTCTGCAAAAGCCATCTCCACATTGGTGCTGATGAGGGTTCTCGTAAGTCATGCCGCATGCTGGCTGATTCACTTAATGCTGAGCTGGATGCAGTGAGGAACTTGCTTGGTACTAAGCAGAGTGAAGCAGAGGCCCTGGGGGCTCTCTGGACGTCATTTAGACAACGTAAAGAACAGCTCCTCAAAGCTGTGGAGGACATTGAAGAAAAAGCCGACAACCAGAGCTTTAAAGAGCCCAGCCTGCATGTGCTACAACAGAGGTAAAACATAATAAGAGTGTTATCAGATTAATATTTGTATTGGTTCAATACTATAATTTAAAAAAAAAGTGTTTCTCAGAGCATTGAGCTGTTGCGGACTTTACCTTCTTTCTACATTTACTTTTCTGTCCTGCACCAGCAACTACATGGATGTGCACTATATCGTCTTTTTATGAGAACATGTACAACAGCAACATATTGTCCTTCTGTTTGCCAGGCTAAGGTTCTTTAATCAGCTGGAGGATGAGCTACAGTCACACCAGCATGAGGAGCAGTGGCTGAGGGACAAGGGCAACCAGCTAGCCCAGAGAGATGCTGAGTTGGCCGGGGAGGTACTGAGGGAAATCAGCCTGCTGGAGACCACATGGGAGGACACCAAGAGGCTCATCACAGAGAGGTACTGAGGGAGTGGAAGAGGGTTTTTCATGTGTCAGGAAATATTGCATTATCAGAAAGTGCAGGGTTAAAGACAAAAGACATTACTCAAAACAAAAGCTAATCAATACTGTGAAAGAACGAAAAACAAATCCTACTGGGAGAAATAGTCATGGTTAGTCATTTTCTTTTCTTATTTATGTTCACTTTTTGCTATTGATGGATGTAAATGAGTCAAAAATCAATTTTTAGAGATTTGAACTCTTTGTTCACCAATAAAGGACTAAATTATAAAACACATTTTTTGGCCAGAAAAACATTGTGACACTGACGAATATGGTTGATTGTTTAAAGTGTGTTGTGATTCTTGCATTACATCACTTCTGGGATATGAAAGGTTCAAGCAATAAAAAAAACTTTGTTGTTTGTTAGCATTTATTGTATGTTTATTGCATGTTATATTTACAGTTCATTTACATAATCTTGTATGGGTAATACACGTTCTCTTGCTCTTTGACAGACAGGAACAGTGCAATGTCCTTGTGGAGCTTATGCGAGAATACCAAATCCTGAAATCCTCCATCAGCAGCATTATTGAGAACACTGAACCTTTGGTTGAGATAAGCTCTGTTTTAAAGGACCATGAGGAAACCAGGAGGTCACTAACCAAGGTCAGTGTAAATTAAATCCTCTCACTTTCTTGTAATTAAACTATTCATTGTACAAATCCAGAAAAAAAAAGTATTTTAGTTCTTGGTTTTGTCTCTATGATTGGTCATCAGAATGCTGTAATGGTTTGCTGTTTTTACTTTACATCTGTAGCATGAGGCAGTGAAAGTAGAGATGGCTAGCAAGCAACATGAACTGGACCAGTTTTCCAGTAAAGGAAAACAACTGGTGATTGAACTGAAGAAGATCCCCGAGTGTGATACTCAAATGATGAAAAAGGACATGGAAACACTTGTTGATCAATGGCTGGATGTAAGTCTGATGTGTTGTATTGATATGTCATTAATGTGCTTTTAATAGATTTTTGGACAGCAATGGAGGGCTATAGCACAGAAGAATAAGATAAGGGATTTGTTGTCAACAAGAATATGAAATACTGCTAGGTTAAAGCTTTAACCAACATGGTTTTCGCTAAATCTCCTCACACCAAATTTGATAAGGCATTGGGTGTCCTCAGTACAAAAGACCACTCTTCTGTTTAGCCCACATAATGTTGTCCTTAGTGGTCAGAAGTGCAAAAGAATTGAAAGTTTTTGCTCTTTCACATCTCACAGAATCAGAATACACTAAATTGCCAAATGTAATTTATATACATTTGTCTAGAAAAATAAACAAAACATAATCGAAATTTAGTGCTTTGTGATCTAAAATTCTAAGGTTTTGTGACTTAATCCACTTTTAGGTGTCTGAGAAGATAGATGATAACATTGATTGCCTGAACCAAAGTTTGATACTGTGGGAGGATGTGCGTAAAATCAGTGAGGACACTGAGAGCTGGACAAGCAGCTGTGTGATTGAACTAAATGAGAGCTTGAACAACCTCAATGACAGTCAGAAGGTGTCTGCAAGGTTATCCATGTTACAGGTAAGACTTCTGATATAGTAAAACCAGGTATAAATTAGTTCTACTTTGGTACCTGATAAGTATGGTATAGTGTCTTGCAGATTACCAAAGAAAACCAAGAAAAGAGGAGGTGTAATACATAATTTTCTCATTTCATACATCCACAGGCTGAAATGGGTGAAAAGGAGCAGAAACTTGACACCCTGCAGAGAAAAGTATCAGAGCTGAAGAAGTGCACTCAAAATCAAGAGACCCCTGCTAAATTACAGGTACAGGTATTTTTTATAATCTAATTTTAGATTTTCTGGTTGTACTGTATTTCACAAGTGATACTACATTTGCTCTAATTGACCAACATATATTAACCCCTGACCCTGCAGGTCCTCCCCTTTACAAGCATGTGTGTAAACCACAAATCTTTATTCTACTTTCATCAGGTGTTGGAAAATGACCTTCGTAAAAAGATCAGCACAGTTCAGAAGCTACATGAGCAGGCCAGGGGAAACCTCATGGACTTTACTTCTCAAAGGAGACAGCTGGAAGATTACATCTCACAGATGTCTGCATGGCTAAAAAGCATGGAGGATTCCCTTGTTTCTTCTCCCACTGGATCAGATCCTGAGGACATCTGCAGAGTGAAGGTGCATCTTAAATAATACTAACAATGACATTGTAAAGTACAACTCTTGAAGCTTGGTTCAATATGTATGCAATGTATTTGTGTAAACATAAGAAAAGAGCATTTCAATATAAGTGTTTGGGATACAAATTGATCTTGATACTGTCACTGGTTTGTGATTTCTTTGTTCTACAGTACAGACAGACCTGAGAAGGTAAGGTAGCTTATAAACTAAACTCAGTTTTTAACATGTTTTAAAGGACCTTCAGAAAGAGTTGCATAATCAGCAGGGGAGTATTGACTCCACGAGGGAGAGCCTCAACACCTTGTGTAGAAAATATCCCTCTGAGGAGCTGGCTGGTTTGGGTTCTGCTCTCACTGACCTCATCAAGACTTATGAGTCTGTGAACCAGATTTCTGCCAGAACGCTGGCATCACTGCAGAACTGTCTTCAGCAGCAGTTTAATGGTAAGAAATCCAAAGAACTTATCTAAACAAAGTGTGTAGCCCACCTGGTTGAGTGTGCACCACATTTGCTGCATTTTAGTAGCTTACATGCCATACTGTTGTAATACTAATGTTCTAAACAATACAATACAGAACAATACATAAAACTATTGCAGTACCTCCTGTTCTGTTTGAATCTACGCCAGATATTAATTCTCTTTCTCCCCCTGCCTCCTCAGATCTAGTTCAGGAGTTCCATCGTTGGCTTTCAGAACAGAGGGAGATAGTAAAAGAGTGCTCTGACAGATCTGGAGACACTCAAATTGTGGAACGCAAACTACAGAAACTAAAGGTAAAACTGAAATGCTGAAACACTGAAATAGCTGTTCACTAAATTATAGTATTTGATGAGGATAAAAGTAGAATTTTGAATGTGCTCTTATTTACACCTGGTGAAATTAAAGAATAAAATCTGTTATTCAAAAACATCCTATGTGATGGGAGTTACAAATACAAAGCTAAAAGTGATGTGGGTTCTCTGTCAGGGTGCCATGGATCGTGTGGAGGAGGGTGAAGTACGTCTTACTCAGGTCTGTGAGGAAGGAGAGAAGCTCCTACTCCATCTTCCCAAAGCAAGCGCTGGGCAAGTCCAGCAGCACCTTTCCTCCATCCAACAGGACTGGGACAGTTTTGTGGAGCAGTGCAGACAAAACCAACAGATCCTGGAAGACAGTGCATCACTCATGAAGGGGTAGGAGACAAACCAGGTCTGTAAAGCACTTTGTAAGCCAACCATTTATTTAACATTGTATTGTAAATTCTTTGTAGGTTTGAGGGTCGCCTTAAGAAGCTCAGGTGGTGGTTGGAGCACATGGAAAAGAGGATGACCACAGATCTGCTTGAAGCCAAGCAGCGTGGTCCTGAAAAGGCTGTGCTCGAGCAGGTGGAGGAATATCAGCAGGAAGTGCTCAAAGAAAGGTGCTGAATCTGCTTCAAGTCTGAATAAACTAAGAAATTAAATTTTTTTTCATTGTCTTTGAATGTCTCCAAAAGGATCCCTAATACTTGTCCCCAATCAAACATTGAAGTACTTGTTTTTTAGCTTAATTACGTTTGAATCCTTTCCCTTAAGACATCTTAATGGTGTTTTATCCTCAAAAGCCCTTACTTCCACAGGCTTTCCTTAGGGCTGTGTTCTTTCACCATTGCTTTTTATTTTATAGACAAATGACTGTATGAGAATAGGCACTGTGTGAAATTTTCAGATGACACTGTTATAGTGAGCCTTTTGAACAATGATGAGGAGGGGCATGGTCCTTTATTTTCATTGCGTGGTGTGAAAACTGTGTGTGTCTATCAACATTTCCAAGACAAAGGGTATGATTATTGATTTCCGTAGATCACAGCACAATGTTTCACAAACTGTTATTCAGAACATGACTGTTAAGACAGTAGACAAATATAAATATTTAGGTACCATCATAGACTGCAAATTATCTTTTGAGAAATCATTAAGTGTGTGCAGGACTCTGATGACTTTATTTTACCAGTGTTTTATTTAATCAGTCTTGACATTTTGTGTTGTGGTGTGGTATGGTGGTCTTTCAATGGCCAAAAAGCGTAAGCTAACAAAGCTGTTAAACGTAGCATCAAATTTGGTTGGGGTACAGCTACCACAGCCACAACACATATATGATAAACGGGTCAGGGGGAAGGCTAACCAAATTAGGGAGTTTAATCTGCTCCCTTCAGGTCGCCGTTTTAGGCTACCTATGTTAAGAACTAGACGTGCCTGGGATTCTATTCCTGTGACCATCAGGAACCCGAATTCACTTGAGTGACATCTTATGAAATCTTTTCTATAGTATATGTTTATTTATTAATTTATTCCTGTCATTGTTCATTATGACATAATGACCTGTGTACTTTGGGGGTTTTGGAGGAAGGAGTGTCTCCATTGATGTGTTGATGTGTGTCCTGTTTTGTGTTTACAATGTTGTTGGCATCTGGTGGTGCTTTTTTCTGTGTATGTGTGTTGTTTTTTGGTTTATAAGGATAAATAAAGTTGATCTTGAACTTGAATTTGCAGGGATTCATTTGAGCGCCTGTGTCAAGAGGGCCAAGCATTGAATGAAGGCGGACGAGGAGATGGTAGTGAGACAAGAGTGTCAGCTCAGCTGCAGTCACAGCACCAGGCCTTACTGAGGCGTGGGAGGGAGAGGCTGCGCAGCAGCCAGCTCACTTTACAGGAGCAACAGGCCTTTGAAGAGACATTGCAGACTACCTGGGCCTGGCTTAACGGAGCCCAGGAGCGCCTGGCATCTCTCAACAGCACATTTGGCAATAAAGAGACTCTGGAGAAAAGACTATGTCTTGTACAGGTCAGTGAATAATGTCCTGAACCATAAATATTGTTTATTTTCTGGACACATTTTGAAACACAGGAATTATCTTGTAATAATTTCCCCTTGCAGGATTAATAAAGTATGTCTTAGTTTGCCCATAGCTCTTTCTTGCTTTTATACATGCAGGATATCCTACTAATGAAGGGTGAAGGTGAGGTGAAGCTCAACATGACCGTAGGAAAAGGAGAACAAGTCCTGAAGCACAACAGAATGGAGGGGCAAGAGGCCATTTGTTCACAGCTACAGAGCCTGAAGGATGCCTGGGCCAATATGCTGATGACTTCCATGAGTTGCCACAGGTAGGCAATCGTCTGCACCCTTGGAGAACAGTCAGGCAGAGTGCTGATAACACCCGCTGACATAGTTTATAATTGAGGGTAAATGCACTGCTTAATTTTCTTATAAAATTGTATTATTGTCCATAGTCGTCTGGAGTGGACAGTGGCCCAGTGGACCAGTTATCAGGACAGTAAAAACCAACTTGAGCAGTGGATGGAATCAGTGGAGCAGGAGGTGGGGATGACTCTTCCTCAGCAGCCAGGCCTCAAAGAGAAATCGGCTTTGCTGGAGCGCCTCAGGGCCATCCAGGCTGATGTGGACGCTCATGCGGCAGCACTGTCACGCCTGACAGACAAAGCAGTGGAGATGCATGAAAAAACTGCCGACCAGACATTTGGACCAGAGTCGAGGGCGGAGCTCAATGCACATTTTGCTGATATCTCAGCTGTTGTCAAGGTGATCTAAATACAGGCCCAAGCTTTTGTTGCAAGGTGGTCTAAGTGGCCACATCATTGCCAGAATTGAGAGACTGGTTACATTAAGCAATATGAGATAAAATGTCAATATATTAAATTAACTTTAACTGTGATTGAACACACAAACTTTCAAGGTTGCAAACTGGCAAACCACTTTCCCTGCCACAGTATTAGTGTAAAACATACATTTTCAAATGCTATTTCTATTTTACACATTCATGTTGCGACAGTGCCTCATCCATATCTGGTATTCAATCTTTACATTGTCTTTTTTCTTCCACAAAGGGTAAAGTGCAGTCCATGGAAAGCATTGTGTCTGAGCATGAGCAGTATCTTGATGCTGTGAGAGACTTCAATGACTGGCTGATTTCAGCAAAAGAGGAACTTCAGCGCTGGTCAGATCTGTCAGGAGACTCAGTCTCCATTAAAAGAAAGCTCTCCAAGGTGCAGGTGAGAAAAAATATCTGTCTGTCTCCTGGTCACATCCAGCTGAGAGATGTTTTGTCCTCCAAAGTATTTTATGTTTAAACCTTTTCCCAATCGATTGTTGCTTAAATGCCTCCACCAGGAGGTACTTGGGATGCATCTTTACCAGCTGTTCAAACCAGTTCAGCTGGCTCTTGGGAGTTACTTTACTCATAACTATTTTTTTTATTTGACAGAGATGACAAATGTGATCCCTTTTGGACTTTTCAGGAATTGCTTGACTCTAAGCAGCGAGGCAGAGAGAGACTGAATCGGGTTCAAAGATGTGGGGCAGTGTCAAGAGATCACACTGGCTCAGGGGGCTATGAGGCTATGGAGCGAGAGGAAGCAGCCCTCTTTTCGTCATGGGACCAGTGGGAACGGGGTGCACTGCAGACACGGGCTAGTCTGGAGACTGCCCTCTCCCAGATAGCCAGCTCTGAACAAGAGTTCAGCAGCCTATCAGCACAGCTGGAGCAGGACCTGCATGACTTCAGCCGTCAGCTAAAGGACTGGCGTCTGCGGTTGGCTCAAGCAGAGAAAAAAAATGAAGGAGAGGAGGCTGTTAAAGGCTGGCAGATAGCAAAGGTAGGTCTCGGTTTAGTTTAGTTCCAATAATAAACTGCCAAAAAAAACAAGCAGTGATGGCAGTAGGTGACCAATTCATATGAAATGCTATTGTTCATTTGTATCAGTGGTTCATTGTTTGTTTTCTGCCCAGGACACTTTGGAGGAGCTTGTCAAAACTGAACCTGTGTCTGATAGTCTGAAGACTCAACTCAATGATCTGTGCCGATTCTCCAGGGACATGGGCATACAATCTGAGAGAGTGTCTGCTCTCATTAAGGAATACAACAGGTGAGAAAAATGTAAATATGATTCACACATGATCATAGGTCACTCTTTTAGATTCAATGCCTCAACAACCTATGGTCAAACCAACAAGAACCAACAAGCCTGAGACCAAAGAACTTACAAAAATGTTTGGATCTATAAATTGATTAACATGACTTGTTTCTAGTCTCAGTCTCCAAGCATCCAGGGAGTGCCAGAGCAAAGAGAAGCTGCTGGAACAAGGGTACCGTTCAGTCTTCCGAGAGTTCCAGCAATGGTTGGTCAATGCCAAGATCAACACCGCCAAGTGCTTTGACGTACCTCAAAATCTCAATGAGGCCTTATCTAGCTTGCAGAAGATTCAGGTACAGTACTCAAAGTCAAATGCCATGGAACATGCAGTCACTATTGCACTGCGATATTTAAGTTTGATTACCAATTGTAATTTATTTATTTTAAGGGACAGCGCACAATAAATTAATAAAATTAAATTAATCTTGTTCAACAAGAAAATATGCGTTGTGCCAGGTTCTAGCAGATTGCTATTTTCCACCTGTAGTCCCAATGACGGAACCAACAATCGGATTTTTAATTTGCAACAATTTGTTGGTGTGTTTTCATTACATGAACTGTAACTAAATAACTTGCTGCCTCAGGCAGGCAAGCACACACAGTTACACAGGAATTCATACCCACATGTTCCATACAGTCACATATATCCACGACCTATCTCTTACAATTGGTGGTCCATATAAACATTTAGTGCTTATTTAGTCTGAATACAATAACACTGATATCTGCATCCTCAATGCTACATTGCTTCCTATTCAATGTAACTTCTCCACCTCCCCAGTCTTTTCCTGTACTTGCATTTAGTCTTACATGCATTCCGAATGTTTTTTTTAAATTTTTTACATGTGTTCATATTCAATAAATGTGTATCTTAGGTTCTGTAAAGATTTGTTCCAGAGCATCGCATAAGCAGAGCCATACTGCCACACTTAAATGCATTCTGTTACAATGAAAGGTTACCTTTACATTTTTGTCCTGAATGAACTGAAGGTGAAGAGTGTCACTACATGCTTGAGTTGTCAACTCTTCTCTGCTTCTCTCCTCAGGAGTTTCTAAGTGACAGGGATCAAGGTCAGTCGAAGCTCAATGCTGTGGTTGTGAATGGGGATCTCGTCTGTAGTACCGCAGCTAAGGACAAAGTTGACGCAGTTCGGGCTAAAATGAACACTGCCAGAGAGGACTGGAAAAACATGATGACCAACCTGCACAACAGAGAGACAAGTCTGCAAGTAAGCACCAAAAATGTACCTTCTCATCAATAATGGGCTGTTATAAAAAAGGTATCCTAATATATTTTAAGTCAAGAAAACATTAAAATAGTGTCTTTATATCGTCTTGTGTGTTTCAGAACATTTTGTCTCAGATGAAAGATTTTGAGGCAAGTGCCGAACCTCTTCAGGAATGTCTGAACGCCACAGAGCTCGCTGTACACCAGAGCTGCACAAGGCTCCATGATCTCACAGCCAAGAAGCAAGAGCTTCACAAGCTACAGGTACTAATGTCCGCTGAGCTTGGAACACCCCTCATGTTCAGGACCACTCATGTTCAAGTTCAACAACAACCATCTGTGTTTAAGGGGCCAACTCAGCTATTCCGGTCATTTACAGAAACTCACCATTCCAGCTATGTAACTGTTTTTTAGCATTGCTATTATTCTTTTAGGAGCACTGCCAACATACTAACTGCCAGTTGCTTACTTTTTGAATGACTGCCATCTTGCTGCTTTGCTACTCTCATATGTTCTCTTAACAGTGTTTAAGATGCCTTGATTGTACGTCATGACCACCGAGAGCTTTACCAACATTAACATTGCCAAATGTCTCATTCTCTTTTGTTTTTGCCATGTTGCCATATTGCCATCTCTAACACCTCGGCCCGTGTCTGATTTTCTTTTATCTGTGTGTCAGCCTGCATGCCTCTTAAATAACCTGCTTGTGCTCTTCCAGTCTGTGCTTGAGGAGTTAGCCTCTCACAAGATTCAGCTGAACAAGCTGAAAGAGAAGGCCCAGCTGCTGTGGGATGAACACGCGGCCGGCAAGGGTTTTGTGCACCGTGTCTCGCAGCTCTCTGCTCAGTACCTAGCTTTAACCAACCTGACCAAGGTACAGTAATGCCTTCCACTCTGCTTGTGCACTTGGGCTTTTCTGGGGGTGGAGTTCAAGAGTAGACAGAGGCACTAGACTGGAACGAGCTCTGACTTAACATTATTTTACAGTGATAAACAGTAAATGTACTAAATCACCACGACTAAATACTTATACTGAGAATAGAATATGCATGCTAATTTCCTTTATGTCTTTAATTCATCTGACTATGCTTGTGCAATTATCAGGTTGAGCCTGCTGTGGATTCAGATTCTAAATCCTATATGGGATAATTTTCTGGTTGTGTGCTGTTATGTGGATCTGTAGGAGAAGACATCAAGGATTGACCGAATAGCCACTGAGCACCAGCTTTTCTCCCAAGGGTTGAAGGAGCTGCAGAACTGGGTGGCTGACACCAGCCACATGCTGCAGACTTACTGCGCCCCCACTTCTGACAAAAATGTTCTTGATAGCAGGATGATCAAGCTGGAGGTATAAAAGTCACAGGCAGTTTTTAGAATTTGGAGTTAATACTGTGAAAATCCATTAAAGGGGTGTATTTAATGCCCATGTGTCATTGTTGCACCAGGCCCTGTTGACTGCTCGTCAGGAGAAGGAGATCCAGCTGAAGATGCTGATCACAAAAGGAGAGTCGGTTCAGAGAAACACCTCAGCTGAGGGAGTGCCTATACTCCAAAAACAAATACAGGACCTAAAAGATTCCTGGGATGCCCTGCTCTCCGCCTCAATCCAATGCAAAAGGTTAATTCTCTATCACCAGCAATACTTAAGAATGTGTTTCAAACTGCCTTTTTGTAGCTTCACAGCAACAGTAGTGTCTGCAAAAGGTTTTTCCTAAACTTGCTGCTACAAGTATTTTTTGCCAAGTCTTGTATTGCTGCTATTACTACAACTACCGCACAATTGTCTGACTTTGTTGTACTCTTAAAAATCGGCAGTCAGCTAGAGGGTTCCCTGTCCCAGTGGACCAGTTACCAGGAGGATGTACGCCAGTTTGTGGCATGGGTGGAGCGTGTGGAGGAGAGTCTTTACCCCACTGATAAACAGTGCCCAGAGATGAGAGACAAAACTGCTAATCTGAGCAAAGCCAAGGTACTGCACTCTTCTCAGTCATGCTGTATACTATAAAAGCATAAATATGATTTAGTTAAGTTCAAATAGACTTACAAGTGCAGAATACTGTGGAATTTTAAACCTTAAATATTACAAATCATGAACTTGAGTGAATGATAAACATGCACAGTTGATTGATAGTGTATCTTTTTTTTCAGTTGTTGCATGAGGAAGTGCTCAGCCATAGCACCCTGCTGGACACCATCACTGCAAAGAGTGCCAGTATTGCTGAGAACTATGTCACACAACTGGAGCTCCAAGATCTACAAGAGCGCTATAATACTGTCAAAGAGAATGCCATGGTAATTAAAGCAGAATGTGCACAGATGATTTTTGGGTAGCTGTATTAAAAGTGATGTCCAACAGAGATTTACAAAAGAAAATTCAGTCTTTACAAGATTGTATTTAATTGCTTCTTATAATTATCTACTATAGTTATTATTAAGTTGTATTGCTATTTTTAAACATTATACATTGACATAGGGCAAGTGAGACTCTAATCCAAGGAAAAGAGCATCATACTCCTGAAAACACAAGTTTGAGTGTAAAATGTGTAAAATAATTCAAAGCAATGGCTGCCTATCAACAAACATGTTGTCAAAGTAAGTAACCAATTAGCTCTCACACTATGACTCTCTATCATTATCTTCAATGTGTCCTCAGAGGGCAGTAGGCAGTGCAGAGGAGCTGGTGAAAGCCCACCAGGAGTATCAGCGGGGCCTCCAACTATTTGAGGATTGGCTGGAGCAAGAACAAGAGAAGCTTGGCTGCTACACCCAACTGGAGGGTGATGTTGATATGCTGGAAGAGACTCTGCAAAAGCTACAGGTCTGAACATTTCTATTCAGTTAATATATTGTCTGAAAGTTTAGCAAGGCTAAATATGTTAAACCACATCTATGTAACTACAGGAACTGCAGCTGCACTGTACAGAGGGCCAGGCTTTGCTAAACACCCTGCTGGTCAGTCGAGAGTTGGCCATTTCCTGGGGCCTGCCTCAGATTGAAGACCGAGCACTAGAGACTCTGCAACAGGAGTGGAAGTTGTACCAGGGGCGGCTGGCCGACACCCGGGCTCAGCTCAACAGTGCTCTGGCCAAACTCCGGCAGATGGACCAGAAGTTTCAGCGTCTTGACAGCTGGCTAAAGGGCATGGAGACCAAAGCACAACTGCGTAGCCACCGGCGGTCTGACTGTGCCACCAAAGACGCTCAACTCCAGCTAATAAAGGTTAGTGTTACATGCACAGAAGCGATGCACAATGACATGTTTGCACTGTTGTACACATCTGCTTAATTATGCATAGTGTTCAATGCTGTTTTAGTTACTCTTAAAAAAAAAACATTTTAAATCAGGGTAGGTCATTTCAGTTACATGACAATCAAAAGAAGAATCTTGCAACAAGTTGAAATTGAATTGGAAGTAACATTTGAGTGTGGTTCAGACATATTTAATGGTCCTTTTTCGGTCAGACCTGGCAGGAGGAAGTGCTGGTTTATCAAGAGGAGATGGAGGGCCTCAGTCTCTTGGCTCAACAGGTTCTTGATGAGACCCATATAAGCAGCCGGATCAGTTCCAGAGCCACCCAGATTACAGCCCGCTACCATGTCCTGCATCTGCATTTACTGGTAACATCGTTAGTAGCATCGTACATCGCACGTAGCATCACAGTAATATATAGATGTGAATATTATATATACCTATATATATATATATATATATATATATATATATATATATATATATATATATATATATATATATATATATATATATATATATACATACCTATTCTCTATATTTTTGTTAATGGTTATGTCTTGGTTGCTTGAGACCTTTGAAATGGTCTCATAACCAGCAGATGGCCCACAATTCCTGTTTAAAACTCTTTGTTGTAAATCTGTAATTTGACAGATTATTTGAAAGATGTCATCAGTTTAGCTACCCTTTACATTCTTCTCTCATAATTTTTTCCCCCCTTCCGTCCTTTATATTGCAGGAGACAATCAAACAGCTCCAGGAGGAGGTGTCTTGCATTGAAGAAGCCCAGTGTGTGTTCAACACCTTCTCAGATTGGCTCAGCGCAGCTCAGAATAACTTCAGCACTGTGGCTATCAGTGTTGATGTAGTGGACCGCTTTGCTATGGACAGAAAGATGAAAAAACTAGAGGTAGACTCTTTTACATAAAGCACATATCTTCTGTATTTTATTGACTGCTCTGTAAACACCATTCACAACATGTGACTCCAACATAAGTGTACATGACTAGTCTAGCCTGACCAAGTTGTTGCTGATTTTTTAAGTGGAAATTACTATCAGACTCAGAAATTTGATATTGGTTAAGAACTTAATAACACAATCACATATACCTTTCAGGCTCTTCAGGCAGACATGGAGCAGGGTCACGCTTACCTGAAGACAATGAGGGAGAAGACAGAGCGATCCATGGCATTCTTGGAGGAGCCTGAAGCAGAACAGCTGAAGGAGGAGGTGGACAGCCGCCTCCTCCAACTAAAGGAGTTGATGGAAGCTCTGCGAACAGAGCATAGCTCCCTCGAGAAATGTATCTCACTCTCTAAAGACTTTATGGATAAATACAAGTCCCAGGCCCAGTGGGTGATGGAGACCAAAAACCTTTTAGCATCAAGTGTAGAGCCTAAAGCTGAACTCTACCAGAAGAAGGCTCAGCTAGCAAAGTACAAGGTACTTAACAGTGTTTAATCTTTTCTCTCGGAAATACAGTGAAAATAAACTTAAGGATTTTTATCTACAATATTTTGCTCTCTTTTAATATTTGCAGACCATCCAGCAGACAGTGCAGTCTCATGAATCAGCTGTAAAATCTGTCTTTGAGAAAGGAGAGGCCCTGCTCGACACAGTCCACGACCCCACTATAAGTGACAACATGAAAAAGTTGCAGGCTGATTACCAAGATCTCTGCTTAGCAGCTAAGGTATGAGCACTTCTACAGTATGCTGTTTCTGCTAAGGTCCAATTTAGGTAGTCAGCATTGGATGGCGGCTCACATGAGAAATCTGTCAAGAAAATTTTTATTTTTGAATTTAACGATTACATGTAATACATCTAATCAAATTTCTGAGATTGGCTGTGTTGTGTTTCAGACACAGGTCCAGAATCTTGTGGAGTGGGTGAAGGAGCACGAGGATTACAACAGTGAATTGCAAGAGGTTGAGAAGTGGCTCTTACAGATGTCCAACAGACTGGTCACCTCAGACTCCATGCAGACCAGCGGTATGGAAATGGCCACTCAGCATCTTGCCCGACACAAGGTAACTTTGACCATACTGTCCTACAGTTTTTCTTTTACTGTAACATTAGGTGTTCAGTTTACATCATTACATGACTTCAAAATATTGTTGGTTTACAATTACTTTTGTTAACATGTATTTTAAAATACCTAACCATTCTTTTTTAAGGCAATAATGGAGGAAATTGCCAGTTTTGAGGAGCGTCTCACCAGCTTAAAGCAGAAAGGAGAAGGTCTCATAGCCAGCTGTACAGACCAAGTTCAAGCTAAGATCAGTCAACAAGTCCAGGCTCACCAACAGGGAACCAGAGATAGCTACTCTGCCATTTGCAGCACTGCCCAACGTGTGAGTAATACAACACTGCAACTATAGATATTTTATCTTCTTAATTTACTTCTAACTAGGAAACCTCTCCATTTGATAATTTTCAGAATTTCTTTTTTTATGATATAAGGTCTTACCTCACCTTGTTTATCAGGTATACCAGAGTCTGGATCGGGAGCTGCAGAAACACGTGAACCATCAGGACACTCTCCAGCAGAGCCAAACCTGGCTCTCCGCAGTGCAGGAGGAGCTTCAGCTCAATGATCAGGGACCATCTGGTCTGCAGGAAGCACTAAAGCAGGTAACTGACACAGTGAAATTGTGCCTACTCTTGGAAAGCAATGGTGGCGAGAGGTTATTTTTCTATAATTTATTTTAATCAATTACTTTTGCTCACACAGGTGAAGCACAACAGGGCCCTTCAGGAGCAGGCCAGCACATACCTGGACCTAGTGTGTTCTGTGTGCGACCTGTCTGATGATGCTGTGAGAGTGACAGCTGCTCAGGTCCAGCAGGTCAAACTCACGGTCAGTACATATTATATTGATATATACTACATATTCTTATATTAATAAATTAAGTGTGTGTGTGTGTGTGTGTGTGTTTATATATAATTTAATGATATGTCATGAGTGGTATAGAATATGGGCTTTTTCACAATATACAATTCGGTAGGAATTGACGGTAGGAAGGTGTAAATGTGTTTTTGCAGATAGAGGAAAGAATGTCCAGTGCCCAGGAGCTCGCAGAGGGCTGGAGGGAGATTAAGGAACAGAAGCAAGATCTGAGCAGCCTGTTCCAGGATATGGAACAGCAGCTCCTCAGCCTCTCCAGAAGGCCTGCGGAGTTGGAGACCAAGATAGCTCAAAACATGCTGTCTCAAGCCAAGGTAGGGAACAGTATCATAGCCGTTTATTCCTTGACACGGCACACAAAGGGGAACTCTTCCTTAATAATCCTCATCAAATTTCTTTTGCATGCTTATTAAAATGAAGATATACTGTTTGTCTACAAGTTTATTTTTTACCTCAACTACAGTGACTCTAAACATGATTATGTTGGTGATTTTGTTACTGTTATCTAATCCAACATTTTGGCTTGGGTTGTGTAGGGATTAAAGGGAGGACGGCTTACTGTTGGATGTATTAAGGGTTACCTACCACTATATTGCTTGTCACACAGGAATGCAGCCAGCAACTGCAGTCTAAACAGAGTACCTTGACCATGATGACAGAGACTGTGAGCAGATTGACCGGTGGCCAGGACTCTCCAGAACATGCAGAGCTTGACCGTCTGGGCCATTCCTGGCTTGAGCTTTGTCACCAGGCCAACAAGCTGCAGAGCCAGAGAGAGGAGGACCTGCAGAGGTCTATAGAATACCATGACTGTATCACTGCAGTGGAGGCGCTGTTTGAACAGGTGTCCAAAGAGTGGGACAATCTGGCCAGGTGTGTTTGTACATCAAGAAAACATTTAGTCAACACATACTGCTGTGCTTTGATTCTTTTAATCTCCTGACAAGACCAAAGTCGATTCGTTTTGTTTTAGGCTGCAAGAAAATGCCAGTTGTGCTGTCTATTGTCAGTTTCTTTGTCATGGCTCTTTCTACAAAATTCAGGGATCAGGAATAGTTACACAAGTCTGAGCGCAAAGCCATCATTGCAGTCACCTTGGAAATTCATTTTAAACATTATTCACAGATTTTGTATTTCAATTCTCTAGATCAAAACATAAGCTGTTTATATTGTCATATCCTCCACATAACACTTCAATTCAATTCAATTCAATTTTATTTATAGTATCAATTCATAACAAGCGTTATCTCGAGACACTTTAAAGATAGTGCAGGTCTAGACCACACTCCATAATTTACAAGGACCCAACAGTTCTAGTAGTTTCCTCCAGAGCAAGCAACAGTGCGACAGCGGCGAGGAAAAACTTCCTTTTAGGAAGAAACCTTGGACAGACCCAGGCTCTTGGTAGGCGGTGTCTGACGACCGGTTGGAATTAGAATGAAGAGTGGCAATAACAGTCACAAAAAAAATAGTAGTTCTTTGTAGTAATTCATGGCATAGCAGGGCACTGTGCGGCGTTACAAGGCACAGCAGGACGTAGCAGGGCACAGCAGAGCGTAGCAGGATGCAACATGGCATCGCAGGACATGTAGCGCGACCATAGCGACAGCTGCTACCATGATTTTGGAGCCTCCCTGACCCATGGAAACATGCTGGGCAAAACAGGACATAAGGACTCCGGGGAATGACAACCCAGAGCTAGGTTAGTAACAAGCATTTCCTGGACATGGATGCACACAAATGGAAAGATAGAAAGATAGAGGAGAGAGGAACTCGGTGTGTCAAAGGAAGTCCCCCAGCAGTCTAAAACTATTACAGCATAACTAAGAGAGACAGGGTAAAGAGAGGAGCCTGGTCAGGCTAGAACTCTCCCCAACCGGATCCCATCCCTCTGTCTAGAGGAGATGGAAAGAGAGAGAGAGAGAGAGAGAGAGAGAGAGAGAGAGAGAGAGATAGAGAATTCAATTTTATTTATATAGTGCTTAATCACAACAACAGTTATCTCTTTGCCTATAACGGGGTAACTAATGGATGGTTTAGGACTCTTCTGAGCTAGCCCTAACTATAAGCTTTATCAAAGAGGAAAGTCTTAAGTCTACTCTTAAATGTGGAGACGGTGTCTGCCTCCCGAACCCAAACTGGACCGTGGTTCCAAAGGAGAGGAGCCTGATAGCTGAACGCTCTGGCTCCCATTCTACTTTTAGAGACTCTAGGAACCACAAGTAACCCTGCATTCTGGGAGCGCAGTGCTCTTGTAGGGTAGTAAGGTACTATGAGCTCTTTAAGATAAAATGGTGCCTGACCATGAAGAGCTTTGTAGGTGAGAAGAAGGATTTTAAATTCTATTCAGAATTTTACAGGAAGCCAATGCAGAGAAGCTAAAACAGGAGAGATGTGATATCTTTTCCTGGTTCCTTTCAGAACACGTGCTGCAGCATTCTGGACCAGCTGAAGAGTCTTTATGGACTTTTTCGAGCAGCCTGATAATAAAGAATTGCAGTAATCCAGCCTAGAAGTAACAAATGCATGGACTATTTTTTCTGCATCATTTTTAGATTTTAGATTTTTGCAATATTACGTAGGTGTAAAAAGGCAATCCTTGAAATTTGCTTTATGTGGGAATTAAAGGACATGTTCTGATCAAAGATAACTCCAAGATTCCTCACAGTGGTGCTGGAGGCCAGGGTGATGCCATCCAGAGTAACAATATCTTTAGATAATGCGTCACGGAGGTGCTTGGGCCCCAGAGCAATAACTTCAGTTTTATCTGAGTTTAACATTAGAAAATTACAGCTCATCCAGGTTTTAATATCCTGAAGGCATATTTGAAGTTTAGCTAACTAATTAGTTTCATCCGGGTTGATCGATAGATATAATTGAGTATCATCTGCATAATAATGAAAGTTTATGGAGTGTTTCCTAATAATATTCCCTAAAGGAAGCATATATAAAGTGAACAGGATTGGACCGAGCACAGATCCTTGTGATACTCCATGACTAACTTTGGCGTGCACGGAGGATTTATCGTTAACATGAACAAACTGAGACCGATCTGATAAATAAGACTTAAACCAGCAAAGAGCAGTCCCTTTAATGGCAATTAAATGTTCTAATCTCTGTAATAAGATATGACTATCAATGGTATCAAATGCAGAGCTGTTTGGCGACTGCTTTCTCAAGAATCTTAGAGAGAAATGGAAGGTTGGATAAAGGTCTATAGTTGGCTAAAACATCTGGATCAAGGTTGGGCTTTTTCAGAAGTGGTTTAATTACAGCTACTTTAAAGTACTGTGGTACATAGCCTGTTAATAAAGACAGATTGGTTATATCTAATAGAGAAGTGTTGACTAAGGGTAGAACTTCTTTAAGTAGCCTAGTCGGGATGGGGTCTAAGAGACAGGTTGATGGTTTAGATGAAGAAATAATTGAATTAAATTGATAAAGATCAAGTGAAGCAAAGCAGTCTAAACATATATCTGGTTTTACAGCTGTTTCTGAGGTTCTTGAGTTTAGAGATAAGTCAGTGCCAGTTAAAGGCAGGTCTTGGTGAATTTTGCTTCTAATAGTTATAATTTTATCATTGAAGAACCTCATAAAGTCGTTACTACTAAGAGCTATGGGAATACTTGGCTCAGTAGAGCTGTGACCTTCGGTCAGCCTGGCTACAGTGCTGAAAAGAAACCTGGGGTTGTTCCTATTTTCCTATATTAATGACGAGTATTACGCTGCTCTGGCATTACGGAGGGCCTTCCTATAAGTTTTAAGACTAGCTTGCCAGATGAAACGAGAATTTTCCAGTTTGGTGGAATGCCAAATCTTCTCAAGTTTCCGTGATATTTGCTTTAATTTGCGAGTTTCAGTGTTATACCATGGAGCTAACTGTCTTGGTTTTATTATCTTCTTTTTTAGAGGGGCAACAGAGTCGAGTGTCATTCGCAGCAAGCCTGCTGCACTAGCAACAAAATGATCAATTTGGGAGGGACTAATAGCATAGGAGTCCTCCGTTACTTTGTGACTTGGTAATGAATTAAATGCTAATGGAATTGCGTCCTTAAATTTAGCTACAGCACTATCAGATAGACATCTTGTATAGAAGTTTACACTTGTGAAATTACTTTTATTTGTGTGTTACAGAACGGATGCTGAAAGTTCTTCTCAGCATTTGGAGGCATTACGGAAGCTTGCAGTAACTCTGGAAGAGCAAAAAGCCACAATTGAGGACCTTAAGGAACAGAAACAAAAAGTCATCCAACATTTAAACTTGGATGACAAGGAGCTGGTGAAAGAGCAGATCAGCCACTTTGAGCAGCGATGGTCTCAGATGCAAAATCTAATTGAGAGGAAAATCCAGGACTCAGTGGTGACCCTGGAAGATATGGGCCAAGTGGAAGCCCGTCTGAAAGAGGCTCGGGACTGGGCAGAAGAGCAGCAGCCTGCCCTGTCTGAGGCCATGAAAATGAGTCCTCCTCCAGAGTTGGCTCAGAGCTTCCTGTTTGACCACCTGAGTATCTGCAGTGAGTTGGAAGCCAAGCAACTCCTGCTGGCACAGGCCATGGGCGATTCTGACCGGGTGCTGGCCCGGCTGGGCCTCAGTGAACGGCAACGCCTCCAACAGCTGATTGTTGACACTCAAAATGAGGTGGAATCTCTGAGTGTAAAGGTTGTGCAGCGCAGAAAACACCTCAGCAAGGCATTCACAGAAAGAACACAGTTCCTGATGGCTGTGAGTCAGTCCATTTCCTGGGTCCAGCAAAATGAGAAGAAGGCCCAGGCGGAGGAGTACATTGCCTTGTTACCTGATGACCTGGCCAAGCAGGTCAGAACATGCAGGAATATCCAAAGCAGCCTGAAAGCCTATCAGAGCGAGCTGACCTCCTTGTGGTCTCAGGGGAGGGACCTTATGAGGGATGCCAGCGATGAAGAAAGGAATGAGATTCTAACAAAGTTGCAGGAGTTACAAAACATCTTTGATAAAACATTACATAGGTGTGGCCAGAAACTTCAGGAGCTAGAAAAAGTATTGGTTTCCAGAAAGTATTTCAAGAGTGATTTGGAGAAAATATGCGTGTGGATAAAACAAGCTGATATAGTTACTTTCCCAGAAATCAATCTGATGGTTGGAGACGCTGAATTGGAAGCGCAACTGCAAAAATATCAACAGATAGTCGAGCAGGCCATTGAATATGAGAATCTTCTCCTAATTGTACAAAGAGCTGGTCAGGAAATATTACCCAGTCTGAATGAAGTAGACCACTGCTATTTGGATGAAAAACTCAACACACTCCCCCACCAATATAATAGCATATTAGCACTAGCCAAAGAAAAACAGGAGAAAATACAGCAGGCCATTCTCACAAGGAATGAGTACACCTCCTTCATAGACGTCACTCATAAAGCCCTGAAAGAGCTTGAGGAACAGTTCAATAGTCTGGGCACACAGCCTGTAGGGCTGCAAACAGAAGAGGTTGTCAGTTTGCAGAGTGAATACAAAGAGATCCAGGCAGACCTGAGCAACCTCGGTGTAGCTGTGAGTGAACTGAACCAGAAGAAGGAGGGATTTCGTAGCACAGGTCAACCATGGCGACCAGAGGAAATGACCCTGCTTGTGAGTCTGTACAATGGCCTAAAGAGGTTGGTTGAACAGAAAGTAGAGCATCTGGATGAAACCTTGGAATCGTTTGAGGACCACAAGGCAATGGCTATGCAGGTTGACTCTGAGTTAAAAGCCACAAAAGAGCAGCTGGTAAAAGTGAATGCAGAGACGCAGTCAGCTGAGGAGAGGCTGAAGAACTACCACACGCTGGCAGGAAGTCTCCAGAGTGCCAATTCTCACTTGTCAAGGCTCATGGAGCAGATGGACACTCTTGCACCCCGCGTGGATCAAGCAGCCCATGATGCCTCCAAGGAGCAAGTGGTTCTGTGGCAAGACGAGCTGCGATCTCTGCAGGCCGCAGTAGGGGATCTGATTGAAGAGTGTGAGACCAGGTTTGTCCAAAGTAAAGACTTTGAGACAGAGATGAAAAGGACCCTGGACTGGCTGCTGCAGGTCAGGGATGACCTGGGCTGTGCTGTGATTGTTGATGTGAGGGTGGAGAAGGTGCAGGAGGAGATCAGAAAGCAGCAAATCATGCAGGAGGAAGTGCAGTCGAAACTGAGAATAGTTGCTGCTCTTAGTAGCAGGGAGAAACAGGAGTATATCAGCGCAAATGAGCTTGTCCCAGCCCACGTAGACACAAGTCTAGAAGAAATGGCCAAGCTGCAGGCCGACGTTCAGAAAGCACTGTGCTCCAAACAGGTGGGACAATATTACATTCAGTATTCTATAGTAATCATGCATTCATTTCAATGCCCATATACAGTATTTGATTTGTCATTTGTTATGAATCATTAGAATAAATGCATTATGGCAGAATCTGTATTTTATATTAAAAAGATGATTCTTTTTTTTCATTGCTTTTGTGTAAAGATTACTTTGGAAGACGCTTTGGGGTTGTGCCAGAAGTACCACTTTAGGATGCAGTCAGCCTGTGAATGGTTGGAGGATGCCGTGTCCTTCCTGCAGCAAGCTAGTCTGGGCGTTGACGTGGAGAACTATGAGGAGTGTCTCCGGCAGCAGGGAGACATCATGGCCACAGAGCAGGAGTTCCTTATCCACTTGGAGGAGCTGCAGGCCCTGCTGCCTCAGCTGGAGAACCTGGTCAACCCCATAGCTAAAGAGCAGCTCTGTGTGAGCGTGGAGTCGGCCAAGCAGAGAGGCGTGGAGGTTCGAGATCAGCTCCAGTGTCACCAGGATGTCCTTCAAAGGTAGTGAGAACAAGAAAATGATGGTGCATGTTAGGGTTGGGAAAAATAGCGATACGGCAATACATCATTGTCCTTCTTTGTGTGATACAAGAACCGATACGCTGGTGCCAAATATTGATATTTTAGTTAATAAAATAATAAGCTTGTGTCCAGATCAACACAAAAACAAGTTTGTCATTCCTCAAAAGTTTAAGCAATAAAATATGTCAAAGTTTACACACAAAGATTTTAAAATGTATGAGCATAAATTGTGTACAGGTTTTACATACTAAGGTTGGTTTTGCACTTTTTGTGCTTTTTTATAAAGAAATGTTTTTTAATAATAATTAAATTAAAAATAAGTAATTAATAGTATGCTAGTATAGTTGCTCTATAGTTCTGTAATTTTAATTTACTGAGTGAAAAGAGAGAAAACCTGCACTTAACCTTTTCACAGGCATTTGGTATTCATAATTAGACCAATATTGTGATGTGTCATTCTAGGATTGTCTAGTAATATATTGATTATGGCAGCATTGCTTTATTGACATTATCGGTACTGTGAGCTATGTATCGTGTATGGTATTGTGAGGTACTGTACCAAGTGATTCACCCCGACAATACAGAACGTTTGGTAATAATGGCATTTAATCCTCTGATATATTTTGTTTTTCACAGCTGTGTGACTCAGTGGAAGTCATACCAGGAGGCAAGGCAGACAGTTATTGAGCTTATGAATGAGGCTGAAAAGAAACTGACTGAGTTTTCCACTGCAAAGGCAGCCACAAGCCAAGAGGCTGAAGATAAGCTATGCAGTCATCGGGTATGAGAGGCCAAAACAAAGGCATTTTCCATACAAAAAAAATGGGTGGTGCTTCTATGAATGCTTAGTTTACAAATTGTCTCTTACATTTCCAGTCCCTTGTCTCACTGGTGAATGGCTTCCAAGAGAAGCTGAGTGGTTTAGAGGAGCAAGCTGCCCAGCTGGAGCTGGTGGGAAGTGATGTAAGCAAGGCCACCATCAGTCGCTCCATGACAACCGTTTGGCAGCGATGGACACGACTAAGAAGCGTGGCGCGGGGACGAGAGAGAGTACTCGAGGACACAGCACAGGATTGGAGGACTTTTAGAGAGAAGGTACACTGACCACAGAAAAAATATTTACTTTCTAATAAAAAGTATAGTTTTTTTACTAACAGCTGAACTTTCTCAATCCTTTTGTACAGATGGTGAAGGTGAGAGCAGTCTCTGATGAGCTCCAAAGTCGTTTCCCTGACACTGCCGTGGAGAAGGCTTCCAAAGCCACCCTGCAGTCTCTGTTGGACCAGCATGACTTGCTGAGCCAAGACTTGGAGAGAGAGCTCTCTTCCCTCACACTGCTGCGCCAGTACGCTCTCAGCCTGCTGCACGATGTGGAAGTGCCGTCACCAACAACTGAACAGGATGAGCTGCCCAGTCTGAAGGAGATTAGAGCTGTTCAAGACCAAATGGAAAGGTAGCAACAAGATAAACCTACAAACTGTTGCATTTAACAAGTACATCTGTATTAAAATTTGTCTAACCAGTAGTATTGTTATAATGGAGATGTTTTAATATAATTCAAACTAAAAACAATTTGTTTTATTATTCAGATTTTAAAAAACAAAACATTTTCTACTATTTAATTAAATTAGGTTACCTATATTCTGCTATTCAGAACTTCAGTAGAGTTATTTTTGTCTTTGCCTTCCAGCCTCCTGACACAGTCTAGGACAAAGCGGGCACAAACAGCTCAGGAACTAAGGGACAGAGAGGAAGTGGAGAAGGAACTTAGTGTTGTAAAAGCCTGGATTCAGGAGACCAGGGAGCTTCTTCTCAATCCCACACCAGACATTGATTCTCTGCTGCAGGAGCTTGAGGTATATCTTACATTTAAAAAAAGGAAATAGCATCTTTCTTCTTCCATCTTCTTTTATCTTCCAGTCAGCTCTAGAACAATTCTATTTGAATATTATTATTTCTAATAAAAGTTACATGGGTACTCCATTTATTGCATTATAGGTTGTACATGGAGAAGTGATTACTTATCGTCAGCACGTGGATAAATTAGCAGAGCAGCAACAGAGCAAGTACCTGGACCTCTACACTATACTGCCCTCTGAAATCTCTATGCAGTTGGCTGAGGTCTCACTTGCATTGGGTGCTATTGAAGATCAGGTACGGTATCATTTGAAAAGCTTTCAATGTAAATAAAACTTTGATGGACTCTTTTAATCATCTAAATTGTGATGTATGTTAAGTAGTCATGAATATTTCTTAATATGTTTTAGGTTCTTTCGAAAGAGAGGGAAATTCAGAAAATCAGAGAAATAAAAGAGGACTTCAGCTCTAGAATCCATGACATTTCTGAGAAACTCAAAGCAATCTCAGCTAAATTCAAAGAAAAATCTCCTGATGTTGATCATGCCAAAGAAGAAGTCAAGGTGGGTTAGTGTAGTTGACTACAGCTGGTTCTTTTAGATACAAAATAATCAGGATTAAAAAATGGTGTATGTTGCATTCCTTTTCTCAGAGCATGGCTGAGGACTTGGACAGTTGTGGTCGCACCCTCTCAGAACTGGATGCTGCTGTACAAGAGTTTGGCCGCAGAAACCCCCTGCTGGCCAAACAGCTTAGTGACGCCATCAACAAACTGTCAGAGATGCATCACCACACAACACGGCTAGCAGACTGTAGGAACAACTGGCTCAAAAAGGTTGGCTTTTCAGGTCCCCTTTACAAATGCAAATGTTAATATATTATATGCTATATTTTATTTTAACATTAAAAAAATGTGACACTGGTAGACTGGCAAGCATACTTTATTTGTTTGTGTTGTGCTTTAACCATGCGGCTTCTCTCATATCTTGGTTCCTCAGGCTGTCTGCTATTTAGATGAGTATAATGAGATGCTAGACTTCATTGTGAGGTGGTCTGAGAAAGCCAAAAGCCTGGTGAGGGCGAACATCATCTGGAACTCCTCTGTTCATCTGCAGGAGCAGATACGGATGTACCAGGTGAGTTGGGGAGAGCATAGAGAGAGAGAGAGCATCCTCATAGGTTCTATGGTGATATTTAACAGACAGACATTTTAGCTTTTTTACGAAGTGTTATTGGGCTCTCTTCCCTCCATATTATTTATAAAAGGAAAGATAAAAGGATGGACATGGTTTGAGCTTGACTCGTGCTTATTCACACACAGTTCACAGACGCGTCAGGATTTTTACCTTTGCACACATTTCATGAAAGGCAAGGGTTGCCGAAATCCCATAAAGAGGCTATACCACAAATGTCTTTTATTCACTGCCTTGTTGCCATGTGCTTTAGGCTGTCCTTCGTGAGTCCCGGGAACTCCATGGAGACCTAGAGTCAATGGCAGAGAAAGTGGAGCTTCTGTCTGAGGTGCTGCAGGTCGAGTCTATGAGCCAACAGGTTTGTGAGCTTAGTCGACACACTGAGGAGCTTCAGCAATGCATCAAGACACGACTGCAGAGCTTGGAGGATGCAGATAAGGTAAAAAAAAGATTTCTTATCTATTACTTGTTTGTAATGTTTATGAATTGCCTTCTCTTCCTGTTTTATTATATTTGACAAGAAGCATTAATACTCATACCTTGTGATTAGTATACTGTATAATTGACTCATGTACAATGTGTCCTCAGAGTATGGAAGCCCTGGAGTATGAAGTTAAGGCCCTACATGTTGCTTTGGAGCAGGTCCAAGCTACACTGACATCACCAGAGTTGGCACGCCAGAGCCTCAAAGAACAGCTGGCTCAGAGACAGGTAACCGTACCACATAAAAATAAGCTAGATAAGCAAGATATAGCCTGTCATTTGTCACAAAGCACCTCAGTTCCTTACTTTGTACATTATAGCAGTTTCACACAATGTAAACTTTCCCTGTTTTTGCAGCGTCTGTTGGCAGATATGGAGAGCTTAAAGCAGCAGGTGCAGGCAGTGCAGCTGTGTCAGAGTGCTCTGCGTGTCCCAGAAGAGGTGATGCCCAACCTTGCCATTTGTCGCACAGCACTGCATCTGCAGCAAGAGGCCAGTCAGTTGCAGCACGTGGCCATTCAGCAATGCAACATCCTACAGGTACAGTAGGGGGCATTATTGCTGCAGCACAGTAACTTCATTTTGTAGTAACGTCATATTGTCCTGTATTCTGGAACCATATGCAATGCATAGTGTCTGTAGAAGGGCAGAGCTAGCAACTTAAGTCACAGTGCTGCCAAGTAAACAAGCTTGATGATTTAAGAAGGTTTCACATTAACTGAGAGATTCATGTAGTTTTCTGCATATTTTGAGAGGTTTACTCTTTTTCAATTCTGCAAAAGAACCAAAACCTTTTGGAGGTGTTTTACTTTTCATCTAACCTTACCAAAGCAATTTCATTTTTTTAAATCTAGGAAGCAGTGGTGCAGTACGAGCAATATGAACAGGAAGTAAGAGACCTACAGGGACTGATAGAGGAAGCACACTGCGTGATTCAGGACCGTCCGATCCCCACAAACAACATCCAGGAGCTGCAGGCCCAGATCCTTCACCATGAAGTATATTACATTAATTCACAAATAAACCACTTCTCCTGAGCAGGAAGAATGGAACCCTGTATAGTCATCAGTGTAATACAGGCATAACAAATAAAGTATGACATGCTTGCATGTCTTTATAAATTTGTAGGTATCCCACATAAACAAGTACAACAACAACAACTCAACATGTGAATTGAACATGGAAAGGGCCACTGATTTGATTTCTATCTATCTATTCAACTAACTACAATCTATTCAACTTTCTACAATCCTCTGTACTGTGGTGTTATTGGTGAAATCTCCTCATAGCCCTATAATAAGTTGCCCATTTTGTATTTTTGAATAGGAGCTGGCCCAGAAGATCAAAGGTTACCAAGAGCAGATTGCCTCACTAAACTCAAAATGCAAGATGCTGGCAGTGAAAGCCAAGCATGCCACCATGCTGCTGACAGTGAGTGATGTGGAGGGGCTGCCAGAGGGGCTGCAGGAGATGGATGGGGAGAAATCAAAAAAATCTTCAGCACAAGCCGTCATGGTTAGAGAACATAATAAACCACATAACATGGTTCTGCCAAATCTGTTTCCATTGTTGGTGATGGCATTGTCTACTTAAAAAATATTCTTAAGTTCTAAAGGGTTTTATTGATTTAATTTGTCTGATATGTGTTTTTGAAAAGTGTATTTTGCCAATTTTATATAAAAAAACACACTGCATATGATTAATCTTTCCCAATCCACCTTGCATGTCTGCTTTTCTGTTAATGTTTCCTGCATGGCTTGTCAGATGATGGCTGGCCGCTGTCACACCCTCCTGTCTCCTGTAACAGAGGAGTCTGGGGAGGAGGGCACTAACAGTGAGGTTTCTTCTCCTCCTGTCTGTCGCTCTCCTTCTCCCATCACTTACACTGAAGCCACCATAACCAAGGTATCTGCCTTCCCTCTTTCTCATTATAGTTTTTTTTTTATCAGTCATTCTGGTCTAACAGCAAAATTATATATACTTTTTCTTTTCAAATAATAAATAAAATAAATAATTTCTCTAATCTGTCCTGTTTACTCAACTAAGCACTCTCAATTGATTCAATTCAATTAATGCAGAAGCAAGCTCATCATGACTAACAATGAATTAGGGGCTTTATAAGTGTAGTTCTATCTGGTTGCCATCCGTTTCATTACTAATTTGTCTTAACTGTTAATGGCACTGTTTGAATGGGTTTTTAGATGGGAAGAGGAACTCTCACAAGAGCTCCAATCCAAGAATTATATGACCCAACATTTGAGTCTGTGGCCAACTTAGATGACTTGCAGCGCTCATGGGAGACATTAAAGAATGTGGTATGTAAATAATACAACGTGTCAACGGTTCCCAATGATTGTTATCGTGTTTTCAGGATTAGCTCCTTTACATTATTTTAATCGGTCTTTCAACAGATCAGCGAGAAGCAGAGGTCTCTTTATGAAGCTCTGGAAAAGCAACAGTATTACCAGGGTTCACTCCAGTCAATCTCATCTCAAATGGAGGCTCTGGAGGCCAAACTGAGTGAACCTCTGGAGGCAGATAAAAGCCCAGATAACCACATTAAGGCACAGGAGGTGAGTTGCTAGAGTACAATAAAGGTTTTGAAAAGGTTTGATGGAAAGAGAGCTTTCACATTGACAGGATAGGGAGTTGTCAGACTTCTAAAGTAATGTAAGAACTCATGATAATTCAAAGTATACTTTTAAACTATGTCAAACATAAAAAAATATATTTTGCTAATGATGCATGTCAGTAGAAAACAAATTTTGATCCACTCTTGTCACCTTGTGACAGGATTGTATTTATAATATCACAGTAAATCATTTTTTTTCTCAACATCACATTGCTGTTCCACTAAATGGATTGAAAAGGGAATTACTGCTCCCATATCCAAATTTTGAATTTGTGATATTTATTTTATGGTAACAGTCACAGTATCTACAAGCATCAAAAAGATAATACTTCCCTTTAACAAATTTAGAAATGAAAATAAAGTCAGTCAATATACAGCATGCAACACCTATAACAATGTTGTCCACTCCAGGGTCTAATAGAAGAGATTCAGAGTGTGCAGGAGGAAATCAACAGGCTGCAGACAAGCTTCACAGAGGATCTGGCCTCTGATGCTGTGGACTCAGAGATGGCTGACCAGCTGGCCATGCACTCCTCCCTCGCTGTGTTAGCTGAGAGGATGGCCACCATCCACATGAAGGCCTCAGGGAAACAGCAGCTATTGGAGGTACTCTTTGTGACGATTGCAAAAGTATATTACTACTAATAGTAGCTAATAGTTGTGCTCTGCCCCAGGAGCGCATTAGTGACCGTCTGGAGGGTCAACAGCAGGAAGAGGCCATACAGCTCTATCACACCAAAGCAGATGAACTGGACTTGTGGTTGACTAGAATGCGCAGTTCTGTAACCTTCTTCCTTGAACCTAGACCTCTAGAGGAGACGGATATGGAGGATCGGCTTGCTGAATGTCAGGTAAGAGCTCCCCCTGCTGTTCATTCAGAGCAATGGATGCATACATGTTAATTGGAATTATTAAATGAATAAATTTATGAATATGCATATGAGGTTGCTTAATATGTCATAGCAAATTGGCGGGAATTGCAGTACGGTGTTCTGGAATATTGTTTTCTAAGTGTTGTCTCTGGTTAGCACATTAATGAAAATGTGCCTGTGGATTATTAAGCTCTGTCTTTTACTTCAATATTTTGTTTCCCAGATCATAACAGGGGAACAGGAACCTTTCAGTGGGTAAACAAGAGCATTAGAGGCATTTAAAGGGGCAGTCAGATGGCTAGGCTCCTAAGCGTGTAGAACTAGTCTTAAGCAGATTATGCAGATGTCTCTGTTTGACAAGAGTCTGTTAGGTGCATAGGGAGGAATACTCATGGGTTGTGGCTTTCAGACGATTAATAGATCCTGTTGCCGTGATTGGTGTTGGTGATAAAGCTGCTAGAATATCCAAGTAGGTGAATCCTAGGGAACGGGGAGGGTAAGGCAGTATGTGGAGTTACACTCTCAGCCTTTGAAAGACCTTCTGGAGCTATCGATAGCAGAGTAGTGGCAATGGTGTTTAAAAACAAATGTATCTTCAAACTTTGGAACACCATTCATTGTTTGGCATCGTTCGCTTGTCTGGACTTATAATGTTGTTCTGCACACAAGCGTTACTTTTGAATTTGTGCTTGAACATGTATCCTTTAGAGCATGGACCGTGAAGGATTAGTGGTAATATGTTGCACAGGAGGCGAGGCTGGAGGGGTGGGCCAAGGATGAGAGCTGAAGGAGAGCTCTCCTTGTCCTATAGCTGGGGAAAGCTTGTGGTGTAGGGGGGTTCAGCCAGACCCTGGCCCCCTGTATGTCTGGAGCATTTGTTGGGCTGCTGTAGGTGGTGAGAGGTGATACCATGTTTGAGCTGGCTTCTCTCCTCCTGCTGCTGCAGAGCATGCTGCTGGAGATTGAAGAGAAGGTGCTGGCCCTGTCTGAGCTGTCCATGCGCAGTGAAAGCCTGCTGCTGGAGGGCCGGACAGAGACCAGAGAGGAAGCCGAGCAGTTGGCCGGGAAGATACGCATGTTGAAGGGCAGCCTATTGGAGCTGCAGAGGATGCTTCAGGACAGGCGGAACGACATCGAGGTGAGGTGGCTTCATGCTTTCAATGTTGCCATGTGATGCTGAACTTTTACAATACCACATTACGCTCAGTCCCTACTGTGGGTACCTTGCTCACAATGTTGATTAAAACATATTCCAACATCACAGTGTGATGTTTTCTGTCTAACTGCACCATAAAGAAAATGTGTCTACTATGACGTGAACCACCATATTTATTAGAGCATCATAATACAATAGGCTGACCTACGTAAGTATCTAGTACATTTGTCAGCATAACAAGCAAAACAGAAAATGTCAAACCAGCTAAGGGAATATTAAATGTTTGTCCTTAATAGCTCTTCTGTGACACCTCTTTGTTTCAGTATTTCTTTACACTCTATGACAAATTTGCAAAACCTGTGACTCAAAATTGAGTTAATGTATTTGATATTCCTGCTTCTTCCTTGCTGATGTGTGTTTCCTTAATATTTTATTTTTATTTTAGGACTCGCTGCAGCAACAGGAGGACAGTGAATCAGACTCCAGCCTTTCTCAAAGTCCCAGTGTGCAGGACTGGCTGGCCCAGGCCCGGACCACACGTTCCCAGCAACACCAGGACAGTCTGCAGAGACAGAGGGTACATTTTCACGTATTTGTTTTGTTTCCTGATTATAGTGCTCAGTCTTCATAGCTAAAAGGCAGCCCCAGGCTATTGATACTAAAATTAAAATTTGTTGTTGTAAATTGTTTTTAACTTATGGCCACAGCACACTTGCAATGAAAAGATATATTTTTACTATCATACTGTTGAAGAATACAATAATAATCCCTTCTTTATAAAGCACAATTAAAATACTTTGACATCATTGTAACACCACACAGTGTGTCAGAAGCAAATTAATTATATCATACAAACTCCTCAGTAAATGGTTTGTTTTCTAGGAACTGGAGGAGCAGCTCGCAGAACAGAAAAAGTTGCTTCAGTCAGTGGCGAGCAGAGGAGAGGAAATCCTTATCCAGCAGGCTTCGCCCAGCAGTGCCAGGTATTTAACAAACTATTATACCATACATTTAACTCAAATCAATTAGTAAAATGTTCAGTTAACATCTGTAATAATTCCTGTAGCAGACTATAAATTGGGCATTTATTAAGTCATGTTTCTGTCACCGTGCAGTACAACAGAGCCATTTTCGCCAGCAGCTTTGGTTGAGAGGGAATCTCAGGCTGCTCGAGAGCAGATGAGGCAGAAATGGGAGAGCCTCAGACTAGAGCTCAAAACTAAGCTGCAGCTCCTGCAGAAAACCCTGGAGCAGGACCACAAACAGCCGGTACAAACCTTGTGTTGTTATTGTTAGTATTAAGCAGCAGTGGAAGTGAAGTGCATTGACATGTTCCGTTGTTTTTTTGCAGGTATACTCCAGGGCTTGTCGTGTGACCACAGCTGGAACACTGTTCAAAGGAGAAACACAAGCTGAGAAATCTTCCCTGAATAATCTGTATGATAGCTTCAGACAAACAATAGAGGACATAACCACTCAGGTATTTCTATAACATTATTGTACATTATAATGCCATTCTATTGCAACATTGAAATATGTAGTTCAACATGTGTCAACAGAAATTTGCAACTCTCTTGTGTGTACATAGCCCAGTGGTGGTGAGGCACAGGTGGCGCAGATGGAACAGCAGCTCTACACAGCTGTGTCATCCACCTCCTCTTGGCTGGATGGTGTGGAGAGCAACGTCTTCTCAGGCTCAGTGCTGCTGGCTGAAAACGCAGAGACCCAGCTACAAAAGCAGGAGGTACATTCAGGCGTATATTTACAGCTTCTATCATTTTTGCAGAAGGTTTTATAGCAAATCATATGACCCTGTTAATATCCATGAAAGTTCCCTAAAGTTCAGTTGACAGTAAATTAGATCTCTGTAGGAAGTTGATTACTGATACAGTATGTGGCTGATGTTTGAAAAGTTCTGCTCTATGGATATAATCTTCATAATATTTGTCATTTTGCAGTTGAGTATTTTTTAAATCTTCCCGAACTGTTTCTGATCTTTCCTTAGACCTTAGAGAATGATGTGAGGCATGTCACAGAGGAGGTAAAGCTTAGCCAGGCTCTGTTAGCTGGGTCTTCAGTGTTGAGACAAGAGGACCAATCGCTGCTTGAGGACAACCTTGACTGCCTGAAAGAGAGATTAGGAGCTCTGGGTTGTGCTCTGGGGACACGCTGTGACCACATGAGGACCAGAGCACATGAGCTTACAGCCCACCAGGTTTGCCTAATATTTTGTATTTGTTGCTTTTCAAGAATGTTTTATTTTTTTATTTTCCAAAACATTTGCAGAACTAAAAACTGTTCAGGAGATGTTGATTCTTATAAATGTTCTATAAATTGTCTTGAAAGACTGAGTTGCAGCTTCTCCAAACTGCTTTAATTGAGACCAAGTGCCAGGTCCTACAGGCCTTAGCTGGAGCCATGGATAGACCAGCCTCAAAACAACTAGAGGTAATGAAAGCTTTAGCATCGCATGCATGCACACAAACACATCCTGCTTTTCTCTCAACTTACAGAGAACAAAAAATGATTGTGAATATCTATTAGGTTATTGCCTGTGCAGAGGAGAGCTTGAAAGACTTTGAACAGAGGATTACGGAGCTCAAAACCAGAGGAGCAACACTACAGGCGGATCAGATATCAGCAAACAAAATACTAAAACTCCAGGTAATGTACATCACTGAAAACCATGCAGTAAAAGCTGCTCAGTATAGGTTTTACCTATTTATGTTCTTTGTGTGTATGTTTTCAGGATTCCTATGAGGAGCTGGTAATGACAGTGGGTTCCCGGCGCAGTGGGCTGAACCAGAGCATGGCTCTAAAGGAGCAGTACGAGCGTGCTTTGCAGGATCTGACAGACCTGGTAGACACAGCGAAAGACAAGATGGCTGCTGATCAAAGGATCGTTGTCAGCTCTGTCAAGGAAGTCCAGAATCACCTGGACAAACATAAGGTTTGGTCAACTTGGCACTCTGTCAAAGTAGAAAGGCTTAAGTAATATTTATAATTAAACATTGAACACAGCCACAGCCAAGGCTGCAGACACACTACTGAGAGAAAAATAACTGTTCATTGTTGTGCTTATCTGTGTCTTTTTGTGTTTTCTAGGAGTTCTTCCAGGGTCTGGAGTCCCATATGATTTTAACAGAAACATACTTCAGAAAAATCAGTGTTCTGATGCTTCCCAAAGAGAGTCAGGCCCTGGAGGAGACACTGGCTGAGGCTCAGAGCGTCCTCAAAGAGGCACACAGTAAAGGAGTTGAGCTGGAGTGTATCCTGGAGGTGAGATATAAAATACTATGTGTGTTAACCATTATTTTTCTTTTGAAAGCATACTGACATAATGAAAGAAAATCTGACTATGTCATTATTTGAAATGCTTATTTTCCTGTAACAGACAATCTGTAAAAAGTTTTTTTAAATGATACTTAACAGTGTCAATATATGTTTCTAACTGAAAAGGAATAGATATTTGTAAATTGTGGCAAAGCTCTCAAGTTACCTCTGCTTAAAAACTAAAGCTGAAAATGCTTAGTTTACAGAGAATTTATTGGAAAGCCTTTATTTTTTTCCTCCATAATAGGATAGCACAGCAGTTGCTAAAGTGTTGTAGTGGTCTTCATCTTCATCTTTTTTTTTTAGACTTGGTGCCGCTTAATGCAAGATTACCAAATTCTGAACCGCCAATTGGAGGCAGTTGAAGGAAACATCCCAACCGTTGGCCTGGTGGAAGAGACTGAAGAAAGGCTAATGGACAGGATTTCATTGTACCAGGTACAAAGTGTCATCAATGCAAATTTTAGAATATGGCATAATGTTGCGGAGGACCTAAGGAAATTTAAGAAGCCAGCACACATGATATGCATTTGTTTTCCTCTCTGAGCTTCTTGGTATACATTTTACTCTGGGAAGATTTGGTTTACATTTATACCTTTATTTATACCTGCCCCTTTCCATTTTCTGTAAAGGATCTAAAGGGCAGACTGACAGAGTACCAGCACAAGCTACACCAGGTACTGGATGAGGGCAAACATCTCTTGCTGTCAGTGTGCTGTCCCACACTGGAAAACCAACTTGCTCTGCTGGGGGAACACTGGCTCAACAACACCAGCAAGGTCAACAAGGAACTACAGCGCCTGGAGGCCATCCTCAAACACTGGACCAGGTCAGAAACAGAATTGTTTAGACATCAAATACAAATGATATCCCATAGAGACTAGGGGTGGGGGAATACAGTGGCAATACTGTATCGATACACAGGCGCCAAGTATCGATCTTTTATTATGTATGTGTTGGTCAGTTTGTCTGCTTGACAATCCCATTTTACAGCAATAAAATTGAAGTGATATGAACAAACGGAGAAATGTATCTTTTTAGATAAAATAGATGTTGAAAAAGTTTCCTTTTGGGGATCCATCCATCCATCTTCGACCGCTTATCCGGTATTGGGTCGCGGGGGCAGCAGCTCCAGCAGGGGACCCCAAACTTCCCTTTCCCGGGCCACATCAACTAGCTCCAACTGGGGGATCCCAAGGCGTTCCCAGGCCAGGTTGGAGATATAATCTCTCCACCTTGTCCTGGGTCTTCCCCGAGGCCTCCTCCCAGCTGGACGTGCCTGGAACACCTCCTTAGGGAGGTGCCAGGGAGGCATCCTTACCAGATGCCCGAACCACCTCAACTGGCTCCTTTTGACGCAAAGGAGCAGCGGCTCTACTCCGAGCTCCTCTCGGATGACTGAGCTTCTCACCCTATCTCTAAGGGAGACGCCAGCCACCCTCCTGAGGAAACCCATTTCGGCCGCTTGTACCCTGGATCTTGTTCTTTCGGTCATGACCCAGCCTTCATGACCATAGGTGAGGGTAGGAACGAAAATTGCCCGTTAGATGGAGAGCTTTGCCTTCTTGCTCAGCTCTCTTTTCGTCACAACGGTGCGATAAACAGAGTGTAATACCGCACCGGCTGCTCCGATTCTCCGACCAATCTCACGCTCCATGGTCCCCTCACTCGCGAACAAGACCCCAAGGTATTTAAACTCCTTCACTTGGGGTAAGGACTCACTCCCTACCTGAAGAAAGCACTCCATCGGTTTCCTGCTGAGAACCATGGCCTCAGATTTAGAGGTGCTGATCCTCATTCCAGCCGCTTCACACTCAGCTGTGACCCGATCCAGTGAGTGCTGAAGGTCACAGGCCGACGATGCCATCAGGACCACATCATCTGCAAAAAGCAGTGATGAGATCCTGAGCCCACCGAACTGCAACCCCTCCCTGCCCCGACTACACCTCGATATCCTGTCCATAAATATTATGAACAGGATTGGTGACAAAGCGCAACCCTGGTGGAGGCCAACCCTCACCTGGAACGAGTCCGACTTACTGCCGAGAACCCGGACACAGCTCTCGCTTTGGTCATACAGGGATTGGATGGCCCTGAGAAGGGACCCCCTCACCCCATACTCCCGCAGCACCTCCCACAGTTTCTCCCGGGGGACCCGGTCATACGCCTTCTCCAGATCCACAAAACACATGTAGACTGGTTGGGCATACTCCCAGGCCCCCTCCAAGATCCTTGCAAGAGTAAAGATCTGATCCGTTGTTCCACGACCAGGACGGAAACCGCATTGTTCCTCTTCAATCCGAGGTTCGACTATCGGCCGAACCCTCCTTTCCAGCACCTTGGAGTAGACTTTACCAGGGAGGCTGAGAAGTGTGATACCCCTGTATTGGCACACACCCTCTGGTCCCCCTTTTTGAAAAGGGGAACCACCACCCCAGTCTGCCACTCCTTAGGCACTGTCCCAGACTTCCACGCAATGTTAAAGAGGCGTGTCAACCAAGACAGCCCCTCCACACCCAGAGCTTTCAGCATTTCTGGACGGATCTCATCAATCCCTGGGGCTTTGCCGCTGTGGAGTTGTTTGACTACCTCAGCGACCTCCACCCGGGAAATTGACGACAATCCCCCATCATCCGCCAGCTCTGCCTCCACCACAGAGGGCGTGTCAGCTGGATTTATGAGTTCCTCAAAGTGCTCCTTCCACCGCTCTATTACCTCCCAAGTTGAGGTCAACAACGTCCCATCCTTACTGTACACAGCTTGGACGATTCCCCGTTTCCCCCTCCTGAGGTGGCGAACGGTTTTCCAGAAGCACCTTGGTGCCGACCGAAAGTCCTTCTCCATGTCTTCTCCGAACTTCTCCCACACCCGCTGCTTTGCTTCTGTCACGGCAGAGGCCTTCGGGCCCGTCGGTACCTTGCAACTGCCTCCGGAGTCCTCCGGGATAACATATCCCGGAAAGACTCCTTCTTCAGTCGGACGGCTTCCCTGACCACCAATGTCCACCTGGGTGTTCGTTGTTTGCCGCCCCTTGAGGCACCTAAGACCCTTAGACCACAGCTCCCCGCCGCAGCTTCAGCAATGGAAACTTTGAACATTGTCCACTCAGGTTCAATGCCCCCAGCCTCCACAGGGATGCCCAAAAAGCTCCGCCGGAGGTGTGAGTTGAACGTCCGTCGGACAGGGGCCTCCTCCAGACGTTCCCAATTTACCCGCACTACGCGTTTGGGCTTACCAGGTCTGTCCAGAGTTCCTTTTGGGGGTTAAAAATTGCAGTATATCGCAGAGTATTGCAATATGTTTAAAATCACAATAATATCGTATTGTGGCATAAGTAATATGATGATATTGTATCGGGAGGCGTCTGGTGATTCCCACCCCTATAGAGACCCTGAAAAACATCTTAGCAATAATGAGTGCACAAAACAACACTTATAGTCTTAAGCAGATACTGTAAACTGTACAAGTGATTTATTATCAGAAATCCCTTTGTTCTATGATTAAGTCCTGATAATTTCCTCTAGGTATCAGAGGGAGTGTGCAGAGCTTAGCGAATGGCTGCAGTCGGCTCTGGAGCGTCTGGAGTTTTGGAATACACAGGCGGTGTTAGTCCCACAGGAGCTGGAAACTGTCAGAGACCATCTCTCTGCTTTTCTTGTAAGGCCACAGTTTTCTTTCGCCTTTTTTTCTTTTTTTTTTTGTTTTTACTTTTGCCTTTTGCACCTGTAGTGATCCGGAGATTCCAGCTCTTCTCAAGGAAGTGTTACAACTAGTAAACATTTATGCAGATTTATACAGGTCCTTGTTGCTTTGAGTCAATGGTGCTTACAACTGAGCCACCATACTACATATAGAGCTATATATATATATATATATATGTTACAGCATAGCTGGTATAAGACTGTAAAATAATGAATTTTTTATGTGTAATTATTTGTGTAAGTTGTATTTCCTATAATTGTAATGGTGTTGGCAGGAGTACTTAAATATAGTAGTAGTAACAATCTTGCTGTGTCATCAGCAAAAAGCGCAGTATATAATATCATCATAAAATATACCTTTGATTGCATACTAGCTGTTGATTCCTGTCACTGTCTGTCTCAGGAGTTTTCAAAGGAAGTTGAAGGCAAGTCCAGCCTGAAGAACTCAGTACTAACTGAGGGCAACCAGCTGCTGCGTCTGAAGAAAGTGGACACAGTGGTACTGCGGTCTGATCTGGCACGCATTGACACTCAATGGACTGAGCTGCTTACACGCATCCCAGTGGTCCAGGAGAAGCTGCATCAGGTATGGTCACAGTCAGCCAGACTGAACAGGCTTAGCTGCTCCACAGCAAATAGGATTACCCTTTCTGCTGCTTCACTCGTATACTGACGTTATCACACAAGGCAGCATGTGCGTTTTATGTCTTCCTGGATGTTTAATATGCTGGTCCAATGGGTTTCATTTTTTTCTCAGATCCAAATGGAGAAGTTGGCCTCCCGTCATGCCATATCTGAGCTGTTTAACTGGATATCATTGATGGAGAATGTCATTGAGGAGAATGAAGAAAACCTCAAGAGTGCAGTGGGGTCAAATGTGATTCAGGACTACTTGCAAAAATACAAGGTAGTGGACTTAGAGATTCATGGCACTTTTGATTTTGTTTACAAAGTGTTTGATTTTTTGATTAGGACAATATGTGCCAGCCACATACATGTACATTTGTAGTATTTCATGCATTTTAAGGAATGAAAGGTTTGATATTTATTTTTTTAGGGTTTTCAAACATATTCATATTATTTCAGCTACAAATCAAATTATATAAGACCATATGTGTACGTCCAAAATTTAGATTTGTTTAAACATGTTCTCTATTGCATATTTGAGTATATATTGTACGTACACTGACTAACCAGATTAATAAGGATGATGTAATGCAATTTTAATTGTGAATCTACTGTTGTTTCCTCCAACTCAGGGCTTCAGAGTAGATCTTAGCTGTAAGCAGCTGACTGTGGACTTTGTCAACCAGTCAGTGCTGCAGATCAGTGGTCAGGACGTGGAGAGCAAACGCAGTGATAAGACTGACTTTGCTGAGCGACTGGGAGCAATGAACCGACGCTGGCAGATTCTACAAGGCCGCATCAATGAGAGGGTGAGGCCATAGGCACTGAAACTGGTTAATACAAAATTAGATAGATAGAATACTTTATTCATCCCCATAGGGCAATTCAGAATAACAGCCATTGTCATTTATTAGTGCAAAATGAGGATGTTACAGTTTAATTTGCATGAACTTTTTGCAGATCCAGTTCCTTGAGAGCCTTTTGGATATGTGGTTGGAGTATGAGAGCAATGTTCAGTCCCTCAAGTCCTGGATGGCAACTCAGGAAGAAAGGTTAAAGAGGAAACACCGGATAGAGGATTTAACATCTGTGCAGAATGCTCTCAAAGACTGCCAGGTATGCAGCTATAAACACTGATTTATCAATACATGTTATACCTGTACAAGCTGTTATTATTAAGATCACACCCTTTTTAGTCCATGTTTTTTATCATGTGAAAACTATTAACTTTTAGGAAATGGAAGAGTTGGTGAAGGAAAAAGAGAAAGAACTGGAGAGGGTGGAGGAGCAGGGCTGTGCCCTTGTCCAGAACAAGACCGATGAGGCCTGTGCTATTGTCATGGAGACACTCCAGGGAGTCAATCACACCTGGGCTAACCTGGACCACTTGGTAAGCTCGCCTGTTCTCTTTCCACTCTGTTTTTTGTGATACATCAGTTACACCAATCTATCTGCGCTACTTTGCTCTTTCTTGTTCTTTTCTGGCCAATTTACTCAATGTCACTCACACTGCTTTTTATTACACCTTTAACAGATAGGACAACTAAAGATCAGCCTGAAGTCAGTGCTGGATCAGTGGAGTCTATACAAGCGGGCTTCAGAAGAGATCAATGGCTACCTGATGGAAGGAAGGTACTCTGTATCTCGTTTCCGCCTACTCACGGGCTCCCTGGAGGCTGTTCAGCTGCAGGTGCAAAGTCTGCAGGTATGTTAGGATGAAGAAGTGTTTGATTTATTATACCTGTCAGCTGGCCTTTAGTCATCTAGATAAATTTGTTTACATTGATTGCATATGTGTTTCTGAACTCTTGTTACAATAAAGATGACATTTACTATATTTTTCATTAGGGGAATGTTTCTAAATTTGGTATTACACACTTTTTCATTGCTGTTGAAATAAGAACTGTTTTCTCATCTTTTAAGGATTTGCGAGAGGAACTGGAGAAACAGGAAAGCAGTCTGAGAAAGTTTGGTGCTGTGATCCACCAACTGCTGAGGGAGTGTCACCCTTCAGTGTCAGATTCTCTCAACAACACCCTTAAGGATGTCAATGCAAGGTGATCTTAAAATAGAAAAAAGTAAAATCATAGGCATTTTAGCTGTCAAAGCACCTGCTTTAGCATCACTGATTGAGACATTTGTATTGTTTTTATTATCCCTTAAATTGATCCATGTCATATTTGCACCCAGATGGACTGGCTTACTGGAGGAGATTGCAGAGCGTCTGAGAAGCAGCAAAGCCCTGCTTCAGCTGTGGCAGCGCTACAAAGAGCTTTATGAGCAGAGCTTCAGCAGCATCCAGCTGCAGGAGGAAAAGGCAGACCAGCTCCTCAAGCTCGCTTGCAGCAAGGACATTGCTGATGAGGAAGTGTCCGACTGGATCCAAGAATGCAGCGTGAGTGAGGCAACAGCTATGCCACTGTTGACTCATTTTGCATCTAAACATCTGTTCTGTATTATATCTTTGTTTTAAGGCCTTCTTAAGAAAGCCAGTATTCCACATGTAGTGACATTATGTCAATGTCAATTTTTATTTCTACAGCACATTTAAAAACGGTAAAAAAAACAGTTGACCAAAATGCTGAACCGGGTCAATGTCAAATACACATAACATATAACAAATACAACGCGTTTATACACAACCAGACAACCACAACCAAACCACAACCAAAGTGAATCACAGGGAAACAAAACAACAATTTAAAACATCAGAAACCAGGTTAACAAAGGTTAAAAGCTACTGCAAAAAGGTGCTGTATGTTTCTTGTTTTTTGCTGCAACATGATTGCTTTCAAGCATTTAGCAGATTTTTGTTTATTTTCCTCTGGTGAAAGTTTAAATAATGTCAAAAATGTCCCCATGTGACTAACAATTGATGCATATACCTTTTTTACACTTAGGACTTTATTTTATTTTGTTTTAGTTTTGAATGAAGAGATACTCTATTCTACTACTACTCTACTCTAAATTGTATGTGTGCTTTGTCTCAGGAGGTGCTCCGGTCCCAAGCTCCGGTGCAGGCCTCCCTGCAGGTTCTCCAACAACTGGGAGATCAGCTAAAACAGCAGGTGGACACATCAGCAGCATCTGCCATCCAGTCAGATCACCTCTCTCTCACCCAACGGCTGGCTGCTGTGGAACAGGCTCTTACCAGACAGCTCACCACACTGCAGGTACAGAAAAAGATTTACAACAAATAGTTTTGACTCCAATTTCAAATAAATAGCCAGTCATCCAGTCTAAATCCTGAATTTTACACCTTTTGGCTGCTGACATTTCTCTTTCACACCAGACTGGAGTTCAAGACTATGAAACCTTCAATGATCAGCTGGATTCACTGGGGTGCTGGATAGTTGAAGCTGAGGAGGCTCTGAAAGTGCACGATCCCAATGGCTCCACTGACCCGACAGTCCTCCTAGACCGCATGGAGGAGCTCAAGGTTGTTTTATTATTTTTTCTTCCTTTTGTGCAAGAGTTGAAATAACCAACTGATTAACCTGTAATTAAGAAATGTAACATTTCACTCTTGTCCTCTACAGAGGCTCATGCTGAAATTCAGCAGTATGGCTCCGGAACTGGAGCGTCTCAATGAGCTTGGTTACCGACTCCCTCTCAACGATTCAGAGATCAAACGCATGCAGAATCTCAACAGGAGCTGGTCAACAACCTCAGCACAGGCCACAGAGAGATTCAGGTATAACACATAAAAAGATAAGAAATGTGCAAGCCTTTCCCAAAGGTGGTTAAAATGCTGGATATCCATTCTGAAAATAAATGTTTAAATACATCCCATCCCAGCAGTTTTATGACGCTCTACAGAAGTTAAAACTGATGAGATTTAAAAGGACTGGCGCAAAAAACCTCACAACCCCAATGATGTTCAGTAAAGGCCAATGTTCTACGTGACTGAGATGATGGAATTGGTAGACATCAAAGTGATGTATTTTGTTTGCTCTTTGCAGCAAACTCCAGTCCTTCCTGCTGCAGCATCAGACCTTCCTAGAGAAGTGTGAAACCTGGATGGAGTTCCTGGTCCAAACAGAAGAGAATCTGACAGTGGAAATTTCTGGGAACTACCAGAGTTTGATGGAGCAGCAAAAAGCTCACGAGGTAAGAGTCCCTTTGAAGTAAAGGACACTGAAAGAGCTGTTTTTTAATGTATTTATTAATAATCATCAATATGTTGCCTTCCAGTTATTCCAAACTGAGATGTTCAGTCGGCAGCAGATCCTCCACTCTATTATCAGTGATGGACAGAGGATGTTAGAGCAGGGTCAGGTGGATGACAGGTAAAAAGCACAAAATTGTTTCTCATCTGTTAGTTTCATATTTTAACCAATATTACTCTGAATAGAAGATTGCAAGACAAAAAAAAACTGATTGTCAAAGTCTTCCTTTGAAAATCCTATTACTTCCCCCTCCTGCAGAGATGAATTCAACCTTAAGTTGGCTCTCCTGAGTAACCAGTGGCAGGGCGTAGTGCGGCGTGCTCAACAGAGGAGGGGAATCATTGATGGTCTGATTCGCCAGTGGCAGCGTTACAGAGAAATGGTGGAGAAGCTGCGCAAATGGCTGGTGGAGGTCTCCCACCCTGCAGAAGCTCTTCAGGCAGGGACTACAGTGCCTCTGCAACAAGCTCGCTCAAAGCTGGATGCTGTCCAGGTACATAATGTAAAAGCTTACAAAGTACACATCTAAGATGTATCTAAATGGTGCTGGACAGAATACATTTTGTGTTTAGTCCACCACTAATTTCTTCAAAATAGACATATGTCTTTGTCAGCATGACTAAGAAGTATTATGGTGGATCCTGGAAAAATAGCTGAATCTTGATCAATAAAGACAGAATAAACCTACTCAGAAAAAACTGAGCTACAGCTACAGCCAACTATATGATACTCCAAAAGAGGAAACAGTAAGAACAATTTACAAATGTTGTTTGGGCAAGAGATTGACAGGTCTATGTGACTGTGCTTTTCTGGTTCAGCTGAGGGAAAAGGTGCTTCAGCGTCAGCAGGGCAGCTACATCCTAACAGTGGAGGCAGGCAAACAACTGCTTCTGTCGGCTGATAGCCGGGCGGAGGTGGCCCTGCAGGCAGAGCTTACTGAGATTCAGGAGCGATGGAAACATGCAAGCTCCTGCCTGGATGAACAGAAAAAAGAGCTTGCCACCTTATTAAAGGTAAACCAGACACATTGACAAACAATGTCCTAATACAGAAATTAATTACAAAATTATTATTATTTTGCTGTAAAACTCCAAGTTATATAGTACTAATGCAGTTGCAACCATTGTTTTGTCATGTGCAGGATTGGGAGAGGTGTGAGAGAGGTATTGGTGGATCACTGGAAAAACTTCGAGCCTTCAAACGGCAGCTCTCTCAGCCTCTTCCTGATCACCAAGAGGATCTGCAGGCTGAGCAGATGCGCTGCAAGGTAACAACCTTGAAACATTTACAAAACTCACAAAACAAAACTTTACATATGCAATATGAGTAACTCAAGGCTGCAGTTCAACTTTGCTCTGTTTTATCTGCCTTTGAAATACATTAAATTGAATGTTGAATGTTTTAATAATATTACTTTTGTTTCAATACCAGGACCTGGAGAACAAATTTGATGGCTGGACTGGGGATCTGGCCCATCTAACTGTACTGCGAGAGTCCCTGTCTTGCTACATCAGTGCTGAGGACCTGTCTGTCTTGCAGGAGCGAATTGAGCTGCTGCATCGACAATGGGACGAAATCTGCCACCAGGTACAGTGCACCACACAGTACCTGTGCATAGATGATTTTATGAATATAGTGTATGCTGCTTATTTAATCAGCTACTGGAGCATTTTTTAAACAAAACTATAGACAATAACATCATAGCTATGCCCTGTATCACAGAGTATTAACCACTTGTAGGTGTCACTATGTGATACACTGGTCTTGTCTCTGCAGTTCCTTGAGATGCCAAACGATGGTGCTGGTGTCAAACACAAGCATAAAACTGTTATACTTTGGTTTTGTTTGTGTCGGTTAGCCAACATCGAATACAGCTTACGATCATATGCATGAAAGACAGACTATTTATATGTCTAATTGGTTTTAGAAATGCAACTGAATCTTATTGATAGAGAATGTTCACACACAGACTTTCAATTCAAAGTATAACAAGAAGATATTACTCGGCATTTCACTTTAATTTTACAGTTTCCTGTGTAGAGCACTTGCTTTGGCATGCAAAACCTCAAGGTTCAGAGTTGTTTCCACTTGCATCCTGTGCAGAGTAGATAAAATACACCCACAGGAAACACACCAAAGCACACACTCTGCTCCTTTGTGCAAATTAATCAGTCATGGTGCAGTGCTCTATAATACTACTTCTGTTTGAGCCTTTTGACATAAATGCTTTTGTTAAAATTGAACATGCATTGATTGATTGTTCTTACCCAATTTACACAGAGATGCACTTAACAGAATATACAATGCTGTGTTTCTGTAGCTGTCACTGCGCAGGCAGCAGGTCAGTGAGAAGCTGAATGAGTGGACTGTATTCAACGAAAAGTACAAGGAGATCTGCGAGTGGCTCACCAACATGGAAGGCAAGGTCTCCCAAAATGGAGACATCAGCATTGAGGAGATGATCGAGAAGCTCCGCAAGGTAAACAGAAATATACTGTTCTATGTTTTTAAAAAATGTTGATATGGCCAAGCTACTTATAATACGTTTATTTAGCATAGCACATTTTACAGACAAAGTTACAAAGTGCTTCACAAGAGAATAAAAAAACAAGACCCAATTAAAATAAATAAAATAACAATGGAAATTAAATATTACCATGTTGCTATCTGTGTTTCCTTTAAATATTTTTTTTAATTGCCTTCACACTCTTTTTGGTTTGCATTGTGTCTCAGGACTACCAAGAGGAGATCACTGTGGCTGATGAGAACAAGCTACAGCTGCACCAGCTGGGACAGCGCCTGGCTAGAGCCAGTCACAAGAGCAAAGCTGCTGAAATCGGTCAAAAACTCAACAAAGTCAGTGACCGCTGGCAACACCTTGTGGATCTTATCGGAACCAGGTAAAGACACACACTCACACCTGAGTAGCTTAAAAGGGCCTGGAATTTGTCCCAGTACATCACAGTTTTTCAACACTTTCGGGAATGTATTGCATTAGACGTGTACTGACAAAGTTAAATGGATTATGGTAATAGAGTGAAGAAGCTGAGAGAAACTCTGGTGGCCGTGCAGCAACTGGATAAGAATATGAGCAGCCTTCGATCCTGGCTGGCCCACATTGAGACCGAGCTGTCTAAACCCATCGCCTATGACTCCTGTGACTTCCAGGAGATTCAGAGGAAGCTTGATCTGCAGCAGGTAACAAAAATCACAGTACAGTGCATTATATATGTACAATACTATAAGTTAAATTCTATAGTGTTGTATCAATTCTATTCTACTATTAACATTACCTACCTACCTACCTTAAACAAGCACTGATCACTTTCAGAAGTTGTTGTTCACAAGGAGATATTGAATTCTACTCTTTACATGGATCTAAGTTTCCTTCTTTTTCTTAAAATTAAGAAGCACTTATTTGATGTGACAGCTAAATCAAGAACTGTTTTGTGAATTAATACATTTTGTGGTTCTTTAATGTCAAATTATTACAGTTATTAGTATGAGTATTGGAAACTCTTTTTCATTAAATCAACTCATAAAAAGTCATTGTTAGTATATTACGTTTTAATTTACCCATTTCTCTCCCTCCCTCCCTGTGCATCACTTATTATTACAAACACTCATACTCACTCTCTCTTTCTTTTTTCTCACCACTCAGGAGCTTCAGCGGGACATCGAGAAGCACAGTACAGGAGTGGCGTCTGTACTGAATCTGTGCGAGGTGCTTTTGCACGACTGTGACGCCTGTGCCACCGATGCAGAGTGTGACTCTATCCACCAGGCGACTCGTAGCCTTGATCGCCGCTGGAGGAGCATCTGTGCCTTGTCTATGGAGAGGAGACTCAAGTAAGATGGCAGATGTTTGGTGAAAACAAAAAGAGTGGATAGTATGGATGGAAAACAGGTCATTGTTATTATTGAATATCATTTTACATTTTCTCTCTGGTAGGATTGAGGAGACATGGCGTTTATGGCAGAAATTCCTAGATGACTTTGCAAGATTTGAGGAGTGGCTGGCCACTTCAGAAAAGACTGCTGCTCTGCCCAACTCCTCTGGTGTACTGTACACTGTAGCCAAGGAGGAACTTAAGAAATTTGAGGTATTGCAAATGTATTGTGTAAATTGTGTAAAACCTAAAACTGAGACAGGTCACATGATAAATTATTTTTTTCTTGACCCAATAAGATAATGCTTTTGCTTAGTACCATAATAATAAAATTGTATGTTTCTGTAGGCCTTCCAGAGGCAAGTGCACGAGAGCCTAACCCAGCTGGAGTTAATCAATAAGCAATATCGCCGCCTGGCCAGAGAAAACCGCACTGACTCTTCCTGTCGTCTGAGGGAGATGGCTCACGATGCCAATCAGCGATGGGACAACTTGCAGAAGAGGGTGGCATCCATCCTCCGCAGGCTTAAGGTACATGCATTATTACATTAATTTCTCACTTTTATGTTAGATCGTGGTAGCATCTGTGGGTTGTGTTAAATCAGTGACTAATGAAGCTTAATTTATACTACATACATTATACTTGCACCATGTACAAGTGTAGATCATTTTGACAGCAGCATCTCTATTTCAAATGTGCAGCACTTTATTAGTCAGAGAGAGGAGTTTGAGACAGCCAGAGACGGCATCTTGGTATGGCTGACAGAGATGGACCTGCAGCTGACCAACATCGAACACTTCTCCGAGTGTGACATTCAGGCCAAGATCAAACAACTCAGGGTGGGTTTGTCACAATGGTCCAGACCCACATGGTCTGAAAAGTATTTGGAAAGCATGCTTTCTTTCATTTATATTGACTATGTGTGTATATAGTTTTAGATTTAGGTTTTAGGTTTTGGCACTTGAGATTGTCTTGCACACTTAAGATTTTATTTCTGTAGAAGACGGAGAATGCCAGCTATAAACTAGCTCAATTTTGACCCATTTCAAAAGTGACAACTCATATATTCTGATATTTGCCATTGTAAAGAGCTGACTAACTGATATTGCAAGATTACTTTTCATCCTGAAGTCATGCTGAACATTGAAATTATTACATTAAAGTAACATCTGTGAAAGGGCTTGCATTCTGAAATTAAGAGAACCTTGAGTCTAGTATGGAAACAGAATTTGTTCATCTGGTCTCTCCCTCTTCTGGTCCCTCAGTCATTCCAACAGGAGATCTCCCTCACTACAGCCAAGATCGAACACATCTTCCACCTGGGAGAAGCGCTGATAGAGAAGAACGAGCCTCTGGATGCTGCTGTCATAGAGGAGGAGCTGGAAGAGCTGCAGCGCTACTGCCAGGAAGTGTTTGGTCGTGTGGAGCGCTACTACAAAAAGCTTATTCGGCTTCCTGTAAGACCAGAGATTGAGAGCATAGCAAAGATTTCACATTTCTAGTGTGGCTTGATTTGATGCACCAAATAAGGGTCTAAATGTCATCTTTTACACAACTCAAATCATCTGCTCAAGCTGTTGTTATGTATATGTTTGTTTTTTTCTTCAGCTTGCAGATGATGATACCGAAGTGTCATTCTCGGATCGCGAGCTGGAGCTGGACGAGCCTGGTGATTTGTCCAGCCTACCATGGGGCGAGCGTTTGGGGGATGGCTTCCTGTCACCTCTTCCCTCCTCTGGCCGCTCAGTCTCCCTGGCAGCCCAGTTCCGGACTGAGCGCTCGGGTAGGGACACCCCAGCCAGCGTGGACTCCATTCCCCTGGAGTGGGACCATGACTACGACCTGAGCCGCGGGCTGGAGAGTGCCAGCAGGGCCCTGAGAGAGCAGCAGAGTGAGGAGGGAGACTTCCTCCAGCGGCCTGCCTCAGCCTTGTCAGGTTAGTTTCCAAACACAGACAGCATTACATAGCATTAAAGTTAAAGAGATGACTGAGACCTTTAAAATCTTGTAATTGTTGATGTATGAGCTATGGTAGCTATTTTTGAGATATAGAAAACAGATTTAAGTTTTAAGTAAGAGTGGAGAGCATCCTTTAATTCAGTGGTTCCCAACCTTTTTGTGAACCTTTTGTGATCCCTGAAGCAAGTTTCTAGTTGCCATCTTGTCATAGGTTGCCCAAGTCTTTGGGTTATGATCAGTTCCACCGTGTCTTAGGTTGATTTCACTTGAATAATTTCACTTGAATAATTGTTAATAGTTGAATTGTCATCAATTGTCATGTTATCATTCAGGCTGGAATAATTAAAACTCTCCAGTATTTCACGAGAAATAAGCAAAGATTTGATAAAATTTAGAAAAAAATAATTAAAATATGTGTAGCAAAAAAAAATATTTTTCTTCCTCATTCAGTCCAGCTGAAGTGTACTTGAGCAAGACACTAAATGCCAAACATACTAAGGTGCAGTTCAATGGCCTCCCTTGGTCTTTGCTCTCCAAAAGGAGGTGGAAAATAAGAGTTTATCTACAGGAACTAAATGTTAGCAAAACTAAGCAAGTCCATGGCTAAAATTCAAATTGTGAGCTGAGATTTGGATTTTAGCCATGGACCAAGACGTATTTGCTAATACTTGACATGGTTTATTTTAGCTGCTGGATGGGTAAGGTTTGTCACACATCAGTTTGTCACAGTGTATTTTCCTGTGACTGAAAACTGGCAAACTCCATCTATCTCATGATGCATCAAACAAGGTTAAAAACAGCAGATGAATACCAGGTTAAATTAGTTCATGAGGTCAAACAGTGTAATGCCACTGCTGAATGTGTGTACTGTATAATGTTTCTTCCAGATGTAGTGATCCCAGAGAGCCCAGAGGCCTATGTTAAAGTTACAGAACAAACACTGAGGTCCTCCACTGGTAGGCAACAGCAGACCTCAGCATGCCAAGTGCTTGGGGCTAGAAATAACAGTTGCACACTGGGTGACACCACACTCTTAGCCTATTCACTGGCTTGGACTTTGATTTGTGTTGATTTCCTCTCTTACACACACTTTGGGCACACACTGTAATCAATGGCAACACTTTCTAACACTGGGGAATAGGGTCAATTCCATTTTTATTTCGTCAATTTACTGGTTCTTCTTTGGTTTCTAACTCAGCAGAACTGAAATGGAATTCAGCCTAACCCTTCTTTCTAACTGGCTTTCTTACTTTTGTTTGACTTGCGGTGCGCCGTGTCTCTAACCTCTTCAGATTTTTTTGATGTGCTATTTGTGTTTCAGAAAAGCATGTTGTCTTATCACAATGAACAAGTCTGAACTTCTTTCTGAAGGGTTTGCAGATTTGTTTAAAGTAAACTTTTAATAGGCTCCGTTCACACAGAGGCACATCAATGCTTTTAAACTCTGGATTTCAAATGAAGGATGCGTTGCAAGCAGGACAGGATAACACTGCAATGAGGCTGTGTGTGAGGTGGAAAAAAGTTACACTTTTCTGGAAATGCAGCAACGATCACTTGTCTAACTGCAACTGGCACCATGAGTGACAAGTGTACTTCTTTAACTCATTCTTTGCTCTCCACATCTTGTGTTTCTCTGTCTGAACGGGGCCTCATCTTTTGTTGGGTTGTAGCGAGTATTTCAATTAACCATTACGATATTTATACATTATCTGCAAAAATAACCAGTTGATGTTGTGTCTACAGGAGAGGCTGCCTCTATGGACTCACATATTCACTCTCTGGATGCCAGCCGTTTCCACCTGCAACAAACGGACAGCAGCCGCAGCCGCACACCCACAAGCACAGAACTGGATGCGTCGTATATGGGATATGTATGTGTTACCCTGAGAGCTAAATGAGGCCAAAAAAACACTTAACCTTGTTTGTTGCAACAACTGTACATAAAGTGATCATTAATTTGGTTTTGTCTAGTGATATGCAGACCTAAAAACTGTTTATGTTTTTAAATAATGTCCAGTCATATTTTGTTAGCTTATCACCAGCCATTAATATTACTTTCACCTTTAGAGACCTACTTGATATACCAGTTTAAAATTCTTTGTTATAAGGTTGAATTGTATGTATTATCCTGAAACATGTAACATAATCTGCTTAAATGGATTGCACTATACGAAATAGAATGTGTAACCTGTAACCTAACACATCCATTCTGTAGATGCGGCTGCTGGGTGAGTGCCGGGGCAGTATTGACACAGTGAAGAGGATGGGCTCTGAGCTGAAGGAGGAGGAAGATGTGGTGTCTGGACTGGCAGATCCCAGTAGCTCAGAGTCTCAGACATCAGGTAGTACTGTACCCCAACCTATTCTGCATGCATATATCCTACATTACCATACATTTAAATTCATGTAAATGAAAAGTAACAATGCAAAATGGGATACAGTGGGTGAACTCAGCTTACATAGTATGTAATTTTTTTCTTACACCCTGCAATCTAGGAGTGATTGAGCGCTGGGAGCTCTTGCAGGCTCAGGACCTCAGCAAAGAGATGCGCACAAAGCAGAACCAGCAGCAGTGGCAGCAGCTGAACTCTGACCTGAACAAAGTTTGGACTTGGCTGGGAGAGACAGAGGAAGAGCTGGAGCAGCAGCAGAGGCTGGACCTCTGCATGGATATCCAGACAATAGGGCAGTGCATCAAAAAGCTCAAGGTATTATTCTTTTCTTTTTTGTAATACATTTGCACATCATGTTTCCTTTTAAATATTTAACATCTTCCTTTCTTTTTGTCTAAAAACATATTTAAAAAAAAAATTGTAAGAATGCTGACATTATGCATTGTAAACAATCAAAATCTAGTCTTTTGCAATGAAGTGTACAACATTATTTCCATCATGTTGGTTTAGTTGGAATGAAAAGGGGTTTTAAAATCATATGCCATCTCCTAATTCTATGTTGGCAATTCCTGCTACTCAATTGGCTATCTGCAAATTGATAGAAGGTTTAACATAACAACTTGATGCCTGTGGTCAGTTTTGTTGGTTTACACGCTTGTGTTACATCCTTTGTATGTTGCTGTGGATGATTGCATTCATTAACTGTAAAATGTCTACAGGAACTGCAGAAGGCGTTTGACAAACGCAAGGCTATTGTGATGTCCATCAACCTATGCAGTGCTGAGTTCATGCAGTCAGACACAGAGGAGTCCCGAGAGCTGCAAGCCAAACTGAAAGACATGAACATCCACTGGGACAAACTGGGGAGCTCACTGGACGAGTGGAGATCTTCGTTACAGGAAGCTCTCATGCACTGTCAAGTAAGTGCCAGACATCATAATTAGATCCTCAAAATTAGGAGAGTTGTTGTGAATGTTAACGTTAGATTGTTTTATAGAGCTGTAACCATGCAGTTGAATCTCTACTTTCCTGATCCACACCTGACTAACAGGACTTCCACGAGATGAGCCATGGGTTGCTGCTCTGGTTGGAAAACATTGACCGCAGGAGGAATGAGGTGGTTCCCATTGACCCCATCCAGGACAGTGACACTCTCCACGAGCATCATAAAACACTTACGGTACAGAACCATAATCTTTACAGTGCATAAATATTATCACTATGAATATAAGAATCATTTGTGAGATTTTGGGTCATATTTTAACGCCCACATAAAAACGTTAGTGGCTTCTCATCCCACACCTACAGTATCTTGTCTTTCCTGTTACCAGTTACCCTCTATTGGACAGCAATTGATTATATGTTTTTCATAAGTAAAATTACAAATCATGTAAATTACAAATCATTGCCTTCAAAGCGGTAAAATGAATACACCAAAATAGGGGTTACTTACCAAACACTTAATTTAAGATAGTTTAAGACACTAACAGTGAGCCCAGGCAAACATAGGCATACATCCTGATTAAACGCTATGGATCAAAGTACCATAACACATATTCCAAATACAAGACGAATATATAAATAATTAAACTGCTGTTTAACAGTTCATTTTTGTTAATTCTCAAATTAACAATCCCCACAGCAAATCCGCCAGGAGCTGCTGGACTCCCAGCTCAAAGTTGCCTTGCTACAAGACATGTCCCTCCAGTTGCTGGTCAACTCTCAGGGCAGCGACTGCCTGGAGGCCAAGGAGAAGGTTCATGTTATTGGGAACCGCCTGAAACTGCTGCTAAAGGAAGTAACCCGAGACCTCAGAGAGCTTGCCAAGATTCTGGACATCACAAGCAGTCAACAGGTAGATCTTCACTTACTATATACCTGTGTGGTGTTACCTGTATGGCCCTGATACTTTTTTTGAAACAGGTTTTGTATTTACTTTGTTTTCTAAAGTAGATTTATGAAAAGTCATATAAAGGTTTTGATATTGAATAAAACTGAAAACTTTTATTTTATTTTGACTTTTCATCTGTTGGGGCCAGATATTATTGTTGAAGGTCCAGATTTGGTCCACAGGCCGCTACTTGCCTACCTGATATTTCATGCATCTCTCTCTTGCTTTCTCTCTCTTTATGTAAATGTTACCTTTGTCAGGACCTGTCATCTTGGTCATCTGCTGATGAGCTGGACACGTCCGGTTCCCTCAGTCCTTTATCAGGAAGGAGTACACCAAGTCGACGACGATCGGTAACGTATACGTCTACCTGTACATGCTGCTCTATGAGAAGCCAGGTGTTTGGTTGCCCCTCTGAGACACTGCATACAGCACCTTGTGCCCCAAATGCCCCATTGAAGGCCATATTCACCACTGCCATCCCAAGATCTCTCCTCTCCTCCACACCTTTCTACACCTCCACAACCTGCTCTACACTCCCTCCCTCTGAATTCTAAACTTTTTCCAGCCTTTTACTCTTTTTGCACGTCCTAGAGCCAATTCCTGCAAGATAACTGGGTAATCCTTTCTCCCTAACTTTTTATTTCCTCTTTCTTTTTCTTGGATGACTTTTTCAGTTCTGCCTTAGCTGTCAATTTTTCACTTTCAGTTTTTCCACACTAAGAACAACTTCTGTCCTACAAAACGTTTTTTACCCCAATAGATTTTCCTCTAACTTCTACTCACTCTCGTTTTCGTGTGATCCCTGTAGTGTTATTCCTCTATCATGAAACTGCTAAATGTACAAAAGGAGCATAGAAACTGTGGTTTTATGATGTAGAAAGCCTGATATCATATTTGTTTAATATTGTAGGCTACAGGAATGAGAAAGCAATATTTTTTGCATCAGTATTGATTCATTATGTATCTAAATATCATTCCAAATAAGCATGTTGCTGCTTATATTATGTGTATGTTACTAAATGTCACTGTTATCAAGAAGTCCATGCATCATATTGCATAATTTGTAGCTCCCTATTTGCAATCGGTTTGTTGCATCACTTCAAAGTAATCGTGCACTTTGAAAAGACAGATTCCTTGTTATCATGGGTTACAAAATCTACCTTCACATATGATTTTGTTGCTGCTCTTCTTTCATTTGGGATTTCTTTTCATCGGTAGCTTTGTCTTGATTTGCCTGGACTGAAACATACTTTCTTTCTTTTACCCACCGCCCCTCCCCTGTTCATTGCAAACAGCAACGGGGCAAATGTAGTCTGTCACAGCCTGGACCCTCTGTGAGCAGTCCTCACCACAGGTACCTTTCTCTCGGTTTCTAGCACAACCAGAAGATAATGGAACTCATCAGCCCATGATGCACTTGGAGCTTATTTATGCTTTCTAATGCTCCCCAACAACAGCTTGGTTTTTAACGAATGAAAAAAATCCCAAATTCAGTTTTTGATTAGCAGCTCATGATAGTGAATTCCATCATCTTCTGTAAGTCTAGACGCTCTGTGTAGGCTCTGTGATGAGGTGCAATGCAGCCCACACATCCTTGATAAAAGAGTTTCACAAGGGTTGGTGCAAGGCCTCTTTTCCACCAATGTCCTTGGCTGCTTAATATCGCTAACCAGAGGGCATTTCTTAAGAATAACAAAAATATTTCTTTATATCTAACACTCCCTCATTGTTACTGAGCTCACACACACACACACACACACACACACACACACACACACACACACACACACACACACACTTTTTCTCAAATGGCGGAGCCAGTAATTGTCTGCAATGAACAATGCAAAGGCTGCAGTTTCTCTTTCTTTCTTCTCTCTTTCGCTATCTCTCTCTCCTGTGTGTGACATTTCTTCTGCTGCTGCTATCTCACCAACTGTCCACCATCTTTCCCCCCCCCCTCAGTCTGTCATCTGTGAGTCTCAGGTCTCCATTTGTGAAGTGGTAAGGGGCACTTTTGGTAACAATGTAGGACAACCTGAGTGTAAATCATACATCATTAATGTCCATCCATTCCTGGAGTCAGGGATCACTTTAATGCAATAAATTTAAAGAGTACAGCAGGCCTTTTTTCCGCTTTGTTTAAGGAAATAAATCAATTGTTTTTTTCACACTATGTAGGTATAAGTAAGTTTCTTTACAATAATTACCTTTAACTGACCGTGGCTTTTAAACTTTGAGGCTAAAAGAAGACCTTAACTGAGGATGATGGTGACTGTAAAGAATACAATTAAACAGTATGACACTGGGAAATATGCTTTTGTTTTCTGGCTGGGAGCTGTCAGAACTGGCTAGCTGTTTCTCCCTGCTTCAAGACCTATGCTAAGCTAGGCTAACCCTCTCCTGGCTTTAGCTTCTTATTTAACACACAGAATCAACTCTCAACAAGAAAGCAAATTTATGTATTTCCTAAACTATTCCTTTTAAAAAAGCTTAGCTAAACTACCTTGTCAAAGATGCTGTTTCTAATTGCTATGCTCTTCTTGCCTCAGCATGCTTTGCACTTTTCAACAGGACTTTCAAAAAGTCCTTTAAAATATTATGTGATTATTCAGCTGATACTTGCAGCATGCCTTTTGTCTTTTGTCCTAACATCCTTTGCAAAGTAATGCAAGCTCACGTAAAAAATGTATTTGTTTGTGCCAGGATTGTACAGTATGTATGCTTTTGTGATTGTTTTTGCACTTGTGTTTATCCGCCCAGTCTCAGTCAGCATGTAGATCGCAGTGTGAAACATTGTCCCGACATTGCTATGAACTGTGTTGGCGATGTTTTTTGAATACAGCATGGGGCTTATAAGCACTGTCACGCAGTTCCCCCAGTCGCTGAACTGAGATCTTATTTGGATTGAAAATTGGTAGATAACACATAAACAATGAAGCCGTACGTAGAGAAGAATATTACATTACAGAGTTCAAGTGAAGTTTGTTTTTTGAATTAGACTTATTTCAATTTCAATTTATTTTTGTTATAAGAAAGGAAAACACATTTTAGGTGGCTATTATAATGAGATTACACAAGTCTAAAATGAGGGATTCAGATAACCAGATAGCAGAAGTAACTTAACGTCAGTCTGTGCTGTGTTGGGAATGCGTGTGTGTGTGTGAGCAGGTCTCGCAGCGACGCTGGATCCGTTTCCTTCCCTTTTGATCCGGAGACATCGGCGGCTCGTAGGTCCTTGTTTCTGTGGCGCGTCCTCTGGGTCGCTTTGCCTCTACAGCTCTTACTGCTACTGTTAGTGATCTTTGCCTTCCTGCTGCCAATGACTGAGGAGGACTACTGTTCTCAATCCAACAACTTTGCTCATTCCTTCTACCCGATGCTCAGCTACACTAACGGACCACCTCCTGTGTAGGCTGGCTGTAAGAGCGTTCCATTTCAGTATTCTTGCATCAGAATGACTACAATTGGAATCTCGTTGATATCCTTTACAGTAAAATGTTGATCATGTTCGGAGCAAATCTTGGTCATCCATTTGTTCTGCAGAACAGCTGCCACCTACAGTTAATATCTTTGTGTGTAGCACATAGGTTCAAGCATACCACTATGTTACTCTGTGTAATGCTGTGTCGATTAAGGAGCATCTTTGGTGTAACTAAACTGAAGACACTGTTTTGCCCACGGGGGACATTGCTGGATGAATGAACTGAAGATCAACTCAGTGGCATATATGTACATGTTGTATTTCTCTAAAGAGATCTGTCAGTGGACAGCACCAAAGTTTAATGCTGACATATAGCCTGTGAATTTGCTTGTAACTGGAAAATTTGTTAACAAAAAAAACATTTAATATATCTTACATTGCAATTATTTTTTTATATAATATTGTTTGTTCATTTTAACTTGAATTGATTCATGTAATGTTCATTTAAGCCAAGTCGTGTGTTTTAATATCAAAGCCAGACACATTTCAAGAGTTTAATCTTCAACAACCCATGGTCTTTATACATTTTGCTGTTTTATTTTTTAAACAAAATATGACTTTACGATTGAGAATTATGACATATAGAGCTATTGTATATTTTGTATGGCCGTCAGTTCAGTATCAAATGTATAACGGTCCAGGATTATTTATCGTGTACATAATTGTTAAAAGAATTAATATGACAAATGTATGTATATGCGACCATCAAAAACAATGAATGCCAAATCCCCATGTTGATATTTGTCTTTTATTTGTTTTGATGTGATTTTACACGTATGTTATTTGTTCAGTGAATCATTGGTAAATCATACTAGGAAAACATGGTGTTTGATACATTATGGATTCTGCATTTAAAATATTTTTTAAGCCACTTTAATACATTACCATTTTAAATGCAGTTTGGCTTAAGTGTAATCTATAAATCTAGGCTTTGTGAAGGGGAAGTGCATCCTCTGGATAAGCAGACCTGGAGGTAGAAAGATCCAAGGAGGAGCTGTCAGGAAGGTTCTGGATTTGGGGGAAATGAGGCCTCTGGTAAGTAGGACAGTGCCAGGGCATATTAACATGATGATGAAGGTGGTGATGGTGATGATGAGCGTGAAGAAGGTTTTCCAGTAATTTGATGATTTCATAATTTGGAAGAGCTAGGGATGTGGCATCCAGACCCAACATCTGGGAAACAACCATCCGGAAATCCACCAACTGAGAAAATGGACAAAAAAAAAAACCTGTTGAGAAAAGTTCTTCGCACATCTACAACGTGAGACAGGAGCGTTGGAGAGGGACAAGCAGGTTAAAAGTTGCAGAAGAAAACTCCTGCATACTGTCTAACTTGCAAAAAATATATTAAGTTTTATAATAGGCAACGTTTTTGTACTAGACCATCTTCAGGCATGACCATATTAGCCCCATTGGAATCGCTTTCTTTGTTCGGGTGTTGGAAAAACATTTCAAACTCATCCTCATCCCCTCACCTCTCTCTCCCTCTCAGACAGCTGGGTCAGGCTCTGTCTGAGGGTGCTGAGTTGTTGCTGGTCCTCTCTGGTCTTCATCTCTTGGTTCTGCAGGTCTGAGCTCACTGTGTTCAGCTTCTTCTCCACCTTAGACTTCCCGTCCACCAGCTGATCCAGCCTCTTTTTCTGCTCCTGCATGGTCTGACTCTGTTCCATGACTTTTAACTTGGCACGTCAGACAGAGGTGTTCAGTGAAGCAATTGTTATTCAATGGCTTTATTGCTCTTGAATTCTTTGATACTTACAAAATATACATAGTTTTTAGAACCAACCTGCTTTACATAATATGTGCACAGTTACAACGCATTACCTCCTTTCACCCACACATACACAGATATAAACATAAATACATGATATATTATGAGGTGAAAATGCCTCTGGAGTTGCTTTTTTGGGTCTGAAACCCTCTCCCCTCTACCTTGAGCTCATTGGTGTGGGACAGCTGAGCCTTGAGCTCAGTGTTGGACAGCTTGGTAGTCTTCAGCTCTCCTTGGAGACGCTCCAGTTTTTTCTGCAGCCTCCTGACCTCCAGATGAGCATCATCTCGTTGCAATGCTGATCGACTTTTCTTCTCTTCCTCCAGCTCGGACATCTTCTTCCTCAGGAACTGGATGTGGAGTCCTTTGCTCTCTAGTTGGTCTTTCTGTGACTTGTACTGTTGGGAACAGGAATACTATTACAGGTGTATTGTCAGGCATGCCAACACAACAACTATTTTGCATTTGTGCATTTGGAAAGGAAATTTTCCTCACTACTGAAATAAAAGACAGGTATCGCACTCCGCACACTTTTAGAAGCTAACAATTGGTTATTTAAAGCCCTTTGCAATATCTGAAGAGAAATACGTACAGTAATGACAGTAATTTAGCTCCAGTAATAACAACACTACATATTTGTGTAGCGTACCTTTCGCTGGAGACTGTAGGTCAGACTTTTGCTCTCCACCAAAGCACTTGTCTCTTGTTTAAGAAGCTGTTCTGCACGAGACAGGATGAGTTTTAGCCTCATGTCAAAGCTTAGATCCACAGCGATACTGTCAACCTTCATTGTCTCGGACAGCTGTTCCAGGAACTCTTCATACTGTTAAAAAAAGTGAAATTTATATATTTCATAGGACCTGTTACTGTAACTTAATTTCTCCTGACTTTACTCACATGCTGTTTGCTGTGTCTCAGCCCGTCACGATGCATATCTGCTGCCAACAGCTCAGTCTCCAGACCTTGCAGCCTCTCCCTCAGGTCCTGGACTTGCTGCTCTGCAAGCTGAGCCCTCTGCAGTGCACTGTGCTGGAGCTCCGTCTGCTCGCTCAGCTCTTCAGAGACATGGCACAGTCTGGCCTCCATCTCTGACAAAGACTACCTCCAAAAATGTAGTAAGGATGCTAGTATTTATGTTAGAGTAGGAGTGCCTCTTTAAGACAGAAGCCCAAGATGTATTGTAAAGGTTAATGTGGAGACCAGTTTTGTAAAGTAACTAAATTAATTTACTCCAGTGCTGTACTTGAGTAATTTTTTTCTGTACTTGAGTATTTTAATTTCATGCTACTTTGTACCTGACTGCATTTTTTGACAAATGTAGTTAGTTACTTTGCAGATCAATATTTAAATCTATAACTAACATATAAAATTCATGTTATGCGTAAATGATACCACCCAACAGTATACAAAATGAGTAAAATTGGCTCTACCACACCCAGCTACAATATTAAAATGCCGCTTACACGTTAATGCACCAGAATTAATAATAGTCACTGAAAATATTACCCATTTAAAGAAGTGAGAGTTAGTTCAAAAGCCATATATACAGCTATGACATGTTTTAGTTCATTGCTTCATAGGGCCAAAACTTGTAATAAAAAAAGAACTTCATTGTGAAACCAATACGTTTTGACTTAGGGACTTTATAGGAACCTGATGAGAGCCACAGGTTGGTCTCACAATAAAGTTTTATTATTATTAACATAAGTTGTATTGACCTTTTAAGACTCATTTCCTTTCTCCGTGAACCTGGAAATAGGTGAAGTTGTGTCAGAAATCCCCACTCTGATCCCTCACCTTATTGCAGAGATTATCCAATTGGTGTAAAACATCTTCCTCTGTGGGCAGGATGACATTCTCAGACTTCCGCTGCAGCAGGCCTGCCACCTTTTTCAGGAACATCTGTAGTTTCTCCTCAGCTTCCCGGGTCTCTCCTTGGCTGTAATGTAGCTTTCTTTCAAGCTCCTCCAATTGTTTCTCCAAACAGTGGGACTCTCGCCTAGCTGCCTCTATGACTCTCTTGCTAGCGTCAAGCCTCTCCATTAGGGTTCCCTTCTCTATCTCCACACTCTTCCTTCCCACCACCAGACCGTCTAACTCCTGAAAGAGGTAAAAACACCATGAAGAGTCACACCACACAATGTTGGGATGTATATTTTAAACAGGGGGGGTTGTTTACAGGCTCAATTTATATGCTCAATTTGACTACTATTAAACCATCAAAATAAATCAATAAAAGATTGACTATTTACCCACCACAATTTATTCCATCATGTTTGGAAAGGGCTAAAACCTTTATTTAAATATCACTGGAACAACTGAAAAAATCCCAGAAACTCATCTTTTGGTGTCAGGACATAATTTATATTTTGTTAATAATGTGTACTGCCAACTAATTGTAGTAATAAACTTTGTAAAGGAGAGTTTAAAAGCTGTGTAAGTACCTCTTTGAGTGAATCGAGTGCTGCTGCACTGCTGGCAGCCTTCCTCCTCTCTCGGTCCAGCTCTGCCACCAGCCTTAGCACCGTCTCTCTGCTGGCTTTACACTCTACCTCACAGGACTTCACACTCTCCTCCAAAACAGCGATCCTCATCTTCAGCCTCTCCCTCTCATGAGACTGGTCCACATAACAATAAAAAGAGCATTAAAAAGTTACTATAAATTGTAGGATACTTTTACATTTATAAATTCAAACTTGCCAAGAGTAGGTGAAATTAAGTTCATACCCAATAACACATATGTACAATAAAAGAAATGTCAATTTAATTTCTTTTGTTTTTGCATGGCCTACCTCATCAGAGTTTTCCACAACTTCCATAATTAAAAATTCTTGCAGGGGAAGCGAATACAGCAGAGACTTGTGTCTGTTTTAAGAAGTCTCCTGGCAACACCAAACACATGCTTTACCAGGCTCCACCAGAGTGGGTGCTGTAGCTGAGAACGTCTGACATCTGGAGACTATCAATACCACACAAAAACCAAAATGCAGTTTATAGCTTATCAGGTATTTAACAGGTCAATGAATCACATGAAATAAGATCAAACAGTAAAAGATCAAATACATGAAGCTGATATAGCTGCAAGGTGTTAAGATTAGACTTTCAGGTAGCTCTTCCAACTCACCATTGCATTGTCTGGAGTTGTTCACGCCTTCACTATGAATAGTTACATGTGCACTGCATGGCATGTTACTGTCTGTCATCTACCAGGCATGATGGTAGTTGTCAGTTTGTTACTTTCTGCGTTGCATTGCGGAATGATAATTAAAGTAGACCATAACGGATACAGTCAGTCTCATTTAAGAATTGAGGAAACACAACAATGACAGACACAATAAATAGTGGACTATAAACTGAACCGCTAAAATGAGGCAATGTCTATACTTGACCCTTTCTCGGTGTGGACATGAGTGTTTTTAAGGAGAGGTGAAACTATCCACTATTTCAAGAGAAAAAAGCAAATAAAGAAAAGTCAGAAAAAAATAACAAGGTGGTCTTTACCTGCAGGT